>JAEIFV010000431.1:0-253278 GCA_018904265.1 Lordiphosa collinella | reverse complement strand
CATATCTTATATATTCAGAGCTAGAACTGAGATACTGGCCCTTAATTACATGCCATATGGTCGAGGTAGACGCGAGGGAAATGAGCTCTGCAGTCTCTGTAATATGAACGCTAGAGAGGATGTTGCACACTTCATAGCCATCTGCCCAATTTTGAAGGAGTTTAGAGTCTGCCTGCTGGGAAAGGCGATGCTCACGATGGATGAGTTGAAGGCGGTGTTGAATGGGCAATCCTGGAAGCAGTTGGGTAAATATCTGCTGGAGGCCTACAAGTATAGAGCGAACATCTTGGCGGAAGCTTTTTAGGAAAATATTCAAGCTATAAACTAAGTTAGGTTAATAAGAGCCTGGGACGGCCCCCTTAGGAGTGAAAGATCTGCTATCTCGCGACGAGCGGGGAAGGCAGGTGGTGTAACTCCGAAGGGTGGGACTTCCTTAAGTTCTATAGGATGAATAATAATAATGTTGCACTGTACTAGTTATAGAATAAGGCTGACGGCAATAAAGCCATGCCTAATTATACAAATTGTTCTTATTTTCAATAAAGAACTACTACTACTACTACTACTACTACTACCTCGGGCACATAAAAGAAATTCGTTTGCTATGTACTAAAATTGAGTAAACGCTGCCATTACAGGGTGCAGTCAGAGATCCCGAACTCGAATCTGTACACCACTTGTGCCACTTGTACTATGTGTTTTGCTATTATTTTGAGTGCACACACTGGGAGACAGACAATAGAAATAGAACTGTGCCTGCCTCAGCAGTAAAAAAGACAACACAGCAAAGGCTAAGGCAAAGGAATAGGAAGGCGAGGAACAATGGACACAAACATTGTTGGAATTGTCTGGGACAGTTTAGATGTGGATATAGGAATCGCTGGCAATTGACCAAAGCCGAGTAGCCTCAATGGGATTTTGCTTTGGGTTAGAGCCCATTCATCAATTAATCTTGTTTCGAATGTTTGCTGAAATCAATTAAGAAGAAGAACAACAACAAATCCCCCATCGTCGGCTTTCGATATTGATAATCGAATTAACCTCATTTATAAAGAGCGACATTGTTTGAAAGGGTGTGTGTGTGTAAAGTGAAGAGATGAAATCTTTGAACTGGGAAATCAGTATCAAAATCTAGTGTCTCTGGGCGACAAAAGTTGGGACAGTACGAGGGCAGCTCGAGAGGTCACAAAAGGTGACAATTGTTCAGTTTTTAACAAGCTTTTCTGAGCAAAAAACTGAGTGTCAAGAGAGCGAGAGCAGTGTGTGCGGCGGCGCCAAGAAATGTCGGAATTTTTAACGCCTCTGCGAGGCGCCAGTTGCCGTTAAATAACTCTCGGGAGCAATGAGAGCAAGGGCTTGACCACCGCTAATTTAAAGCTAGAAAAAATTTCAAGAAGAAGCACTTCGATCCCTTTTTTGATTTTGCTAGTAAATTGCTTAGAATTCTTATTCTCAGAATCAAGAAAACATTTTAAAAATCTCTTGCAGCTTTTACTGGCTTGAGGTCTTGTTATGCTATTGGCATAACTTTAAACAGAGGAACACACCACAACAAAGGAGGCTTTTGGTTGATCGGACGCGTTTCATGAGGGACCAAATCCTCACTCATCAGCTATCTTGAGCCTAAAATGTCTATCCAGCCTCTCCATGCCAGCTGCGGCAAAACTGTTTAAGAATTCCAAATCGCTTATAAGTCGCTCATAAATCAAAGTGACATCTGCAGACTCACCGAATCTTAAGTTCTGCTTATAACGAATTTACGGAATTTATTAATAGGAGGGCAGGTCCAGGAGTTTCTCAAGGTAGAATATTGTGAAATAGGTTAAACTATTTCTTTTTATATCAGAGATTTCTTTGAACTATGCAAACATGGTTTATTCACATCTTTAGCAGATCCTCACACTTACAAGCAAATTCAATTTGTCACTAGAAATATTTATGAATCTACCCACGCTTTACTTTTAAAATTCTACATTCATGTGGCCACATGGAGCAACTAAATTGCTCTTCATTTCATTTCCTTCCTTCACATTTTTTTTTTTTTTCGTCATAACAAAGCCAATGGCAGAATGCAAAACAGAAAATGTGGAAGCAGCTTTGCAGTTGAGTGCACAATATTTTCATGATTGGAATTTGCGATTAGCAGCTGCGAACCGACTGACATGGCCGAATAAAACAGGAAAACTAAGAAAAATGGCAAACTTTAAAAATCTTTAAATGGAAAACAAAATCCAACTGGGGCTAATGGAATAAAAGTGGTGTACAACAGAACAAAAACTACCAAAGAGATACATTTCAGGTAACAATCAAAGCATTGAAGCTAAGGTTACCTTCTTCTTTTTCAAGTGGTTTGCCACATAAATTTGCACTTTGTTTTGTTTACAAAGCAATTGAAGAAGGCCGAAAAAAATACGAAATGGAGGGGTAGCAAGCAAGAGGGCGAATGTTACGAGTGAAAATGTGTGCGGTGAGTAAGAGAGGTGTTTTTATTTCGATATTCCAACAGCAGTAGAGTCAAGTTTAATTTGTATTTAAGCAGTTACACTCAGAGATTGTATAAAAGACTTGGAAACGTTATGTTTTAGTTTCAATATTGCAGCAGCTTTTCCGAATTATAGTGACTTGGTTAGAACATCACCCATTCATTGATGCAGTTGCACTTACCTATACATTTCTTCATTCCTTTTCAGTAATAAGCTGCCATTCATGTCTCTATCTTAGATTTTCATACATCTCAATTTTTGGCCCGTTGACTCTGCTTTTCACTAACAGAAACAGTTTCGCTAGACAAAAAATAACGATAAACAAAAAAAAAATAAACACACAAAGGGATAAAACAGAAAAAAAGAGAAAAACGTAAAAAAAAAAAAAAAAAAAAAAAAAAAAAAAAAGAAAAAAAAAAAAAAAAAAAAAAAAAAAAGAGAAAAAAAAAAAGAGATGGCTTTAAAAAAAAAAGAAAAAGAATAAAAAAAAAAAAAAAAAAAAAAAAAAAAGAGGGGAATATAAAAGAAAAAAAAAAAAAAAAAAAAAAAAGAGAAAAAAGAAAAAAAAAAAAAAAAAAAAAAACCAATAAACAGCCTCAACCAAGACCCAAAAAAAAAAAAAAAAAAAAAAGGAGGAAAAAAAAGTAGCAAAAAACAAAGAAAAAAAAAAAAGAGGGGAAAAAAAGAAATATAGAGATAAAAAAAAAAAACAAAAAAAAAAATAATAAAAAAAAAAAAAATGAAAAAAAAAAGGAAAAGGATGGATATTTTTAACAACCATCATAATAAAAAAAAATTTTAAAAAAGGAAAGCATAACTCCTAGAAAACGGAATGGATTCACTCTGGGGCTTGAATCCGCTAAAGAGCAAAGCGGGCTCAGAAGATCACTCCACCTCGTTTCAGGTTCGAGCCGGGTCTTAGGAATATTTTTTTGTCTCGCTAGTTCAAAAAGCATGTAAGTAAATTGGAACAAACTTAAACAACTTATTTATAAATACAATTTTGTGTTGACGACCTTTCTAATTGTAGATGGTTGTAAGCCGGCTCGAGGTCAGGTATTAAGAAAAACAATTGATTTATGTGTTTTTTCCGATATATTTCGGTTGCTCTTCGGCAACCGTCTTCAGGGCAAACTATAACAAAAACACCAGTAATTAACATTCAGTTTTACAAAAAATTCACAAAAAACAGTTTACGTACAATTTTACACGTCTGCGCTCTGTGGCGTGGAGTCTTAAACTATTTTCTTATTTGCTGAGGAGGTGATGGTATAGGTGAGCGCAGTTCTCAGTGTCCGTTTTGTAGTTAAGTCTCTTGTCAGTCGGTGTGTTAATAATGTGAAGCATTTCAAGAGTGTACCGCTTACTGTAGTTTTGTTCTTGTTGGAGAATAGTCGCAGCCTCAAAATCTGGTGAGTGGCCGCTCTCTGCACAGTGTGTCGCAAGTGCAGTTTTTTGTATGTGCGTTTGATGTCGTAGCTTAAAGTCTGATTTGTGTTGGGCTATCCGGGTCTTCAATTTAGATTTAGTCGTCCCTACGTAGATTTTATTGCAATCGTCGTCTTTATCTCCCCTGCATGGTATTTTATAAATGACGTTGCTGATGTCCGCCTTATCTATTTTTGATTTGGTCCTGTTATAAAATATTTTCATTGTATTTGTAGGCTTGTGTGCAATTTGTATGTTTTGTGTATCGTAGCAATCTGATCGGGCCAATCTTTCTGATAGTTCAGGTACGTATGTGAGCGATTTGTATTTCTTAGGTTCCTGTGTTGTCCGTTTATTTGCATTCTTGTGTCTTTTCAATAAAGACTGTATTACCCACATAGGGAAATCATTGTTTCCTAAAATTAATTTAATTTCCATTTCTATGGCAGTGTGATATGTCGCGTCGCTGATGTTAATCATCCGTTGAATACAACCAAGGGCCGTATTCAGTATCATATTCTTCGGGTGTTTTGATTTAAAATTAATAATCCGTCCTGATGCAGTTGGTTTCATGTACCATTTTGTTTTTAGAGTGTTGCCGTGTCTATTTATTGTGGTGTCTAAATAAGGCAATTTTCCGTCTACTTCTCGTTCCGAGGTAAATTTAATGTTCCTGTGATAGTGATTGAGCGCATCCAGAGTAGTTTGTACCTCATCTTCCTTCACAATGGCAAACAAGTCATCTACATATTTCGTGAGTACTCTGGGTTGGCTTGTCAATTTTCTTAGGGTGCTCTCTAGTAGTTCTTCCATGATGATGTCGGCTATGATGGGTGAGGCTGGCGATCCCATGGGCATTCCTTTTAGCTGGGTGTATATTTTGTCCTCAAATTTAAAATATCTGCTATCCTTAATACAATATTCTACTATGTCCATAAATAGTTGTCTGGGTATTTGTGTGTGCTCTCTAATTTTTGGCCATTTCTGTCTAATGGTGTCCATTGCTAGATCTATCGGTATACTGGGGAACAGGGACACAACATCAAAGGATACAAGGATTTCGTCGTCACAAATGTGGGTGTTGTTTACTCTTTCCTTAAATTCCGTCGCATTTTTGACATTAAAGGTTGACTCCGCTGTAATGTTGTTTTAGTATTTTCGCTAAATATCTACAGAGTTCATGAGATGGTGAACCTATCGATGAGCAAATCGGTCTCAATGGGGTTCCTTCCTTATGGATCTTGGGTAGTCCATATATTCTTGGCGGCAGCGCTGTACTCGTCGTGAGCTGATTTCTTTCGGCCTTTGAAATTAGCTCCAGCTTAAAAAGTTTATCTACTAAATAATTG
This sequence comes from Lordiphosa collinella, assembly GCA_018904265.1. Taxonomy (NCBI): domain Eukaryota; kingdom Metazoa; phylum Arthropoda; class Insecta; order Diptera; family Drosophilidae; genus Lordiphosa; species Lordiphosa collinella. The sequence goes on along the minus strand of JAEIFV010000431.1, from coordinate 248,018 downwards.
TTCCTTGTTTGGAGTCTTGATGTCGGATCTTGTCTTAAAGTTCTATATGTGCACAAATCCCTAATATATTCGTCATTTTTTCCTTATAGTCGTCAGATTCCATAGCTACCGTTTTGTTCCCTTTGTCAGATGTTAAAATTAAAACTTTGTCATTTTTCCTCAGAAATTTCCGCGTCTGTTCCACTGTATCCAGTATTGCACGATCCATTGCACTATCCCTGTTACTTGTCTTCATATCATAACGGTAGCTATGGAATCTGACGACTATAAGGAAAAAATGACGAATATATTAGGGGATTTGTGCACATATAGAACTTTAAGACAAGATCCGACATCAAGACTCCAAACAAGGAACAATTATTTAGTAGATAAACTTTTTAAGCTGGAGCTAATTTCAAAGGCCGAAAGAAATCAGCTCACGACGAGTACAGCGCTGCCGCCAAGAATATATGGACTACCCAAGATCCATAAGGAAGGAACCCATTGAGACCGATTTGCTCATCGATAGGTTCACCATCTCATGAACTCTGTAGATATTTAGCGAAAATACTAAACAACATTACAGCGGAGTCAACCTTTAATGTCAAAAATGCGACGGAATTTAAGGAAAGAGTAAACAACACCCACATTTGTGACGACGAAATCCTTGTATCCTTTGATGTTGTGTCCCTGTTCCCCAGTATACCGATAGATCTAGCAATGGACACCATTAGACAAAAATGGCCAAAAATCAGAGAGCACACACAAATACCCAGACAACTATTTATGGACATAGTAGAATATTGTATTAAGGATAGCAGATATTTTAAATTTGAGGACAAAATATACACCCAGCTAAAAGGAATGCCCATGGGATCGCCAGCCTCACCCATCATAGCCGACATCATCATGGAAGAACTACTAGAGAGCACCCTAAGAAAATTGACAAGCCAACCCAGAGTACTCACGAAATATGTAGATGACTTGTTTGCCATTGTGAAGGAAGATGAGGTACAAACTACTCTGGATGCGCTCAATCACTATCACAGGAACATTAAATTTACCTCGGAACGAGAAGTAGACGGAAAATTGCCTTATTTAGACACCACAATAAATAGACACGGCAACACTCTAAAAACAAAATGGTACATGAAACCAACTGCATCAGGACGGATTATTAATTTTAAATCAAAACACCCGAAGAATATGATACTGAATACGGCCCTTGGTTGTATTCAACGGATGATTAACATCAGCGACGCGACATATCACACTGCCATAGAAATGGAAATTAAATTAATTTTAGGAAACAATGATTTCCCTATGTGGGTAATACAGTCTTTATTGAAAAGACACAAGAATGCAAATAAACGGACAACACAGGAACCTAAGAAATACAAATCGCTCACATACGTACCTGAACTATCAGAAAGATTGGCCCGATCAGATTGCTACGATACACAAAACATACAAATTGCACACAAGCCTACAAATACAATGAAAATATTTTATAACAGGACCAAATCAAAAATAGATAAGGCGGACATCAGCAACGTCATTTATAAAATACCATGCAGGGGAGATAAAGACGACGATTGCAATAAAATCTACGTAGGGACGACTAAATCTAAATTGAAGACCCGGATAGCCCAACACAAATCAGACTTTAAGCTACGACATCAAACGCACATACAAAAAACTGCACTTGCGACACACTGTGCAGAGAGCGGCCACTCACCAGATTTTGAGGCTGCGACTATTCTCCAACAAGAACAAAACTACAGTAAGCGGTACACTCTTGAAATGCTTCACATTATTAACACACCGACTGACAAGAGACTTAACTACAAAACGGACACTGAGAACTGCGCTCACCTATACCATCACCTCCTCAGCAAATAAGAAAATAGTTTAAGACTCCACGCCACAGAGCGCAGACGTGTAAAATTGTACGTAAACTGTTTTTTGTGAATTTTTTGTAAAACTGAATGTTAATTACTGGTGTTTTTGTTATAGTTTGCCCTGAAGACGGTTGCCGAAGAGCAACCGAAATATATCGGAAAAAACACATAAACCAATTGTTTTTCTTAATACCTGACCTCGAGCCGGCTTACAACCATCTACCTTATTTATAAATCTTAGAACCGATTTCACAGCTTCTAACGACACAGAGGAAATCAAGAGATGCAGCAGAAGTCAAATGCTCTGACTCCAAAATACACCGATCCCTTGATTTTATGTGTCGTGACAGTTGACGAACTTCGTTGTTTTTGGTCCGCTCTTAATGATCTACTCAGAATTGATAGATATACGGGCTTTCTTGATATAAATTAAAGCACAAGGTTCTAACTTAACGAGTGCAAGCAAACTGCGCATGCGGTGCCAAGAAGTATACAACGATTTTTATAACTTGTATAGCTCGGCCATTTATTACCCGATCCTTATGAAAATTCTCAGAGATTGTAGATCAGAGGCAGGCAACCAATACATTCACATTTTTGCATTTGTGTGTGTGAGAGCAGCGCTAAAATTGCGCTCAATTTCAATAGCATCCACTGCGTCGCGGAGCAGCAAATCATGCAACGCAGCTGCGGTTGTACAGCTTATACTGTGTGTGTGGGCGCAGCGCTGCATCCAAATTTATCGTATTTTTCGTGCCTCCCCCTGTTGTAGATATTGAGCACATACACTGCATTGCAAAATAAGAGTTTGATATCTTTAAAATAGTTGGTGTTGTTAAACATTTTTAGTTGTGTGGGCAGAAGGGGGCGTGACCAAAATTTAAAATAAACTTGATCTGCGTAGTCTAAATACAAACAATGATCGCACTAACTCTTCTTGACTCCGAGATCTAGGTGTTCATACAGACAGACGGACAGACGGACTTGGCTATATCGACTCGGCTATTGATGCTGATCAAGAATATATGTACTTTATGGGGTCGGAGATGCTTCCTTCTGCATGTTACATACATTTGCACGACACTTGTATACCCATTGTTCTCTACGAGTAACGGGTTAAAGAGAGGATGAGCGAAATTTTCCAAATCTGAAACGAACTCAATCTGGGTATGGTATATATCTTCCTTCCCCTCGCAAAAAATTAGTGGCACTTTCTCTTATAGTTCCAGAGATGGACGAATTCATATAGATATACAGACAGTGGTTCTGGGGGAAGGGGGCTAAATTGTCCAAATCGAAATCCTGTAGTGTCCGAGCTAAAAATATTGGGAAATTTCCAACAAACTTTTCGACCCACCCACGCATAAGCTACAATTATGACGACCAATAAGAACAAGCCACGTAGGCAAGCGATCAGACCATTGTCCAGTTATTTCAAAGAGGAAGAGACCCAAAGCTCTACTCTGGTTGGTGTATAAAAACGCACTTGGCACACGTGAAGTTATTCGACCAAATAATATCAACTCAAGCAGACGTGTTTATGGTGCCCAATCTTTTAAGGTGTCAAATATTATAGGTTAACTAACCTAAGTCACCAAGACAACCCAGATTTAATTAGAGCTAAGTCAAGCTCAAAGTGCTATTAAACTATCCCGGTACCTAAACGTCCAAACAAAAGTGCTTGTGTTTTTTTTGTGCGCCAAAGGTAAACTAATTTATTTGTGAAGTGTTCGATTCTAATTTGGATCTTTATTAGAAGTCGCATTTGGGTCCTACGGGACGAGAGGGTCATTCCTACGGGACGAGAGGGTCATTCCTAATCTCGGTGGAGGGATGCAACCCGGCTACTTTTTGTGATTCGGCAATACCAACCCGTTTTTGTGAGACCGCCAACATCAATTCGCCTACACTTCACGTGGAGTTGCTTGTGTCCAAAGTGGACGGAGGAGACCACTAGACTGAATCATTCACCCTAAGAGGCAATCAAGACACCCACCTGTCCGCACCTAACCGGCTGGCCGAATTTGAATTGTCTTATTTTTAATCGATCGGGAAAGGATTGCGTAACTACATCGCCAACACAAGGCGACCATAACCTTACTCATACATGCAACATATATAAGTTAACTTTGTGCCACCGTGAATGATTTGCTGATTTGTCATGCCTGCCTAATGCAGATGGAGCTTATCATTGCAATTTTGGTTTTGTTTTGATTCCCTTATTTTCAAGTTCAAGATCAAGATAATGAAGTTCCCAGATTTGTCGAAGTTCATTATGCTGTTCTTTTGCTTTGTAAAGTAAATCGTTGCTGCTGAAATTTTACCCAACGATCATTTGGTTGGAAAATTATTAAAGTAATCTCTTGTTTAAATAATTGAGTAATATACGAAATGTATGAGTTTGGTAGCCAACGGAATTTCAAGTCTATATATATACTTATTGATTCTTAAATTAACAGCGTCTACACCAGTCATCTTTATCTTGGGCCCAACGATACTGCGATGAGAAACGTATGAATAATGGTATTGTGAGTACACTTAAATAGTTTTTTTTGTTTGATATATATATATATACACTTGACCTGAAATAATCGATAATACTCGATGGCTACCATACAGACCCTTGTTTGAAATATTATTTTTGTAAGAGTAAACTACTTAACTTCAATTAATTACCACCTATCAGTCTAAGAAATGGAACCTTTGTTCAAAATGAATTGGAAATGAATTATATTATTTTAAAATGAATATCTAAACCTTATTGTGTCTGTCGAGTACTCATGCTGAAATCTTATAGGAATATGTGGTGAAGGAATTTGAAACATCACTATGGGACAATGCAAAAGAATCATAACATTGTCATGGAAGGGTGGGTAAAGAAGAGGAACAACCAACATCTATGTTACCTCTGTAAATAGAATCTCAGTGGATTTAATAAGGCGTGTCGGCGCTAAATGATTGATGCTTATAATGAGTTTTCCAACCCCCTTTAACTTAAATTTTTAGTATATCTAACGCGCACTTATTAAATGTGTTAGTGTGCTACCGTACAGCTCAGACGAGTAAGAACCCCGACAATCCGGCGAGCTAGATCCGAGCATAGCGAGAGTGCGCTACTCTTTCTGGCTGTACACCGGTCTTCTAAGTCAGTATAATACCAGCAATTGATAGGAGACCAAACTCTTCCCACAGAAGAGTCAAAAGATCACCAAAAGCACACCGGTACACTACACATTTTGGCGCCCAACATGAGGGGCCTGACAGGTTATCATAGAACCAAACATTTTGGAAAGTAACAGTTTGTTTCCCAGCTGTAACTAAGGATTCAGTTGTTTCATTTGAGACAGCAAAAGCTTGTCATGGCTTTTCCAAGCTCATCCACCAATCCATCCAAATAACTTATATACAATTTTAACTGAACAAGGAGTCACATAGATATTTGAGGGAATGTAGTGTTGGAACTTAGGAACTGTTTTAGGATTTTGCGATTTCAATTCTATAATATAGGATTGGTCGACCAGAATAGACCTTCGGTAACAATGTACAGTCAACTCTATTTATTTTTATGTGCCAGTAAAACTTTGAACATACCGAGTCTTAAATCATTTGGATTTACAATATTCTATCGTCAAGGTGGATGTTGTCCAATAATTTAGATAGAGCGTGGTCAAATCCACAATAGGTTTATTAATAATAACAATAGATAAAACCACTGAGATCCTGTTTGACAATTATTCTATAAGTTTTAGCATGAGGAAAAGACAGACAATTTTATAATGAAAATTTATATTAAACAATTTAATTACTTTGAATAGTTTTGAAAAACAAACACAAAAATGCCGTTAAGACATAGCAATGAAGATATTGCAGCAACACTGCAAAGAACAGACCCTTTTTGTGGCATATGCAACGAGGTGCTAAATAACGTTGAGCTTGTAGCTAATACACCATGCAAACACAAGTTTCATAAAAATTGCATTCTTGATCACGTGAAAACCAATCCAAGTTGTCCTACATGTAAAGGTGATTGCACAGCAATGGCGTTGACTTTCTCCAATAACACATTGTTCGCCGAACTTAATTCAGAAACTTCCCGGGGTGGTAACAGTGTAAATGAATCACTGGAAACCAATGAAGCTAGATCCAAGCCATCAAGAAGATATCAGAAAACTTTAAGAAACCGAGGAGCAACTCCTAGACGTGGCATGTCTACCAGAGGTACGCAACGCTTAAGCATAGAAGGAGTAGGGGCTCAACCTACTACCACACCAAATATTTCATTAAACACGCAAGCCGAAATAGCAAACTATGTTCAATCTGCTGTCAGCATTCAACAGTCACAGTTACTAGAGCGTCTTACAATTCAATTGAGTAGAACAATCGAATCCTCTATTCAAAATCAATTAGAATCTCTTCGGCTAGCACAACCAGCACGTGAATCAAATATTTCTGAAAATAACTCTTCTCCGAGAAATGAAACAATTATTGATCACCGATCCGAAAATATTTCAGAAGAAGCTAGGAACTCTTCTAGAAATGGCGACAATCGAAGTGGATCGAATTCGTCTGTGGCACCAGAAAAAGTATCAGGTGTTATCCAAAACTGGCGTATTAAATTCGATGGTTCGAAAACTTGTATGAGAATGGATGAATTCATTTATAGAGTTCGTTCTCTTACCAAGCAGAATTTAAATAATGATTACGGTCTTCTTTGCGATCATCTATATCTCCTGTTCGTAGGCAAAGCCAATGACTGGTATTGGAAGTTCCACCGTACTCACTCAAATTTTAGTTGGAAAACCTTCTGTGAAGAATTTAAAAAACAATTTGAAGACATTGAAACCGATTATGACATATGGGAGAGAATCCGAAAGCGTCGCCAAGGCGAAAATGAGTTTTTCGAAGACTTCCAATTTGCAATAGAAGAATTAGTGGACAGACTACAACAGGGTATACCTGAAAGTCAGTTAATAGACTTACTGGTCCGAAACGCTAAGCCTAGTTTGCACCACGAATTGCTCCATTTGAAGATTTCGAACAGATCTCAACTTCGAAATGAGATCCGCAAGCATGAACAATTTTATAACGACATAAAATCGTTTAAGCCAAGAACTTTACGGTCGTACGTAACAGAATTGTCAGATCAAGACGTTAGCGAACCGCTAACCGTTGACAACATTAAGACAGAAGAGGTACTGCAAATTCAGCACCGATCTGTTCACCCAAGTCCAACTTGTTGGAATTGTGACAAAGCAGGTCACAAATTTGATGACTGCGTGGGACCTCGAAAAATCTTTTGCTACGGTTGTGGAGCTAAAGATGTTTTTAAGCCACAATGTCCTAAGTGTAATTCGTCGGGAAACCGAAAGAAGGATGTGTCGCCCATCAACTCCTAGACACATCCGAAAAAGACAAACAAATTTTACCACGGAAAACATCTACTGTTTCCACGCAAGTAAGATGGTTACTTGATAGCAATATTAACAACCAAAAGAGCGAAAACAATTTACATTTTTCATTTATTCCCCTACATGAAAGAATTGGGAATTATATAAATATTCGTAAGCAAATATTCAATAATATAGATTTTATTAAGTTTATACCGAAGTCCAAACGTTCAACCAAACGTTTAAGAGATTTTTGGAAAACCGTTCGTAAGAATCGTAATAAGTTTATTTCAGCAATTTTTCTTAATTCAGATAATAGGCTTTACACTGAAGTTTATATCGAAGGGCACAAGTATACGGCTTTACTGGACTCAGGAGCCACAATAAGTTGCTTAGGTGGTACTGCAGCACAAGAATTGTTGAAACACAGCAAATCTAAGAAATGTTCCGGCAAAATCCGAACCGCAAATGGAACCGAAAGTCACGTAGTAGCCAAGATCTTAGCTCGAATTACATACCGCGAAATAACAACTGAACTGAAATTATTTCTCATACCAGAACTCAAGCAAGAAGTTTATTTGGGCATAGACTTCTGGCAGAAGTTCGGACTTTTAGACAAAATCACAAACTCTGCAGAAGTATCTGAATTAGATGTCGGTGCTTCGGATGAAAACGAAGATGACCCAAAATTCATTACTTTGTCGTTAGACGAGCAGAAACGTCTTAATACAGTTATCAATATTTTTCCGTCTTTTGCAAATGAAGGACTAGGAAGAACTAAATTAGCAACACACTCTATTGACGTAGGCTCAGCAACCCCAGTTAAGCAGCGGCATTGGCCAGTTTCACCAGCGGTGGAGAAACTAATGTTCGCTGAAGTTGACAATATGCTTGCTCTTGACGTCATAGAGGAATCAACCAGCCCATGGAGCAGTAATTGCGTGTTAGTCAAAAAAGGTGATAAATAACGACTCTGTCTGGATTCACGAGAAGTCAATAAGGTTACGAAAAGGGATGCTTATCCGCTACCCCATATTGACGGAATCTTGAGTCGCTTGCCACCAGCTCGCTTTATCACTGGCTTAGATATGAAACATGCATACTGGCAAATCCCCTTAGACGAAGCATCACGACAATTCACGGCATTTACAGTACCAAACAGACCATTATACCAATATAAAATGATGCCATTTGGTCTCTGTAATGCGGCTCAAACCCTTTGTCGCTTAATGGATAGAGTCATACCAGCTCACCTACGTACGCGAGTTTTTGTGTATTTAGATGACCTGCTAGTGCTATCTGACGATTTTGAATCACATTTGTTGTTATTGCAAGAGATAGCATTGTGTCTTCGCAAAGCCAATCTTACAATAAACATAAGCAAATCCAAATTTTGCATGCAAGAAATTACGTATCTTGGTTTTATCATTGGAAATGGACAGATAAGAACCAATCCTGATAAAATTAAAGCAATATCTGAGTTTCCAGTACCGACTACAGTTAAGCAGCTACGTCGATTTTTAGGCTTATCAGGGTGGTATAGGCGTTTTGTGGAAAACTACGCTTCCATAAGCTTCCCACTAACTGAGCTACTTAAAAAACGAAAAGATCTAGAATGGAACGAACAAGCTCAAAAGGCCTTCGAAACATTAAAAATGTGCTTAACTGACTCACCAATTCTGATAACCCCAGATTTTACAAAGCGATTTGTATTACTTTGCGATGCAAGTACTTATGGCCTTGGTTGTGTTTTGGCTCAAGAACGCGATGGAGTCGAACTTCCAATTGCGTACATGAGCGAAAAACTGTCGAAAGCACAACGCAACTATTCTATTACGGAGCTAGAATGCTTGGCCGTAATAAAAGGAATTAAAAAGTTCCGCTCTTATATAGAGGGCCTGGAATTCGTCGTCATAACCGACCATGCAGCACTACAGTGGCTGATGCGACAGAAAGATCTGTCAGGCAGACTAGCCCGGTGGTCGATGAAGTTGCGCACTTTCACATTCACAATCCAACATAGGAGTGGTTCACAGAATGTCGTTGCTGATACGCTTTCACGTCGAAACGACCCTGCTATAGAAGAATTTCAAATTGTTAAGCCAATAATCGATTTGGAGTCTCCTCACTTTAAATCAGCTGATTACTTGAGTTTGTTAGATAACGTCAAGTTAAATCAAGCAAGGTTACCAGATTTACAAGTGAGAGGTGATTATGTATATAAGAGAACCGAATTCGCTTCTGGAGACGAGTCGCAAGAGAATTCCGCTTGGAAACTTTATGTTCCGGCAGGTTTAGTCCCAGAGGTTTTGCTTCAAGCACACGATATACCCAGCTCTGCGCACTGTGGCATGAGTAAGACGGTAGAAAAATTGAAAAGATATTTGTTTTGGCCTCGAATGGTTAGTCAGATTCGTAAATATATATCCGAATGTATCATTTGTCGCTCTACTAAAAGCCCAAATGTTGTTCTCAAACCGCCAATGGGAAAACCAATAACGTCGGATAGGCCATTTCAAAAACTATATGTCGATCTACTAGGACCTTACCCTCGCACAAAAAACGGAAACATTGGATTACTGATAGTTGTCGACCACAATACCAAATTCCACTTTTTAAGCCCACTTAAGAAATTTACAGCATCTAAAATAATCGAATTTTTGGAATGGACCATATTTTTCAGTTTTGGTGTACCCGAGACCATACTAACAGATAATGGCTCACAATTTAAGTCTAGTATCTTCCAAGCATTCCTTACAAGTTTTGGCGTAACACAAAAATGTACTGCTATTTATTCCCCACAGGCTAACGCCAGTGAACGCTTAAATAGGTCAGTCCTGGCTGCCATACGAGCCTATATTGGAAGTGAACATACGAATTGGGATGTTAACCTTAATGCCATCAGTGGAGCTTTAAGATCAACTCTTCATAGAAGCTCAGGATACTCTCCCTATTTTCTCGCATTCGGACAAAACATGATCCTCAACGGAAAGGACTACGCTCTTTTGCGGAATCTAGACCTTTTGAGTGATGATACCAGATTAAGCCATCCAGACGCAATGCAGTTAGTAAGGCAGAAAGTCAAAGAGAACTTAAATGAGGCTCATGAAGCAAACGCTCGCCGATACAACTTACGTTGCAGACAGATACAACTAAACAATGGTGATACCGTGTATGCTAGAAACTTTACTCAAAGCAACGCTATAAAAAAATTTAGTGCTAAGTTAGCGCCTGTTTTTATTCCAGCTAAAGTTCATAAGAAACGTAGCTCATATTACTACGAGTTAGTTGATGAAAAAGGCAAAAATCTAGGAGTTTTCCATTTAAAAGACATACAAGTCAGGAAGTAGCTGTGTTAGATCAGTTCTTCAGATAATGCTTCTTCGAAAGTCTTGCTCCATTATCTGTGGTGTAGTGTCCGAGCTAAAAATATTGGGAAATTTCCAACAAACTTTTCGACCCACCCACGCATAAGCTACAATTATGACGACCAATAAGAACAAGCCACGTAGGCAAGCGATCAGACCATTGTCCAGTTATTTCAAAGAGGAAGAGACCCAAAGCTCTACTCTGGTTGGTGTATAAAAACGCACTTGGCACACGTGAAGTTATTCGACCAAATAATATCAACTCAAGCAGACGTGTTTATGGTGCCCAATCTTTTAAGGTGTCAAATATTATAGGTTAACTAACCTAAGTCACCAAGACAACCCAGATTTAATTAGAGCTAAGTCAAGCTCAAAGTGCTAGTTAACTATCCCGGTACCTAAACGTCCAAACAAAAGTGCTTGTGTTTTTTTTTTGTGCGCAAAGGTAAACTAATTTATTTGTGAAGTGTTCGATTCTAATTTAGATCTTTATTAGAAGTCGCATTTGGGTCCTACGGGACGAGAGGGTCATTCCTACGGGACGAGAGGGTCATTCCTAATCTCGGTGGAGGGATGCAACCCGGCTACTTTTTGTGATTCGGCAATACCAACACCTTTTTGTGAGACCGCCAACATCAATTCGCCTACACTTCACGTGGAGTTGCTTGTGTCCAAAGTGGACGGAGGAGACCACTAGACTGAATCATTCACCCTAAGAGGCAATCAAGACACCCACCTGTCCGCACCTAACCGGCTGGCCGAATTTGAATTGTCTTATTTTTAATCGATCGGGAAAGGATTGCGTAACTACATCGCCAACACAAGGCGACCATAACCTTACTCATACATGCAACATATATAAGTTAACTTTGTGCCACCGTGAATGATTTGCTGATTTGTCATGCCTGCCTAATGCAGATGGAGCTTATCATTGCAGTTTTGGTTTTGTTTTGATTCCCTTATTTTCAAGTTCAAGATCAAGATAATGAAGTTCCCAGATTTGTCGAAGTTCATTATGCTGTTCTTTTGCTTTGTAAAGTAAATCGTTGCTGCTGAAATTTTACCCAACAATCATTTGGTTGGAAAATTATTAAAATAATCTCTTCTTTAAATAATTAAATAATATACGAAATGTATGAGTTTGGTAGCCAACGGAATTTCAAGTCTATATATATACTTATTGATTTTTAAATTAACAGCGTCTACACCAGTCATCTTTATCTTGGGCCCAACGATACTGCGAAGAGAAACGTATGAATAATGGTATTGTGAGTACACTTAAATAGTTTCTTTTGTTTGATATATATATATATACACTTGACCTGAAATAATCGATAATACTCGATGGCTACCATACAGACCCTTGTTTGAAATATTATTTTTGTATGATTAAGCTACTTAACTTCAATTAATTACCACCTATCAGTCTAAGAAATGGAACCTTTGTTCAAAATGAATTATATTATTTTAAAATGAATATCTAAACCTTATTGTGTCTGTCGAGTACTCATGCTGATATCTTATAGGAATATGTGGTGAAGGAATTTGAAACATCACTATGGGACAATGCAAAAGAATCATAACATTGTCATGGAAGGGTGGGTAAAGAAGAGGAACAACCAACATCTATGTTACCTCTGTAAAAAGAATCTCAGTGGATTTAATAAGGCGTGTCGGCGCTAAATGATTGATGCTTATAATGAGTTTTCCAACCCCCTTTAACTTAAATTTTTAGTATATCTAACGCGCACTTATTAAATGCCCAGGTTGAAATCAGCAGTAGCGCCAAAGCAGGCGAGCAATTGACGCCAGCATTTTGCTAAGCACATTGTTTCCCAGAGATCTGCTGAGACTGCGCAATACTCTCAATCGCGACGCAATGAACAGGAGGAGCAACAGGTCAGGCTTAGATTTGCAGAAACTCTTGAGCAGGCGACCAGTCGATTGAAAAAATTTGCTGAACACAGCGAAGTTCAAAGAGTGGGAGCCGCGGGACGAGCAACCGGAGAGGAGCGCTTCGGGGCTTTTGCGGCCTTCTCGGACTGTATCCGAACACGACCACTTGGCCTGCTAGCGGCAGAGTGCGCGAGCCAAGAACAGCCAGCTGATCGCAGAAATGCTTTGCTGGCCAAATGGAAAGAGAGATGGAGAACTGCTCCCAACGCAAGGTGGACAAGCAAATTAATGCCGGACATTAGGCAGTGTCTGAGCAGGACAAACGGATGCTTCAAAATAAATTTATATGACTTTAAGCATGAGAATCATCCGTTTGGCACACTTTGTGCACGGACCATAGCTGTCGCAGAACACGTCTTCTTTGTCTGTCCTAGACTCTCAGCTGAACGGGAAGAGCTAAGCTTAGACATTGCGAGACCATTCATAATAACTGAATTGATGGTTTTCCTACAAAGCTCGGAAAACAATTGAGATGCAATAAGCAACATGGCTGCAGAGGTCACCCAATCCCGGTGTCGCGGTAAGAGATAGCGCAGAATGAATTCAATCTCTAGATAGTATTTCAGTTGTGGCTTTTATGCCATCTCCCTCCCACGCGAAGTAATACCTAACGGTGGTTTCGAGATAAGTGAACGGAGAAAAAGGGTTTTTGTGGGTAATGAAAACCCAAGTAAATTTATTTATGGGCTTTCCAGTTTTACGCCCTCTACAAAAAAAAAGAAAACACGCAGACAGCAACGGGTGCTGAGTATCGTGTAGTTAGCATCGAGGAAACAGAATCAAGTACAGAGTATCGTATACGTAAAGTATAGAGTATTAAGTATAGAGTACTTATTTCTTAGTACTTAGAGTCAACTTCTGAGTATCGAGTACTCAGTATCGAGTACTTAGTATCTAGTATCTAATATCGAAAACTGAGTATCGACTTCAGAGTACTGAGTAACGAATACCGAGTACAGAGTATCAATTCATGAGTATTGAGCCTAGAGCAGGGGTGCCCGCGCTCTATACGCTTCAGGTGCATGTGTTGTTTCTTTCCGCATAGCCGTTGTCACGCGTATAGGACTCACGCATAACTAAATTGAAACAACAACTTTGTATGTGAGTCTCTTTTCTTTGTCTTCTGTGCCTCTTGCTTAATTTAAGGCAACAATAATACGTATGCGCGCTGTCTGCAGCATTGATTTTGTTTTTGTCGTGTGCATCAGACAGCCACAAGCGCACACACTCACACAGCATTAGGCAATAACCGGGTTTCTCCTTTGTTTTCTTGTGGATGTTGTTGCTTAAAAACAATTTTTTTAATTTTGTTAGTGACTGCGCTACACTCATAAAAAAAAAGTCCCAAATTAACCCTTAAAATTAGAAATTCGCCTTTGAAATCCGTCCTAAGGCGACTCACCCTAAAATTTAGAAAAATAATTTCTAAATATTATGGGAAGCTTTTCTTAACCAAAGGGCTACTTTTCTTAGAACTAGAATCTCTTTCTGAATCATTTTTTTTTTAATATAGAGACAAGTTTTTCTTAATAATAGAAAGGTATTTTCTTAAAAGCAGAAAAAATTGCTTAAGGCCACCTGTCCAGGTCCACCCCAATGGCCACCTCCGGGTCCACGTCCACCACCGGTTCGGGTCCAAATCCACCACCGGTCCAGGTCCAAGTCCACCACCGGGTGGGTCCAGATCCACCACCAGGTGACCAGGTGGTCCAGATCCTCCACCGGGTGGGTGGTCCAGATGCACCACCGAGAGGTGCCGGATCCACTACCGGGAGGTGCAGATCCACCTACCATGTCCAGATCCACCACCGGGTGGTTCAAATCCTCCACCGGATGGTTGGTTCAGATCCGCCACCAGGTGAAGGTGAGGTGGTCCAGATCCACCACCGGGTTCCAGAGATCCAGTTCGCCACCACCGCTCCAGGGCCAAGTCCACCACCGGTCCAGCTCCAGGTCCGCTTCGCTCGAACAACACCCCATCTGCATTGGTTAATTTTTATTAAAGAAATAAAAATTTTCAGGGACTGACTGGGATTAGAACCTAAGATCTTTGTCGCGCGCAACGACGGCGGCCGCTTAGACGGTTAGGCTATTTCACAGCGTTGCATTGGCACGTCTGAATGGGCTACTTATATTTTTGCACTGGAGCAAAAATTTCTGAAATCTAACGCCTTTTTTTCTAAAAGCAATGGCTACTATCGCCATATTTTCAAGAAAATTAGTTCCAGAAAATTTGTCTGTTTTTAAGAAATTAAAGTAGTCTCTTTAAGGGCTACTATTTTCTAAAATTAAAGGTTAATTTTGCCCTATTTTTAAGAAAAAGACTTTAGAAAAATGCGCCCTAATTATCAGAAAAATCTGGCCTTTTCTTGTTTTTAGAAAAGTTTTTTCTAAAAAAATGTTTTTATGGCATATTTTTCTTATTTTCAGAAAACTTTTTCTGTTTATTAGAAAATTTTTCTAAATACCAGGGCAAATTTTAAAATAGGGCGATTTTCTAAAATTGAGGGCGAATTTTTTTCTGAGTGTAGCATTTGCTGCTGTTAGGCAACCCTGGTATTGCGTTAAACACACTCACAAAGAATTGAAAGAAGGCTTAAATCTTATAAGCCACGTTTCACAGTTTCCGTTTTTATAAATTAGTCTATGAACATATTTTAAATTAACTCTGGTAGTTTATGACGCTTCCTAATCAACATATTCCGAAATCAGCCAACCTTTTAAGAGCATTTGCACTTCGTCTTTAACTCATTTCGTTCTCGTTATTTATACGCCATTCACAAAAAAATCAAGCAAGTGCGGGGGCTGATTCGAGTAAAATTCGAGGGCGGTTGTGCTATGTGTGCAATTGCAGTGCCGCATTTGGAATCCACTTCTTCTTTTTCTTTTACATACGTTTGTCTGGGCAGCATTTTTTAGGATTCTGCCATGTCTCTGGCATCTGCTTTCTCTTTCTGCTGTCTGTGTGTGTGTGTGTGTTTTGCAAGTTGACTTCATTCAAAAAGTTAATTCATAAATCGCACAAAGCGCGCTCAGATACGAAAGACGCAATCCTATGTCTACCCAACAGCCATATGCAGAATGCATTTAGTCCCCAAGATAAAGGCATGCCTCCGGCAAAGGAAGGTGGTTGGAACAAGCTAGCTCTGTGTTCAAATAAAAGATTTCTATCAGGTGGCTCTTATGGCGCATAAAAGTACTTAAATTTGTTTGACTTTTGCCTGGATGGAAGCAATGGGGGGTTGGATGGGTCTCATTATGCGAAATGGCAAAAGCGACTCACGACCCGCGGACCTTGTTTAACTTTTTACCCATCGCTGCACACATCAGAATGTTGACAAGGAATACCAACGTTTTGTTTGTGAATGCGTTTAGTGAGATTGTTCTGCTGGATATGGTAGATGGTTACGCAAGTGCAATACATGTCAGAAGCGAGGGTTGCCTAAGGGGGATGGTTGTGTTAGGTCGAGGGCGAGGGCGAGAAAAGTGCGACAGTAATGGTAAAATGCAAAAATGTTTGTTCTTCAATTCATTTTCTAAAGCATTATCTTAGTTCCAACTTTTGGTATTTTGGCTTCAAATTAGGAATAAGACTGAAAAAGACAATCGTATGACAGCTACATCAAAAACCCACTTCATTTCATGATTGAAGTCCCACAAATACTTTCAAACCACCCCTTAGGGTGAACCTCACCTTAACTTCTGCTAGTCAACCATGAAATTGAACACTTACTTAGCGTCGTTTTCAATCAGGAAGCGAGGAAACCCAAAACTAAACAACCATAAAATGGGCAACGCAATCGCCCACTCAACTCCTTCATCAATGCAGTCAACAATGGAGCATGTGACTTGATAAAGTCCTATAAACTCCCTTGGATATGTATGTACATATCTTCCTATCAACTCAAGTGCGACAATGGAGACGAAGTGACGCATCGACACTTGAGGCGAGCAGCAAACAAAAAGACGCAAAAAGCCGCTTGCTTTTTGTTGGGCGCTACAACTTAAGGCTTAAGCCTTTCTGGAGAGCTCCCGGCCCGCAGAGGCTGTACGTGATTTTATCAAAGGAAAGCAAACAACTCGCTGCCTCATCTTCATCTCGAGCCTCGGGGATGCGTCAAAATATGCCGCAATCAGGCTGCAAAACATTTTCATTTATATTTAAATACAAAAACGCCAAGGCGAAACATTTAGAGAGGGAGGGCGAGTGGTGTGGAGTAAGGGCGAAACGCGTTTTCGATTATGTTTAGCCGCTTTTCGGGCAGCTTATCGACGCCCATATGAGACGTTGGGGAGAGGGTGGATACTCACCCCCCTGCCATATTTATTGCGTGCCATGATTTATTATAATTTTATGCATGAATCTATGTGTTTGTGTGCGGGCGTGCACCCTCTCTAGGTAATACATATAAGTCCAAGCTCAGACTTAAGCTTTTGACATTTACCAAGAAAACAAACACAAAAACACTGGACCCTGATGTCTTCTGTCAATTGAGCAAAAACACATTGCATATTTAAGTGCGTCAGGACAATTCAATCAGCGTGAGATGCTCAAACAAATGATGTTTGTGCAATATTCCGATTGCGGTTTGGGATTTAGAGTCCGGTTTGAAGAGGAGGTAAGCAGATTTTAGTAAATTCGAATTTCTAACAGATTTCAAATAACACTTGTGTACAACGATTCCCTAATTATGCGGTACCTAATGGTAACTAAAGTATTTTGGCGATTTTCTAAAATATGCCTGGAAAACGAAAGTCCAATTTGTCGCGAACCTTAAAAATATCTAGATGGATCTGTGATAGATAGATATATATTTATTTAAAATAAATATAATATGGATACACCGGCATGGATTTCAATCCGTCCGCCGGTAGTGTGTATATTGTCACATATGTACTGCTTCGAACTGCTACACCGGGGTTGCCCAGCTCGTCGCCAGATACCCGATCGTTTGTCGTCCACAGTTTAGACATACACACACATTACACTTTTTGTGAACATTGATATTTAATTAATTTTAATTTTTAATAATTAATTCTAGACACATTATTTAACATTAATATTACATTTATTACTAACACAATTGTTAGTTCCATCAGATATTAACAATGATTTCTTAAAAAAGACTTAATTAAATTAGCTTATAATACGATTTCTATAAAAAATGGCCTTTTCTACATGTCCTGCCAGATTGACCCAATTATTAAACCCGTCTCCATTTAATGCTGATATTATTTCTGCCTCATTTAGTACTATTTTTCCAAAAAACATCAACCGAAATTCTTTGAGTACTGGACATCTTCCCAGAAAGTGACGTATGTCCTCAATTTCCTTTAAATTGCGTAGAGAGCAGTTTTTATCTCCTGATATATGAGCACTTCCATTTAGCCATAATAGATCAGCTCGAGCCTTAAAAATCCAACTTATAATTTTCCTCTGATATTTATCATCACAGTACGTAACGCCTTTAGTGTAGTCAAGATGTTTATATATGCGACTTTCACTGGATTTTGCACTATTAATGTGGTCACTTCGATCATTTTCCTTTAATTTCATTAAGAGCCGTTCCCTCATTTGGCACCATTGATATTTCGTCATATTTTGGACAAGTTGTAAGTCGCATTGTTGGAACAGACTCTTTATATCCTAATGCCAAAATATATTTTTTCCAATTATTTGCTTCGTCAGGATATGTGGCAATCTACTTGCGTCATAGTCAAACATGACTCGCTGAATATATTTCAAATGGAGATTTAGACCATATAAGTAAGCCTCTTCTACACCAGTTTCTATGCATATGGTATAATTTGGTGTGCAGTCGGGTAATCAAAGAATTCTTTTTATAAAAACCCTTAGTAACATATTAGTTTCATTAAACTATGCATATCCCCATACTTGTGCTGCATACATTTGTATTGCCCTCGCTGTGGCTTGGAAGAGGTTCCACTTATCGTAGAATTTATTCCAAGTCGAATTGATGGCTCCCTTTGCTTATCCATTTCTGTTTTTGATGTGTGCTCCAAATGACATTCGTGGCGTTAGGATTACGCCTAGATACTTATACTCCGAAGTGATTTTTATAGGGTTCGATTTGTAAAACCATTGCTCTGAAGCAGCAAGTCTGCCCCCATTCCTGAAAACCATTACATATTTCGGATTTCGACATGTTCACTTCCATTCCCCATAAATCACAGTATTTTTCCAAGCGTAAAATCATTTTCTGCAATTTATATATGTCGTCCGATAAAATGACAATGTCATCGGCGTATAGCAGTAGTCTTACGTTAACGTCCCCCATATAGAGTCCTCCTTCCAATTGATCATGAAGATCGTTTAGATATAACGTGAACAGCAGAGAAGAGAGTAGACAGCCTTGATTTACACCAACATGAGTTTGGAACTCCTCAGAAATTTCTTCTTCTTTTCAATTTTTTGTAATTTGTAAAGCAGTAACTGCCTATTAACTCGGTCAAATGCAGCTTTGAAGTCCCAAAAGAAGCAATATACCTTTTCCTTTCAGCAAATTTCAAATGGTAGAATAATTCTTTCGAAACCCAGCTTGAAATTCATTTAGAATTTTATTGTCCTCTAACCAGGAAGTAAGGCATGCATCTATAATACCCATAAATATCTTTGCAGCGCAGATCATAAAGGATATCCCTCTATAGTTCGCTGGAGCACTTTGATCTTTTTTTTAAATAATGGGAATATTACAGAAGTTTTGAAGCAATTCAGATCTTTACCGTCATCGAGGATTTTATTATACACAGAAGCCAACTTATGGATATAGTTATCAGATGCGTTTTTGAAAAATTCATATGGAATCCTATCCTGTCCTGGGGCTTATTCTGGTCTTGTTTTATGCAGCATGGCTAATACTTCTTCCGATGTGACAGACTTATCAAGCTCAAAGATTATTATTTTATAAACAGCATAGTGAATAGGTGTAATATTTTGCGACGGGTTCAGTAAAGTTTCAAAGTAGCTCTTAAAATCTTGTGCGTTAATATGAGTTCCAATCCGAGGTTGAGCATTTCTTATTTCCTTAGCTACATTCCACCATTCTTTGCTGTTTTGAACATTGTTGACTTTTATTTCTAATTTCTCATAGTATAACAGTTGCTTACATACATCCAGTTGCACATCCTATCATATTTTTCTTTACTCTTGGAATCATTTTTTTTATCCATAAGATTATGCGTTCTCCTATATATATTCAGATTATTGAATACTTCGTCTCTTTGCCTCATACATTGGGCATCAAACCATTTGTTTCTGTAGGCTCTATTTTTTGGTATGTGCGGTTGTACTGGATATGAACCCTTTATAACTGCACACATATCAGTCAAACTTATGTCTGATTGTCCCTGCATTGATCTTTCCAAATTGTAATCCACGTTTCGAATATACGTTTTTTTAAGAGAATCCTTCCATTTCAGTCTGGGTAAAAGGTTCATAACTTGTGTAATTCATGCATCTACTTTTACGCTTAAAACCAATGAGATTGGCATAGGATCAGTGTAATCAGAAGTCAATAATCTTTTCCGCTTGCGGAGCTCAGTAGAATGCAATAGATAAGCCGTCAAGCGAATCAAAAAGCTACCGAAACGTTGGAACATGCGAGCAATCGACAAATGCCAAACACATCCATGCTGTGCCCCAACATATGGCCGGATGACAGTAGCGAGGCCACGTTGAGGTCTGAGAGCTCGGGGGATAAGAATAAAGTTGAGGGGTAGTCTATGCTGGTGCCAGGTCAAAGACAAGAAAAAACAAGGGAGGGCGAGCGGCTAGGGTGACAGGGGACCAAACTGTGAAACGGGAAATTTACAAAAAATTTACGAATATAAACGGATAACGGTATAACGGCGGGGAAATTGGAAATCCATAAGTTTTATTTATAAAAGCATAGAAGCGTCGCTCCTTCGTTTTAAGTAATATGAGATTATGGAGTCGTAGCAACGAAAGCCTGGTAACAGTAAGTAGTTTATAAATTTAAAAAAAAACTACTGTATTGTTCATTCTTTGGAGCAATGTCCAACTATATAGTTTGACTATAAGAGTAAAAACGAAAGTCAGTTATCTCAAAAGTCTATGGGTCCTTTTATCTACAGGCTTTGGCCCCCGTTTTTTTACAATCGCTTCAATTTTGTATGTTTTATATTTCTCAAAGTCCCAAATCGCATCATTCGTCAATACCCACCAGAATACCGTTGTTAGACATTATTTTGTGCCATAACCACATTTCAGGCTGCATACAAAATCGTTCAAGGAACATTGTGCAGCATTAGGCGCTCACATATATTTGTTGATTTCACACGAGTCACATAACTCACCGATATTCGATAAATAGTAGTTTTCTGAAATTACTTAGCCAGAAGAACATCTTTACAATTACACTTGGAATACCCAATGTAGCCGTTCTTGTCAATATCTGGCAATCTTACTAACTTTAAATTTTTAGGTTTATTTTCAAACCGGGAGGGTCCTGATCAGGGTTTGCATTTTAAGAACCACTTTGTCCCCACTAAAAGCAAGCAAAACACGCAAATTTCACAAGTTTAAAGCATTTTTCATGCTCTGTAATTTGATGTCATTCCTCATGTAAAAACACACGCTGAATCCGAGCCAGGACATAAAAAATTTTAAGGTAAAACAGATAATCGAGATAGTCCGAAATTATCGTTTTTGGCATTTTTAAAAAGATCATCTCACTTAACTACAAAGTACTATAAACCAAATTAGAGATAATAAAATGGTCTTTCAATCATTTATAAGTTATTTTATTGTCCAACTTGTAGTGTGGATGCTATTAACTAAGAAATTGAACATTTTGTTTAATTTTTATAACAAATTTGAAAAACCCGTTAACTTAACCGTTATTTTCCATACCAAAAAACTTTTAAAAATTCCTTTCTCTTTTTAAATGATGTAACCTTATTAATAACAAATAAAAGAAGTGTTCATTTTTCAAAATCTGTTCGAAATTATAGAAGTTACATGCATTTAAATAAAACATGAACAATTTCAGTTTTTCTGTTTAAATGGTATTAAAAAGGTCTATGGTCCGTTTTGCTCTGGCTTTTTCGTCTGTTTCTATGCTATCTCCTCCGTCAGCTTAAAAGCTATCTTGACCAAACTTTGCAAGAAATCTGTCGAATATCCCTATTCTGTTATCAAAAATAACATTACACAATACTGAAGTATTTTTCATAGATCGTTGATCTGGTCACACTTAAGTTCTCTCTTCCCTTTTGCTTTTGACTTTTGACTGTGGCGTGCGTGTGCGACGAAAAGAGCAATTAAATTAAAATATAAAATATCAACTAAAATAATAAAACACAAGTGTTCTGTTTTTGGTGTCTGCTGGGAGTTGCGACCTTTTAAATATCCAACAGGTTATTGGCCCAGATCTACGCATAGAAAACAGAAAAGTAAAAATTGTGAAATAGTGATTTGCAAGAAAAAAAAAAGTGCAGTTGCGCGTCCCTCGCTTACATTCAAACAATTTGTGTGTGTGTGTGCTAGAATTCCATGGAAAAGGCAAAGCGGAATATAAAGCCGTTTGACGGTGAAAAATATTCTGTGTGGAAGTTCAGAATAAGGGCTTTGTTTTCTGAATTAGATGTAATCAAAGTTATTGATCAAGATGTGCCTGAAAAAGTGGATGAAAATTGGAAAAAAGCAGAGAGGTGTGCTAAAAGCACGTTAATAGAATATTTAAGTGATTCGTTTCTCAATTTCGCTTCCAGCGACATCTCGGCGCGCCAGATTCTTAAGAATTTGGACGCCGTTTACGCGCGAAAAAGTTTGGCGTCGCAGTTGGCAGCTCGCAAACGGCTGCTCTCACTCAAATTAAAGAGCGAGACGGCACTATTGAGCCATTTTACTGTATTCGACGAGTTAGTGAGTGAGCTGCTAGCTGCTGGTGCAAGAATCGACGAGATGGACAAGGTTTCGCATTTGTTGCTGACTTTGCCCTCTTCGTACAATGGAGTAATAACAGCCATAGAAACGTTGTCCGAAGAGAATTTAACGCTAGCGTTCGTGAAGAATAGATTGTTAGATCATGAAATAAAAATAAAAAGTGACAGTAATGACACAAGTCGAAAAGTCATGAAGGTGTTTGTTCCAAATAACAATAACAACAAAAACAACAATAACTCTTTTCGAAATTATAATAATAACAACAACAACAATAACTCTTTCCCAAATAGGGTTGCCCGACCATCAAAAATATTTAAGGGAAAACAGAAACTTAACTTTAGATGTCATCACTGTGGTAGGGAGGGACACATAAAAAAGGATTGTTTTCATTATAAAAAAATAATAAATGAAAAAAATAAAAAAAATAAACAAGCTCAAGTCGCAACGTCTCTACACGGTGCTTTCGCGTTCATGCTAAAAGCAAATAACTCGGTGCCGGATAAGTGCGGATTTATCCTTGATTCTGGAGCCACAGACCACATAATCAACGATGAATCGCTATTTGCTGATAGCGTGGAGCTGGAGTATCCGATTAAAATATCTGTGGCCAAGCAAGGATCGTATATCTACGCTACTAAACGTGGCATTGTGCGACTCTACAATGGCCATGAAATAACGTTGGAGGATGTTCTCTACTGCAAAGAGGCTTCTGGAAACTTGATCTCTGTGAAGCGACTTCAAGAGGCCGAAATGTCAATCGAGTTTGACAAGAACGGAGTAACTATATCCAAAAATGGAGTTATAGTTTTCAAAAATTCTGGTACGTTAAATAATGTCCCCATTATTGAATTTCAAGCCCTAACAGTTACAAATAAAAATAAAAATACTTACAAATTATGGCATGAGAGATTTGGTCAAATAAGCAGTGGTAAATTATTAGAAATAAAAAGAAAAAATTTATTTAGCGACAACAATCTTCTTAATAATTTGGAATTGTCCGATGAAATATGTGAAGCTTGTTTAAATGGTAAACAAGCCAGATTGCCATTTAATCAATATAAAGATAAAAGCTATATAAAGAGGCCTTTGTTTGTAGTTCACTCAGATGTTTGTGGCCCAATTACACCTGCAACAATAGATGACAAAAATTATTTTGTCATTTTTGTAGATCAATTTACACATTACTGTGTAACATATTTAATAAAGCATAAATCAGATGTATTTACTATGTTTAAAGATTTTGTAGCAAAAAGCGAAGCACATTTTAATCTCAAGATTGCGAATCTTTACAAAGACAATGGGAGGGAATATTTGTCCAATGAGATGCCTGGTTTTTGTGTCCAAAAAGGGATTTCTCACCATCTAACAGTACCACATACACCTCAATTAAATGGGGTTTCAGAACGAATGATAAGAACCCTCACTGAAAAAGCTCGTTCCATGGTTAATGGTGCAAAGTTACGTAAACGCTTCTGGGGTGAAGCTGTATTAACTGCCACTTATTTAGTTAGCCGAATCCCAAGTAAAGCGCTAGGTTTAATTGAAAAAACGCCATACGAAATGTGGCATAACAGAAAGCCTAATCTAACACACTTGAAAGTATTTGGTTCTACTGTGTATGTTCACAATAAAACAAGGAAAAGAAAATTTGATGATAAATCCTTCAAAACCATTCTTGTTGGTTACGAACCCAATGGTTTTAAGTTGTGGGATTCTATAAATCGAAAATTCATTGTTGCAAGAGATGTTATTGTCGATGAAACCAATATGTTTAACTCTAGAGCTAGTCGAAATGATACAGAGTTCCCGAAAGACAGTAAGGAACTGGATCATGGAGAAATCCTGAACGAAAGTAAGGATTGCGATGAAAATGAATTCCTGAAAGATAGTAAGGAGAGTAGACTTGAAAATTTCCCGAATGAGAGTAAGGAATGTGAAGAAAGAAATTTCCCGAATGAGAGTAAGGAATGTAAAGAAACAAATTTCCCGAATGAGAGTAAAGAATGTGAAGAAACAAATTTCCCGAATGAGAGTAAGGAATGTGAAGAAACAAATTTCCCGAATGAGAGTAAGGAATGTGAAGAAACAAATATCCCGAATGAGAGTACGGATAATGAAACAGCTCAACAGCCAAGTGAGATTGGTAATATCAACAACAGCAATGGGAATGTCGAAATAATCAGTAGAAGAAGTGAAAGATTAAAGAACAAGCTTTTGAAAACCTATAATGAGGAAGATATAAATTTAAATAAATATATATTAAATGCTCATAGTCTTTTTAATGATGTTCCAAATACATTTGATGAAATAAAAAGTAGAAATGATAGATCGTTTTGGGAGGAAGCTGTTAAAGTAGAATTAAATGCTCATGAAATAAATAATACTTGGAAAATTGTAAAGAAACCTGAAAACAAAAATATTGTGGACAGTAAATGGGTATTTTCTCTAAAATATTATGAACTAGGAAATCCAACAAAATACAAAGCAAGATTAGTTGCGCGAGGGTTTACACAAAAGTATCAAATCGACTATGATGAAACCTTTGCCCCAGTTGCTAGGATTTCGAGTTTTCGATTAATATTATCATTATCAGTTCAATATGATTTAAAAATACATCAAATGGATGTGAAAACAGCGTTCTTAAACGGCAAGTTGAATGAAGAAATATACATGAAAGTTCCTCAGGGTATATCATGCGATGGAGAAAGTGTATGTAAATTGAATAAAGCAATTTATGGGCTCAAACAAGCAGCTAGATGCTGGTTTGAAGTTTTTGAGCGAGTGTTAAAAGATTGTGAGTTTGTAAACTCTCCTGTAGATCGCTGTATATATAAACTTGACAGAGGTGGTATAAAGGAAAACATATATGTATTGTTATATGTTGATGATGTTGTAATAGCAACTGGGGATATGAATAGAATGAATAATTTCAAAAGTTATCTAAAGGAGAAGTTTGAAATGACTGACTTAAATGAAATACGCCATTTTATTGGGATTCGAATAGAAATGAGAGAGGGTACAATTAGCTTAAGTCAATCTGCTTATATTAAAAGGGTTTTAAACAAATTTAATATGAATGATTGCAATGCAGTCAGTACGCCTTTACCAAGCAGACTTAATTATGAGTTGCTCAACTCAGACGATAATTGTAATGCACCCTGTCGCAACCTTATTGGTTGTTTGATGTACATATTGCTATGTACACGTACCGATTTAACAACTGCTGTAAATATCTTAAGTAGATTTAGCAGCAAAGATAATTCTGAGCTGTGGCAATGTTTAAAAAGAGTTCTTAGATATTTGAAAGGGAACATAAACATGAAACTGAATTTTAAAAAGAATACAACATTTGAAAATGTTTTTAGTGTGGTGAATAATTAAAATTTGTTGTTTTTGTTTTGGATTTTCTGGGGGTGGGGGTTAAGGTGAAATATTTTTAGTTTGTTTGTTTTTGAGCTTCATCGATGAAGCTGAGTACATGGCCTTATTTGAGGCCGTGAGAGAGGCTTTGTGGCTAAAATCTCCCTTAATAGTGTACATATAAGAGAAAGATCAATTAAAATCTAAGACACCAATTGTATAATTATTGCAAATAATCCCTCATGCCATAAGAGATCCAAGCATATAGATATAAAATATCATTTTGCCAGAGAGCAAGTAGAGAATAACGTCGTTTGCATTGAGTATATATCTTCAGATAAACAACTGGCTGACATCTTTACGAAACCATTACCTGCTGTGAGATTTCTGGAACTGCGAAATCAAATTGGACTCGTTCTCGCTGATCACAACTGATTTTTAATATATTTTGTTTTTGATTTATCGGCAATTTAATGCCAAAGAATTTATTTGAATTTCTTTTATACTTGTTTAAATATGAAGTTTTAATAGCTAAAAGCGTTTATATATGAAATACCTGTGAATGAAAACTGTAAAATAATTAAAGGTATTATAAGTGATCTGATCTGGTTTTTCCCAGATCCTTGCAGCGAATGCTGGATCACATTGTATACCCCAGAAAGCACACCAGCCACATTAGAATATAAGTAAATGAATACAATTTGTTAAATTCTCGTTAATGTAATTTTTGAGGGGGCGTGTCGAATATCCCTATTCTGTTATCAAAAATAACATTACACAATACTGAAGTATTTTTCATAGATCGTTGATCTGGTCACACTTAAGTTCTCTTTTCCCTTTTGCTTTTGACTTTTGACTGTGGCGTGCGTGTGCGACGAAAAGAGCAATTAAATTAAAATATAAAATATCAACTAAAATAATAAAACACAAGTGTTCTGTTTTTGGAGTCTGCTGGGAGTTGCGACCTTTTAAATATCCAACAATATCTTTTAGTACAAATCGCTGCACATTTGTCGGAACCGGCCGGATCGTATGATTTTAGCATATAGCTGTCATCGGAACGATCGGTCGAAAAACTAGTTCTAGTGAAAAAAACTTTTTAGTTTTCAATGGAATTGCCCTTATCATTGGCATATACTTAGTTTACTTTTACACAATTCAACAAAGTTTTGAACCTTAGGTGCAAATAAGTCTACTAATCTGTAATTGTTTTCGAGACTTAGCTATTAGCAAATAAGAAACTAAAGCTGCCTTTACACTTGTCATATATCTCTAAGTAGACTCTCTAAAGACACGATTATAGAGTAATAGCCAAACATATATCTCGAACGAGAAACACATTGGTTCTATTTGATAAAAGTAACTCTGCTGAACCACAGCTGTCAAGTTTATGGCGTTGCCATTTCCCAAAATAAAATACCAAATTTTGATTTGATACACTCGATTTAATTTATCGATTAAGTGAAACTGAATACTCTGAAAGTTGATTACATACTGTCAAGTTGAAATTAAAATTTGCATTTCAAACGTGTGAGTAAAAAACCGTTGCAGAATCTGCATTGTGGCTAACATAATATCTTTAGATTTCTGAATGGTCAAAAAGTGAGGTAATGGCGCTTTTTGAGCTTTATGTGGATGAGTCTATCCTCTACGATTGCAAAAGCAGCCTGTATAAGAACAGGAACGTTCGCCAAGCTGCGATTCTTCATATTGAGCAGAAGTTGTCTTCAATCAAAAAAGACCTCATCATCGAGGAAATTAAAGCTAAATTAAATAATTTACGCTGTCAATACACCGCTTACTTGAAGAAGTCAACAAAGAGCGGTATGATGGCGGACAAAGTAGACCATCCATACTGGTTTGAAAAGATGCGGTTTTTGGAGAGCCACGTCGTGTTCCTCTTTTGCAGTAAATTTTACATATGAACATAAAAGTATTTTCACAAAATACATAGATATCTTATAACTAGACATCGGATTTTAGGTAAAATCATATTTTTAATGGGTGGTCACAAAAAATATTTGATTGGATACAAATTTGTTTCACGAAAAGTAGATTATTTTAAATCCTCATTGATTTTGCATATTTGACATATTTACATATCTTCGACCTAAAAGCATATTCAAGAATATTTCGACCTATTTTAACCTATTTTGGAATATGTCATATGCTTTTACATATTCCGAGAGTCAATATATGCTCCCAAGTAGGCGTCTGCAATATAACTTTGCTAATTAAATGTATAAGCATCGTCGGTCATTTTTGTGGCCTTCATAAAGCAGGAAGTAAAGATGCCGAAAACAAATAAAAAATGAAACCACTGATAAAGCCGGGAAGTTTATAGCCAATCTTATAGTTGTAAGTCTCAATGATTTAACTCCCACAAGACCATTTCTAGTTGCTAGTAAGGAGATAGAAAACGTTAACAGTGGTTCAATTTCAAGATTTGTAAATAATGCCCTGAGGAATTTGTGGCCGAATGACATTGAAGAAAACGTACTTATGCTACTAACGGATGCAGCTGCATATATGATTAAGGCTGGAAAGCATCTAAAAGTATCCCAACATGATTCATGTTACTTGTTTGGATCACGCGCTCCACAGGATTGCGGAGACTGTGCGTGCATCCTATCCTGATATAAATAAATATGTGTCCAAGACAATGTAAGAAAGAATAAATATGCAACACTTACATCGTGTGATGTGGAGAGAAGCTTTTCGGCTTACAATTAAATATTTTAGGGCGGTGCCCACTGGACGCGGAATACTACGCGCGAAATATACGATGTTTCGCAGATTCTTAACAGAGTCTGCTAAGCTTCTGCTATTAACTGCATATCTATGTGCTTCAGTCCCTGCTGCATAGATTGACCTGCTATGCGGTTTGTGTGGCTCACCAAGCTCTCGATGGCAGACGCCATCTTCTCGGCAACTGCTGTGCTTTGGCAGTCTGATTTTTTCGGAGTGTGGACTTTGACAGCGCTTATTAAATTAATTTTATCAGCATTTGAAAATGGCTGCCATCGTCGCTTTGTGGCAGAATCTTTTTTTTGGTGCGCTCATTGCTATGTTTGTGGTTCTTCTTACTTACAATTCCGTGCGATTCGATTCGTTCTCTCACAATTTCGCGCGAAATGAGGCGGTAACAACACTTTACTCGCTACGTAATTGGCAACAGGACGTAGTGTCGTAATTTTTTTTGTGTCGAGTGGAAACTGTTTACGGAATCGCGACACGCAAAATTTACGCAGCATATGGTTTTATATGCACTTTTTCTTTTCGCGGCCATTTCGCGCCGAGTGGACTCTGCCCTTATCCGATACCATGGAAAAACTTATAATTATATATAGTACATTAAATTATAATTAATGTTACTAGCCACACATATGTGCCATAAACTTACACACAAATCAAAAAATCGTATATATGAAAAAATATATTGACATTTTTTGACCTAAATTGACCTAATTTGATCTATTTTGACCTATTTTTGACCAATTTTGACCTATTTTTGACCTATTTTAGCAAATGCTTTTACCTAAAAAAAAAACTACAAGTTAAAAAAAAACATATTTTGGATATGATCATCTTAAAAAATTGCCAATATTTATATTAGTCAAACGCCAAAATTTCGAATTTTTTGGACCACAAACAAAAAAAAAACCTAAAATCCGATGTCTACTTATAACAGATTGGTGAAGAAACAAATCCTTCACTATCGGAAATATCGATTCCCAAGCCAGAGGAGAAACGTCCTTAAGTCGACGGGAAGGCAAAACTCATGGAAATTCTCCGCAACAGTCGATGCATATGGTGAATTTTTAAAGGCTCAAGCTGCTAAAGTCCCTGAGGAGCAGCAAGATGAGTTCTTCATGGAAATTATGTAACTTGCTTTTGAGTGCAAGAACAATTTAAAATAAAATAATAACAAATTGTGAAGAAAATTCCTTTATTTTTATATATTTTTATATTAAAATAAAAAAATTAGACCTTTGGATTGCATCTGCTTGCCAGGGAACTGCACCATTGCCATTAAAGTACTTTGTATAGTGGGCCAGTATTTCAATTGGTTCAGAAGCGGATCGATTTCCAGAGCTTTCTAGTCCACTTAAGCTGGCTCCTGAGTGACGGTAAGTTCCTTCAGTCATGGAGACTGCAGTAACATCCTCGAGGTCAACGAGCTCAGTAAATTGTTGACCCTTCTCACTTTTAATGTAAATGTGAAGAATACAAGCCGCCAGAGTAGTTTGCTGCACCTTTTCGACTCTGAGATCAATTGTCAACAGAATTCTAAATCTGTTTACTAAAATGCCAAATGCATTCTCAATTGCACGTCTAGCACGGCTCAGCATGTAGTTAAGCACCTTTAGTACTAGTGCATGTTCTTTGTCGATGTGGCTTCATCATTCGAGTAGTCTATTTGAATGCATCATCGGCAACTATAACAAACGGCACTTTCGGTGTAAGTAAAATAGTAAAATTAGCTTGTCAAGATGACACAGCCCCAAAGGGCCAAAGCCGAGCCTCTCTCAATCTCTTGGCTTGTGCGCTTCTAATTTTAGCACAAGAGAAAGGGACCTACAGTTTAACGCCGAACCCGAACGGCAGTTTGAGAAGCTTTTCATGGCTAATTACTGCAATGCTGGTGCCAACAGCAAGAGGTGTGAGCGGGTGTAAAGTTTTATTCAAAGAAAAAACTTTTCATTAGATGTTCCGAGGCGGGATCGAACCCACAACCTCATGCACAGCGATCGCGCACTCTAGCCGCTGTACCGCCAGGTAAAACCGCATCATCCGGGAATATAAGAATATTTTCTTCAATGCATTCGAATAGCGTAGAATTGCCGTAAACAGCGGCGTCGTTTGCTCTTCCATTGCAGCCAATATCAACATATATAAAATTGTATTCTGCATCTACCAGAGCAAGAAACAAAATGATCCGTCATTTCATCTGGCTCGTAATGCAATAAAAAGTGGAAGCTTAGAAGATCTTCTGCTCTACAATCCTAAAGCACCAAAGCAAATTGGAAAGTTCCACATGTCATCAAATTTTTCAGAAATGCTTCGACATTCCTGCTGTGATTGAGGCATCTACAAAATGAAATAAAGTATTAGCACCAATCGGCACTAAACTTTTTAACAGCATAAACTACCTTAATGACTTCTGGTGCGATTTTTTAAATTTCCGGTTGGGAAATCCTGAATGCAACAGATAGGGACGCAAATGAGTCTCCGGTAGCAAGGAACCGTAGAGTCAGAAGAGGGCTGAGAGAGTAAAACTTAAGCAATATATGGGAAAAATAGTTGTTTGTTTACCGTGTTTGTGAGGGAATGGATTCTCTTAAGAATTTATCCTCTTTTTCAATTTTAGGTCTCACAAACTCAAGCAACTTGTGGAAAGTAGATTTGTTCATTCGATTAAAATTTCTGAAGGTTTCGACGTCCTCGTACTGGAGCTCGCGTAAGACAAGCAGATAAATCCGATTTCCGATTACTGATTTATGATTACCGATTTTACCTGCTGAATACAGTGATAGCCGATTGCGATTGATCAATTTGACAATCATGATTACTGAGGTGGAATCATCGTACGGCCAACTGTTTACCTCATAACTGGAAATGAACTGACAAACTGACAGCGTTAAAAGCCCTCGAAAATGTTACCTAAATTTTGCATAGTTGTAATGTATTTTTAAGTTTATCAATTAGTGTTATTCAGCAGAGAATCATAAGCAATCGCCAATCGTAAATCAGTAATCGGAAATCGGATTTACGTGCTGAATGCGCCCAACTCCTTCCTTTTTCTGTTGGGTTGTCAGTCAAAAATTGTTGAACTTGTACTGAAGCCGATGAACTAGCCGTGAACAACTAGTTCAAGAGTCTCTGTCATCAAAGGTGTAATAGCTCATCATAGCTTCTCTAAAGAGTTTCTCTTTAGAGAATTTTGACAACCGACTATTTAGAGATATATGATAAGTGTAGTGGCAGCTTAACTCTCTGTTTATACGTAATATCATCTACAAAATTCTTATTTACAAATAAGGTGTGCGAATAAACGTTGTAACAGAAAGTTTATTTAATTGCTTATTTAATACAAAACAATTTCCAGAACATTTCCTCCAGCACTTCATCAATTTCCTTTCTAATCAGAGTTCATGCTAAATCAACTTCGTAGGCAATAATTCACTCCCACGATTTGCTTTTCCAAAAATGTGCATAGCCAAATAAATATAAATTATCTAACATTAAGCCACACAAAAGCGGCAACAGAAAGTAAAAACAAACTCTTGACATTTCCGTTTCGAAACTAGCCACAATATAAACAGGCTGCCGCCGCGTTGACTAATTAGCGCACATTAGTCAGTGGTTGGTGTTGTTGGCCAGGGCCAAATTGGTTGTAAAACCTGACGATAAGAAAACTGTCATTCAATCCGATTGCGATGAGGACGAGGTCGATTATGAATGATGCGTAAACAAATTCACAATTACGACAATTGCTCATACGTCGAGCCACGCCCTCGAATGGTTGTAATTTGGGAAATTCAATTATGTCTTAACGACAGCGGCAACAGCAACAACTTTTGTCAATGGGCCAGGAGCAGGAGCAGACTGGCCGGCCGACCGGGCAGTGAAGCATGGCTGAACCTGGCTCGTCCTTTGCCCACGTTGCATGTAATCAAACAGTTTGCGTAGCAATTTTCGATTATCGTTTGACTGATTTCGTGTTAAATCAATTAAGACATTGCAAATGCAGGAACCTGGACGTGCGGTCTGGCCATATTCCGTGCCTAGCGCCTATTTATCTAAAGGTTCTGTCCGCACACACACACACAGAGGCAGGCGCAAGGACAACTCAATTGTCTTACTGCTTATTGATTGGGTTCTATATTATTCCTTTGCCTTGATTAAAGCCCTTTGGAGGTAGAAAATTTGCAATATTCCATTAATGAAAAATCTTTTCCTGCTCCGCATTTTTGACCAGCTGACAGCGCCAGAAGTTTTGACCGGCTCAAAAGTTTGTCAAATAACAAAAAAAAAAAAATACCTGAAACTTTTGGCTTTGCTTCATTTTGTAGCCGCATAAACACTTTGAAATAGTCCAAAACTCCAAGACCATGCAAAACTTGGACAGGGGAACACCTTTAATATTTAACATAGGAAATTTGTTGAGTGCTTGAAGTTGTGAACCTTGGAGCTACCATAAGTTGAATGAAGACTATTAGGTTAGGTTGCAAGACCTTTCAAAGTCAGTAGTCAAGAATATGAAAAAGACCAATTTCTGTCCAAGGCTTAAGCTTCTAATTGGTAAATGGAACTTTTACTATAGAAAATTGTTTTGATAAGCTCAAATCTATTCTTAGGTCAAGATTTATGCCACCTTTTGTTTGCGCTTTACTTTGGTTTTCCCATTTCCGCACCTTGGCATGTCAATAAGCCATTTGGCGATTCTCTCGCTTAATTTCGGAAATATCGCCTGAATGATTTTCGTGTTAAATTAATTAAATCCAAATGCGTGTTCAGCCAACATTTGACCAACAGCCAGCCAGCCAGCTGATAGAGGCTTATTGAAATCAAATAGTGTCATAAATCTGCCGAAGACCTTGTAATTGGCTAGAACAGTGTTTGTGGGAAATGAGCAACAATGTTAATACAGTCGGCGCAGATCAGTAGACTATATACAGTTGGTTGCTTTTTGTACGCCATATTGCTTATTATTAATGAATTCATATGCCATTGATCAAAATCTGCCTATACTGTATTTGCATTTTGTCAGCGTTTGTTTTTGGTTAATATAAAAAGCGTTTTCCGAACATGTGGTCAGCTATATGCAATCCCCTATGCTTTTCTCCTTGATTGTTTGCTTATTTCCAGCAGCTGTTCAAATTTCTATATTCCAGTTTTGGTTTTTTTGTCCCTCCCCCTATCCATTGGCGAGTAATTAAATTTAACGCTTAAAACAACAGCAAAAAGAAGAGTAAAATGTGAAAAAATAGTTGACCACGCAAACAGAAACAGAGAACTGCAAATGCAATTGTTAACGGCCGCCAGAGTTGGTTTTGCAAATCGTTTGACAAGAGGGCGAAAAAAAAATAGAATAAATATATCTGCGGTCGTGCGCGAGGCAAACAAATGATGCATATCGTCGAGGGGGGATGGGGCTGCGCTTAAATTGCTTGCGAATTATGTGCAAAAAGCATTTTGATGCCGAGCATTTGAAAGTTGCGGTTACCGCGAAAATATTATAAATATTTTTTGTAAAGTTTAGTTCAATATTTAATGTTTTTTATTTTTTTTCATTATAATTTTATACAGCTGTCTCCTTTTGGCTTAAGCGGGCTTATTTTATTGAACATTAATGACAGGCGTTTCGTGTAATTGGAGTTTGCGGCATTAGCCAGTAGCATTAAATGGCATTTAAATCAATTGTAAATGGCGGCGAAAATTCTACTTATGATTTATTTTTATGGGTTTTTAATAAATGTGTTAATAACTGGTTGGCAGAGAGGGTAAGAGCCATTTAGGTGTTGTTTTCTTTTATTAATGCATCGTTTCGTTTGATGCGTTCTGCGAAAAGAAGCGGATTGACTTCTGACTTTAAAATACTATACAGCAAATAGTTGCGAAATGTTAGAAGCTCCATCCCAACATTATCAAATCCTACCACAGAAACTAGCTTGTATAAGAGATAGTAAATAACATTGGAGGACGCTGCCTGAGATAAATGACATCCCCTTCACAAGGAGCTGTTCCTTAGATGCATCTCAGCTGGCGCAACACTTTGACGCACTACTAAACCCTCAATGCAACGTGATGAGACCCAGCTTGGCTTTCATCCATATCGTAAACATAACAACACAGGAAGTGGAAGAAATAATCGGCCATTTTAAACTACAAAAAGCCCCAGGAGACGAAAGGATTCCAGCTGAGCTTATAGCATTTGCATCGGAAAGGTTCATGGAAAAACTAACGGCAGCATTCAACTGGATCCTTAAGGGGGTCTTCACATTGAGCAACTTTTTTTTTCGACTTTTTTTTTGCATTTATTTATAGCTTGGATATTCAAAAAATCCCCCAAAGGATTTTCGAAAACTCGATTAGTTTAGAGATATAGTCCTTTTAGTGACCCAATGTGACCTAAATTCCCAAGCACAAACTTAAAGCGCGTTTATCTCGAAACCACGTTTTTCAAACTGGCGGCCATGATATCTCCAGTTCAACTGACCGATTTTCAAAACAAAGTGGAATACGAATTTA
This sequence comes from Lordiphosa collinella, assembly GCA_018904265.1. Classification (NCBI taxonomy): domain Eukaryota; kingdom Metazoa; phylum Arthropoda; class Insecta; order Diptera; family Drosophilidae; genus Lordiphosa; species Lordiphosa collinella. Next base: position 212,884 of record JAEIFV010000431.1, on the reverse strand, counting down.
TCTGGTGAACCTCGACCATAATTAAACAATACTATTTTTTAATACTACAAAAAGGAGTTTTAAAAAAAAAGGTTACCGAGAAAAAATATACCCGTTTTTTTTTTTCAGAGACGATCGGAGATTTTCACCACCAACTTTTTCATTACTTTTTGAACAGCCCTCGTATCGAGGCAAAAATTTTTTATTTACTTTGAACCTTTGTAATACAATAAAGTCATTTTTCTTGGGGGGATTAAAGGCTGACTCCAGTGATCCCGCAAACTAAAGAGGCATATCCTTTCAAAATGCAATAGCGAAAACATTTGCTGGAATTCTTCTTCGTAGACTAACACTCTGGGTGGAAAGGGAAAGCCTCATGAGCGAGTTTCAAGCTGGTTTTCGCAAAGGATGTTCAACAATAGATAACTTATTCTGCCTCTGCAGTATCGCCCGCACTTACATCGACAGCGGTAGAGCATTATACTCCTTTTTTTAACGACTTTTTATTCTACAAGCTCAGCAACATTGGAATGTATCCAAAAATAAGAGCTCTCTTGCAAAGCTTGTACATCGGCAACACCGGCTCGGTATGGGATGGCAGTACCCTCTCTGCAGCTTTCAGCCCGGAATCGGGGGTGAAACAAGGGCGTTTGTTGAGCCTTTTACTCTTTGCGTTATATTTGGATCATAGAGTGTCTGCCAGGTGGCATAACCTTCAACAACCTAAAAAAAAAGGCTCTCATGTACGCAAATATTGTTGTTATGGCGGAGTCGCCAAGCTTGCTCCAATATATATGATTAACGCAGTGCAAGGCTATTGTAATACATGGGCTCTGTCAATCAACATATCGAAGTCAAAAGTCTTAATTTTTAAGAAACATTGGAGGTGACTTGCCAGAAATTAATAGTGTTTCCTAGGACGTGAAAGATTAGAGGTAGTCTAGGAATACAAACATCTGGTAGTGCTTATCACTTACAACGGCAGCTACAAAAAACACCTTGAAGAAAAACTATCGCAGGCAAAGTTAGCAATAAACAGCACATGGAAGACCTTATTATGCAAAAAAGATGTGATTCACAGCGTAAAGTACAAACTTTTCGAGGCCACTGCGAGAGCATTAATATGTTATGCAAGCCGAGTTTGGGGGGACTTAGAACACGAGGAGGTTAAAAAGCTCTTTCGTTTTTTGATCAAAAAATATTACGGCTCTCACAATATATCCCTAACCGTATCTTGATGCTGGAAACTGAACTGTCGCCGCCCTATAAATATACTCTGCATATACATGTCAACTATAAAGGGTGATTTTCTAGCTATTATATTTTTGGCAAAACTGGTTTAAACAGCTCACGCACGTTTCGGGTTTTGTTTCACTGTCAAACATATTCAGTTTGGTCTATAATTTAACCATGAATCGTTTTACAAACGAACAACGCTTGCAAATTAATGAATTTTATTATCAAAATGCGTGCTCTGTTAAGAAAGTTCATCTAGCGCTTCTTTCATTGAAGCGGCTATTCGGGCTATTGTGACTAAATTTCGCACCAAATTTACATTGTTGGACATTAAACCACCAACACGCTTACGTAGAGTGCGAACTGAAGAAAATATCGCAGCTGTTTCGGCCAGTGTTAATGATGACCATCAATTATCGATTCGTCGCCGTTCGCAGCAATTGGGCCACTGTTACTCAACAACGTGGAAAATGTTGCGTGAAGCCTTTCAGAATACAACTTGTGCAATAATTGAAGCCGAACGACCTACCGCAACGTAGAATCTTTGGTGAATGGGCTCTTGGAAAGTTGGCGGAAGATCCACTTTTTTACCGAAAAATTGTGTTCAGCGACGAAGCTCATTTTTGGCTCAATGGGTACGTAAATAAGCAGAATTGTCGATTTTGGAGTGAATATCAGCCGGAAGCATTGCAACAGCTACCAATGCATCCAGAAAAAGTCACAGGTTGGTGCGGTTTATGGGCTGGTGGCATCATTGGACATTACTTCTTCAAAGATGGTGCGAATCGTAACGTAACTGTGAATGGTGAGCGCTACCGTGAGATGGTATCCAACTTTTTTTTGCCCAAAATGCAAGAGCTTGACTTGCATGACATGTGGTTTCAACAAGACGGTGCCACATGCCGCACAGCACGCGCAACAATGGACTTATTGAGAGGCGAGTTCAGTGAACATTTTATTTCACGTTCGGCACCTGTCAATTGGCCGCCTAGATCGTGCGACTTAACGCCTTTAGACTATTTTTTGTAGGGCTATGTTAAGGCTCATGTCTATACAGGCAAGTCAATTGACGCATTGGAAGACAACATTGAAGCATTTATTCGTGAGATTCCGGCCGAAATGCTGGAAAGAGTATGCCAAAATTGGACTAAGCGTATGGACCATTTGAGGCGCGGTCACGGGCAACATTTGCATGAAATAATCTTCAAACATTAAATTATATGGACCGTACTATCGACTAAGATAAAGATTTCATGAATTTTTTTTAATTTTATGTATATTTTTTGAAAAACTTTCCTATAGCTCTTAAAAAATCACCCTTTATAAATAGGATTATCAAATGGCTTGTTGGTGTGACAGCAACTGAAAGTGTACTGACGAAGGCTTTGCCATAGCGGCAGCCGAAACGGCCGTCTACACAGCCACATCTACTGTTCATATGTATTCTCTGTTGAATTTTCTGTTTGATTATTGAACTATAATCAAACCTCGACCTTGAGCCTACTAACATTCACTTCGGTTTTAAAATTATGTTAAAATCGTCAGCATATGCGCTTATACTGAAGTTTGGGTGTTCTGTAATCTGGCATGCCACGATATTGGTTGCACATCAACAGACATTGAAATTTGACAGTTTGTATTTCTTCAGGTGTGTAACTTGGTGCTCTTGGCTTACCTCTGGCAACAATATTATTCTTTTTCAGCACTTTACTGATGTGTTTTTGGCGGCAATTAAATTTTCTGACTACATCTCGTTGACAGGGGGGCTTGAAAACGGGTTGACAGGAGAACGAAGAGAAAGAAATGTCATCCCGAAAGCTCTTATGTAAAGCTCAGCTAAGGGCGCGCTCTCTCAAAGTTTGTTGCAGATTTTTAGTTGTCACCCGTTATTACTCTGTAAGTAGCTCTTTTCTGATAGAAAATTTAAGAATGAATCGTTCTTTGTTCGTTTTCCAACTTTTTTTCATTAGCTGTATTTTCATTAGTCGAGATTACATATGAAACACATAGCCCATACATTGCCCAAAGGGCCAGAGACGCGCTCCTCTCAATCTCTTGGCATGTTTGCATCCAATTTTCACACAAGAGAAAGGGACCTACAGTTTAACGCCGAGTCCGAACGGCAGATTGAGAAGCTTTTTCATGGCTAGTAACTTCAAAGCTGGTGCCAACAGCCAGTGAAGGTGACCGGGTGTGTAAGTTTTTCAAAGGTGTCATATGAGATAGGTCAAAAATACCTCAGTGTATTATATAATTTGAATATTATAATATTTAATTCTACTTACCCTGGACTCACCGAACTACTGATTCCACTTCCCGAGTCATACCCTGCTCTGGCACGAGGCGAAATAATAACTTAAGATGGTTTTGCAGTGCTGATTAAATGTGTTAAGCTTCTAAGCGTACGTTTCCCTGAATTAAGTGTATAATAAAAACCCAAATAAATTTTAGATAGTCACTATTTCTGTTCTATACTTACCTACCTTAATTTGCATATTTGTTTATCTGTCTATTTTGCTCTTTCTGTTTCGTATCATGCAAGCCCCTTAACAAATCTATCGTTGTGTAAGAGCTTTTCCAAGTTGGTTTGCTCTGTTTAATGAACTGTACAAGGAGAAATTATATTTTGCCAAACAAGCAGGAGAAAAACACACACCCACACACTCGGGTACATACACAGATACAGAGTTTAATTTTTGCTTGTCAGGCTTAATTTGCGCTTGAATGCATTGCCTGTGTATGTGTTGGGATTGCATGCACGAATGACAGGACACGGCAGGGAATGCCACAAGAAAAAGCGACACAAACAAATCCACTTCATGGATTGCCAGACGAGTCAGCATTTGTATGTATTGGTGTTTTGTTTTGGGCCATTGCTCATATTTGATTGTCATTTCAAGTATCAAACGAGAGAGAGAGAGAGAGAGGAAGAGTAAGCCAAGCAATTACACTAAATGTGACCTATACAGGCGATCTACTGATTTGCAGTAAATGGTTAGGCTTTACTAACGTAAAGGCAGTTATTTGTTCAAGCTAGGTAAGACATACATTTTATGGCTTAAATATACCCTTTTTCTGATTTCTCTGAGTAAACCTAACACTGTGAAATATGTCTAAAATTTCCAAGCCCGGGAAATTACAGCTCATAAAATAGATTTCATAGTCCGACGATTACTTAGCAAAGTGTCAAATAACTTAGTTGAAGAACTCAGTTCAACACTTATACATGCCTGAGCAGCTTAGTTAAGTCAGTCACAAAGTATTGAGTACTATGAACTAAGTATAGAGTAAAGTGTATCGAGAATCGCGTATAGAATATCCAGTAAAGAGTATCGAGTATAGAGTATCGAGTACTTAGTATCGACTACTGAGAATCGAGTACACTCAGTATCAAATACAGAGTATCAAGTACTTGTTATCGAGTACTTAGTTTCGAGTACTTAGCGTCGGTTGCTGAGTACCGAATTCAAAGTATTGAGTATTAGTATCGAGTCCTACTCGTAGCGAGTATGTCGTCTCGAGTACTTAGTATTGAGTACTATTATCGATTACTGAGTATCGAGTTTTAAGTATCGAGTTTTGAGTATCGAGTATATAATATCATACAACCTCAATAATGTGAAAGGCGGAGCTTACCGTACACAACATGATTTACATCAAGGCCCCGCGAGTGTTAGCCCCACTCATAACTATTTTTATTAACACTGTGTAAAGCATGGGCTGAACCAAGGTTCGAACCAAAACCTTCGCCTAAAAACCTTGAACCTCAAATTTCCGAACCTTAACCATTGATAAATTTTGGTTTGAACCCGCGAGCCGGAGCTCCGGAAAAATAAATTGTTTTGCAGCCCTGGTAGAAACTTTGGACTTTCGTAGTTATGTTGATGGCCGGTGATTGCTTATAGTGGGAGTCGATAAGCAAGTTCGTCTGAGCCGGAATGATGTTTCCTCACGTTGAGGTGCCTCGATTGAGGAGCCTAAGTTGAGGTTAAAGACGCCTCTGGTCGAGGACATCGTGTTGCTTCAGTAGAGGCGGAGTTTATTTCTAGTGGAGAGCTTCGAGCTGCCTTAGATGAGGAGGAAGTTACCTCTCGTGGAGAGCTTCGATGTGCCTTAGCTGAAGACTTTGCTGTTCAGGCTCACAACCAGAATCGAAGTGCCTCGAATGAGGACTTTGTCGCAGTCTCGGATGGGGACTTTGTTGCTTCACGTTGAAGGCTTTGTCGCTGCCTCGATTAAGGACTTTGTCGATCAGGTTCTCAGGCGGGTGCGTAGAAGACACGACTGAACCAAAATCGGTTGATGTGCGGATGTGAGTCTGTAGCTAGACGTCGTATAATGGCGACAGCCGTGTTAGTTACACGACTGTGAGCGCAGGCAAGTAAGTTTGAGATCCTGTAGATGGCTCAAGCTGGCAGTAAATGCCAATAAAATGCGTTCCGAGGATAAGCTGGTCGTTTGTGGCCGTTGGTATTCGATTGAGTGGCCGGTTTCCTGCGGTTCAGCTGTACAAAGTGTTTACGAATCGATGTTTTCAATAATGTTTTTTCGTTTTATTGATCGATCACTATTTTCAAATAATTTTTTTTTTTTTTTGTTAAACAAAATGGCGGAAGACAAAGGCTGAACGCGCAGACTAGTGACTCAGTGAGACCACAAGGAGTTCTCCTTCGAACGAAGGGCAATGAACGAAGCTTCCAGAGAGACTGAGTTTCTAAGTTCGTGGTACCTGTGTGCGGGCAAAAACGTGGCCGGTTCGATGGTAATCGATAGTCGCTCGTGACTAGTAAACGATAGTCGCTCGTCTCCTCTGGCCACAAGTTAGTCCCAATGGCCTTTCCAAGGGCGATAAAGACCGGCTTGAGCGGCAAACTGATCTCCAGTCTGCTTTCAAGCATCATACATTCTGTTCTCTAAAATACATTTGAATCAACAAGGTCCACAAGCAAATGTTCCTCACCCACGGAAAAGCTTTTCCCTCTTGTTCATTTTGAATTTTCCCTTAGACTTATTATCGCAAGCAATGTTATTCAAACTTTTCGCAAAACAATTACCAGCATCAACCGGAACCAAACTCAGCTGATTCGTGCGATAGGTATGTAGGACGGTCACACGACTACAGCGATAGAAATTTTTAGATATCGGGTGATTCAGTCGTTGAGAAAGCGAAATGTCTTAATCTCAAGTCCTGAGACTTTTGTAAAATTGGTCCTTAATGGTTTTCATCAACATCCAAGTCGATAAAGTCTAGTCCGAATAAGCGAACAGATCTCTGAATCGCTCAGACGAAATATCACCAAGTTATAGGCAAAACAAACACTTCCACACACTTGCGCTTAGCAGGGCCACAGTTCATACCCTGTAGTTCAGCTGGTGTCAAGGCACTACCAGGCCTTACAACCTGATGCATCACTGAGCGCCAGTCGCCTCGTTAACGTCAGGTAATGCATCACAGCACTAGTCTAGTACTTGAACTATAGTGTGGTCCCTTACCAAACTAGCGACTGGTAATGCATCGATCGTTACGTTTTCCGGACATTCTCTTACAAAATTCGCTAGGCAATTACTTGGCTGGTGGTTGGTTTGGTGGTGAGTGCTCACTACGAAGAGTAAGGGAATCCGTTAATGCCGCACCGGTGCATCTGAACTACAGGGTATGGCGCCATTTTAATAAGTTATCAGTAAAATACAAACTTTGACGGGTAAATATTATTATGTAACCTTCGGGGTTTACCGACTTTAAATTAGTTTATGTGACAGCTCTATGTAGAAGATGAGAAACCGGCTCTTAATTTTAAGTTAATCTGACACATGGCAGATTTCTGGAAGAAGTTAAAAATAGCATTACTTCACTTATACCAGTAAAAATTAATGAGGCTTGCGGATAACTGCTCCACGTTGCCAATTTGGCCCATCAGTTGTGCCGCCTGTCTCATGGCCAATGAATTATTCTTTTGCCTCCAATAGACATTGAGAGTGATCGGGAAGGCAACTCGAGGATAACTGCCTTCACTTGATATGCTATTAGCGATGCTTCATGCTCCATTTTCCAGTTATATAAATTGAAATAACACCAGCCACTAATGCGCATTGATTTTCACATTTCCCTGGCGTCATTTTCCATTGTAATTCAGCCACTTCTCCTGCCACTGCCTCCTGTTGCTTTTGTTAAGCTTCGTTCTGCTGTTCAACTAATAGCAACGGATGTGGTTAAAAGCATTTGCCCAGTCTACCTTTTTCATACACCATTAAATTTGCATTTGCTGCTGACTGGCGCAATTGGCTGACAAGCCGGCAGCCGCAGATTGAGATGAAGAAGAAAGGGGATAAATGAATAACCACCAACTACACCGACTTTTGGAAGTAGACAAATATGAATGTCCACAAGTTAAGTAAGCCATGAAATCTAAGTTTACTTGTTTGGACATTCAATCCCAATATACACAAATTTCAGTAACAATTCTCGGTGTTCAAGTAAATTTCTGTTTTAATTTTCAAAAATGTCGAAAAAAGTCGAATCACTTCACACGATCAGCAGCAGTTCGCCCAATGACTTGGAACTGGAACGCATAATCTACAAGACGTTCAAGAAACTGCAAACTCTTTCCCAGACAAAGAGTGAAGATTTGGATGAAGTGGTGAATTTGGTTAAGTCCAAAGTTTTGATTGAATTGCAGGCCTATGATATGTTATACGAAGAGATTCGGCAGGTCAAGCACAAACTAGAATCGTATGTTAATCATTTGAGCGTCATTGATCATGATATAGCTGAAATTTTCTTGGACTTGCATAATATCTACAAGAAAATCGAAGTCGCCGATGGTTCCAAAACTGAGAAGGAGATAAGTGAAAATATTATTGAAACGTGCTCGTGAATCCGAAGATCTTATAAAGCGTAGCCAACATTTTATCAGCAACGATCCCAAGCTTTACCGCATGTCAAATGATGTCAATAATAGTGCTCAAGGCGGTGTTGATCCCGAGTTGGGAGCTCACGTGGAAAATCGTCCGAATGAGAACACACCTAAATCAAGCAACTATGATGATCGGCTATTTTTCAACGCCGACAATATCACTTTCTTTAAGCCACCCGATATGAAAGTCGAGAGTGCCGAAAAACGCACTTTCTTCGCCAATTTGGTAATGCTTAAGAAATCGGACTATTCTCTGCAGCTCAATAGGAAGAAAACATATTTTCAAGATGTCCAAAAGGCCTTGCAGTGCAAAAAGAAGCTGGAAAACAAATCGAAAAAATCTGACAATTTGGAATAGAAATTATTAGTGCAAAGAAGTTTTCAAAATGATGTGTCGATGCCAGTAGCAAATGAACAAATCCATTTAGTGAAAAAGAGTAAAAGTAATCACTCATAACTGTGTTGCCATTAAAAATAAATTGTGCAATAAAATAACCATTTATTTCCATCCTCAAAGCGTTCAATCAGCATCTGCCTGAACTCGCAAAACTGTCTCTTGAGTTTGCACTTTGTAGCTAATTGGGTAAGCCCTTGACAAAGAAGACGACTTTCCTCCCTTGGCCATTTATTGCCATACATAAAAATCATTAATTACAACAACTGGACATGAAATTTAAATGCCTGTTGCAAAGCAAAAAAAAAAAGCAAGCAAAAGAGAAAAATCATCAGAGACAAATATTGAAAAGCAAATTGAATTTTTATATGCGTACCCCAAAGGTGGAACGCGTATAGGCAAGACCAGGACCCAGGGCCCTGCGCTTTTTGAACAGCACAGCACTTCGTGCTGGCCCAAACACGGGCGTCCACCTTGCACACACTTTTATTTTATGTGGGCTGGGTGGGGGCAACATTTTTGCTTTTTATGTTCGACAGATTTTCGTGTTGGTATGTGGAAACATGCTGATTCCCAGTGATTACAATTGTTGTGCTTGGCTTGGACTCGCATCGTCTACGTCTCCTCCTGCTGGACCCGTAAAAAGCACAACGAAAGCAGATAAATAAAACGAACAACACGGAAGAGCAAAAGTGTGCGGATGGGTGGGTGTGGATATAGAGAGTCGTGGCAAAAATTTTTGCACACGTAACATAAAAATCAACAAAAATGAATGTAACTTGATAGGCTTGAAATGACTATTTAAATACCCTTAAAAAGAAAATTACCACTAAGCAAAGGGAGTGATAGAAGAAAAGACGTAGAAAAGCGAAAGCTGAAAGATAACAAAATAATCGGCGGTGTTCCAGAAATCTCTTCCAACCAAATTCAAACCCAAAACCGACTCTCGGTGTCCTAAAAATCCTTTGGGTTGATTTCAAACCTCTCGTATTTTGTAACCAACCAATAGCGACTTTACGAACCCACTCAATATGTCACTGTTTTTGTAGTAGGACCATAATCTTATAAACACACCTTTCGAACTAGACTTTTGAAGAAAACGAAATCTCTCGAAGTTCTGGGACACCGACGGATTTCTCGAGCGATTTGCAAACCAACCGAAGCCAAAATCTCTAGAGATTTCCAGGACATCCCGAATATGTTTTCCAAAAAGAAAAAATATTATTAAAAAAAGAACGCGCTTACTGAAAAAAAAACAAAATTGATACGAAAAAGGGTGACATTTAAAATAAAAAGGACAATTAAATTAAGAAGAAAAGGAGACACGCAGAGAACAATAACTTGAATAAAGAAAACACAGAGAAAGAAAAAAAAAAAAACTCTTTTCTTTTTTTTTTTTTTTTTTTTTTTTTTTTTTTTTAATTTCGGGGTGGTTTTTTTTTCTTCTTCCCCCCCCCCCCCAAAAAAAAAAAAAAAAAATTTTAATAATATATTTAAAAAAAAAGGGGGGGGGGGGGGGGGGGGGGTTTGTTGCACCCCCCCCCTTCTGAGTATTTTGTGAAAAAAAAATGCCCGAAGATTGGAATCTAAGTGTACTCTGTCCAATATTTAAACAAGAAAGAAAGTGGGTCAAGCCCGACTATAACATACTCTGTACCTGTGAAGTACTGCCCATCACCGCTGCGACCTGTGCTGCCCATAATTGTTTGTTTTCCTTATAACTCGACAACCGTTCATGCGATCTTTACCATTACTTTGACGGATCGATAAATAATCCTGATTATTTAATAAAAAAAGGAACGAACCTTCTATTTATAAAACTGTGGGAGATATGACGTTTTTACCAATTTGCGGAGGCGGGAGGGGGCGTGGCAAAAATTGAAAATAAACTTGATCTGCCTGCAAGTATAAGAAGCTTATGTCCCATATATGCCAAACCTCTATCTCTTACCATTTCTGAGATCTGTGCATTCATACGGACAGACCGACGTACAGACGGACAGACGGACATGGCTAGCACAAACTTATTAGTCTCCTTCCCATCGCAAAAAGGGTTCTATCTTACATCCTATGTGAACGTCTAAAGCCGAGAATAAGTGAACTGATTGAACCTTATCAGTGTGGCTTTAGACCTGGCAAATCCACCACGGACCAGATATTCACATTGCGACAAATCCTGGAGAAGACCCGAGAGAGAAATATCGACACCCACCACCTTTTTGTTGACTACAAAGCTACCTTCGACACGCCGATAAGGTCAAAGTTCTTTAAAGCCCTGCCTACCTTTGGTATTCCAGCAAAATACGTTCGACTTTGCATGATGACGTTGAGAAGCACACAAAGCTCCAAAGATGTTTTAGGCAGGGTGATACCTTATCGTGCGACTTATTTAATCTGCTGATGGAGTACATACTGCGCCAGTGCCCAAATGCTAATAGAACGGGCACCATCTTTACCAGAGATAACATGCTACTTGCATATGCCGATGATATTGAAATCATCGGCAAAAGCGAATCTGTGGTAAAAAAGGCGTTCTCAGAGATAGAGAAGCAGTCAAAACATATGGGCTTAGCGGTAAATGAGAATAAAACGAAATACCTAAAATCAACGCCCAGCGAGTCAACGCTTGGACAATCTGTTGCACTGGGAGACTACAACGTCAAGGTTGTTAAGGAATTTGTCTACCTCGGAACGACGATAACCAGCGACAACAACATCAGTCTGGAAATCCGAAGAAGAATTACTCTTGCAAACCGATGTTACTACGGGCTTAATAAGGAGTTCAAGAGCAGAGCCCTTTCTCGGAAAACGAAAATTGCGCTATACAAGTCGCTTATCATCCTATTCCTGCTGTACGGCGCAGAAGCATGGACAATGTCAAAAAAGGATGAGGCGGCAACTGGCATTTTCGAGAGAAGAGTTCGTCGGAGGACTTATGGATTACTAAACGTTGGCTGCGAATTTCGCATCCGAATGAATCACGAACTGTATGAGCTCTATGGGGACACTGATCTAGTCAAGCGCATAAAACAACAGCGCTTGCGCTGGATAGGACATGTTACCCGTATGGATGATAACGCCCCAGCAAAACGAGTGTACAGTTGGCATGCGAACGAGTTGGGAGGCAATCCCCAGCAGGGTTTATCGAAGCGGAGATGGAGCGACCAGGTGCAGGGAGATATTGCGAGGCTGGGAGTGTCCTCCTGGTCGAATGTCGCTCGGGACAGAGAGTGAGGCAGTGGCCGAGACCGTAAAACGGTTGTGATGGCCAAAGAAGAAGCAGAAGAAAAATTTACACATGGGAGTGTGGGGAGAAAAGTAGTGTGGGGAGGAATGAGAGGATGGGTCACAAAGAGCCCAAGGTGTTCCTTTTGAAAAAGTACAGCTTAATATTTTCTTCACTTACCTTGTCTGGGACTCGAACTCACAACTAACTTACCTTGTCTTAAGAATTAAGACGCAATTGTTGGCATTTTAACAGTCGCATATTATAAATTATTATGATGTCTTTTGTAGTGTGACTTTTAGAAATTGAACTCTTTTAAACCATTTAAAAATCTTTAAGACCCTTTTAGGAATGTCAAAAATGTATAAAGTTGGATTTTTAGGAGTCATCTTTTAGTTAGGAATGCAGTTCGATAAAAAATAACATCAGACTGATCGAACGCCTATAGCATATAGCTTCCATACGAATAATATAACTAATTTTATTTTGCTGTGGTGTAGTGTGACCTAATTTTCATCACTTAATTTGACCAAAAAAAAGGAAATCTGGCAGAATTACAATTTCAATTAACTGTATCATTCCTATTGCAGATAAATGTTATAGGTGTTCGATCTGTCTGATGTTATTTTTTTTTTTTGGAAAGCTTGATCAATTTAATAAACATTTGTCAAGTTTCATTGATGTAGCGTTGAAACTGACCAAGTGGCGAAGCTTTTAATTAGGGCATATTTTTATTTCTTTATTGCTTAATTTATTAATATCTTTTAAATTATAAAAGTCTCTAACTTTTGGAAAATACCGTAACTAAATTTTGAAATTCGGGAAATGTTAAACACTCACATTGTAAGCCTTAAGACCACTTTAACAATCAAAAGGCGAGGAACTTTATCACATTTGTAGTGATTCAATTGAATGGCTCGAAGTACCAGGCTACTCAGAAAATTTTAGTTTCTTAGCTTAAATAACCTCTGAGATATGGCTCAAATGCACATTTGAACCGGTTCCATTTTTCAGAAGCTTCGAAGCCGGCTCTGAACCACCCAAATATTTTACTCCACATTTCCAACCAACAGACCAAATTTTAAGTTCGAAGCTTAAATAACTTCAGGACATGGCTCTGAACCACTTTTGAGCCGATTTGAAGCCAGTTTTAAGCCAGTAAAATATATAATTCCATTATACCAAACTTCATACCTGTTGGCGCCAGCTTTTGTAGTAATTAGCCATGCAAAAGCTTCTCAAACAGCCGTTCGGATTCGACTTTAAACTGTAGGTCCTTTTCTCTTATGTGAAAATTAGAAGCACACAAGCCAAGATATTGAGAGAAGGTCGGCCTTGGCCCTTTGGGGCTTTGTCAAGCCATTTCAAGTTCTTAGCAATTTCCAATATATGGATCTGAACCACTTTTGAACCAGTTCGAAACCGGGTTTGAAACAGTAAAATATACAACTCCATAATACCAACCTATAAAGCTTCTGAAAAAATGGCACTGAACCACTTTTAAACCGGTTCCATCCAATTCAAAACTGTGAACCAATTAAATATTCAACTCTTTATTTTCAAGTGCTTTGTTTAAATAGCTTTTGAGTTATGCCTCCGAACCATTTTTAAGCCGGTTCGAACCTATAAAATATTCAGCTCCATTTCACCGAACTCCATACAAAATTTCAAGTTGGATTCATGAATAGCTTTTGAGAAATGGTTTTCACTCACTTTTAAACCTGTTCCATATTTGAACTGGTTCAAACCCGGTTCTGTACCAGTTAAATATCCAATTCCATATTTTTACCCTACAGACCAAATTTCAAGTTCTTATCTTCGAAACCGGGTTTGAACCATTAAAATGTCCAAATCCTGAATTCCAACCATCTAACCAAATTTCAAGATCGATTCACGAAAAATTGAAGGGTTTTAAAGCAGCTTGTTCAATATATTCACAAATATATTAAAATGAATCAAAATCCATAAAAAAGCCTTAAAACAAACAGAATTTTAATACAAAGTGGAATGGTCCTAACCACTGCGCAGCACTTTCAAATATTTTACTCAATCCAAACATTTTATGTTCTTTTATTAAGATTTTTGAGTATGCTTAAGCAACTGAATTAAGCCTAAACCAGAATCGAAACCCCATACCGGTAAGAACCGATTAAACTCAAAGACTGAAACGGTTCTCGAACCCAAATTTTTGTTATGTACAAGTATTCCAGAATAGACATTTCAATTTGGCTAAATAGTAAGCGTTTATTTACTAAACGCAAGTCTGGTTTTTCAAAAACAGCGGTCACTATCGGAGGAGTCCCAGAAATATCTTCCAACCAAGTTCAAACCCAAAACCAATTATCGGTGTCCTAGAAATCTTTTTCGGTTGGTTTCAAGCTTCTCACATTTTGTTAGGAGATTTGAAGATACCAACCAAAGCCAATACTCAAAGCAACTTTGCGAGCCTACGCAAACTTAGCAAGCTTAGCAAAAACACAAACTGGGCTGGCAAGTCTGAAACCATCAATATAGCTATGACGAAAAACTATTATCAATTATTTGCGAGCGACGCAGCCCTGCTTTGGTAATTGGACCATAATCTTATATACACACACCATCTAACTAGACTTTCTAATAAGAAAATGACACCGACGAATATTTCGATCGATTTGCGAACCAACCGAAGTCAAAATCTCTAGAGATTTCGACGACACCGCCGTATATTAATATTTAAGATAAAGTCTCTTATTGTTAATTACCTTGAAGTCGCGACATTGTTATCATTGATATCTCCACTCTATCACTAAGATTATTTCTCACTGAAGAAGTGATTGAAAATTAGTTTTAAATATTAAAATTGTAGCATTAGTTTATTCCTTTTTGGCATCTTCGTAGACCCTCTTTAAAATACCATGCTAAACTCTGAATAAAAAGGGATTTTTTTCAAATTTAAAAATATCAAAAAGTATTGGTTTGTTACTGTTCCAAAACGTTAGATTCATTGCTTAACAAACATTTATCTTAATTGGTTCATGGTTTCCATGGCACCGGCTCGTTGAAACCACGAGCATGACATTGGCCGATACAGCAGCAATATTCTCCTCGGAACTCATTCTTATGCCCAATAAAGTGAAACTGGTGGAAAACTTGTTCATAAAAGCTTGAATAGCCTGTTCGGTGGGTCCATAAAATGGACGTAGTTTGCGAAACACATTTCTTACAGAGTACAAATTTGGATAATAAAATTCAATGAATTTCAAGCGTTTTTCGTTTGTTAGTCTGTACAATATGAAATGCCAAACCACTCTGAGAATTTTTTGGCGCTGCCACATGTTACAAAAATGTACACTAAAAACCCATGTTGGATAAAAATTAACCTTTATACTTATGAATTTGTAAGTGGAAACGAAATCGATTCATACTTCTATTTGTGTGAAAAGTCATTACTTCAAGCATCATTGCAACGAGAAAGGGTTTTCTTAGCTTAAAAGGTTAATAAAATAAAGATAATGTTCTTAAATATTAAAAGTTCTTTTTGTTGTTCTAGTTACCCAAGAAAGCGTGGAACGTTTTTTGAAATTTATTGAAATCCTAATCGAAACCGAAATGGCTCAATTCTCTCGCTAAAAGGGTATAAGCAACAGAAAAAAATAAGGGGAAAGTTAACTTCGGCTTGGCCAAAGTTTTGTAAACCCTTGCAGCCTACATTGAAAATAAAAAAGTCTTTTTCGACCGATCGCAGCTATATGTTATGGTCATCCGATTTTGACAAAACTTTGTAGAAATGAGTGAAAGAATATAGACAATAAGTATGTGCCAATGATGAGGACGTTTCCATAGAACACAAATAAGTAGAACTAGTTCTTCGACCGATCGTACCTATGACAGCTATTTGCAATAGTCATCCGATGCGGCCGGTTCCGACAAATGTGCAGCGTATATGTACTAAAAGACTTCGTGCAAAGTTTGGTGATGATTGCTTTCAAACTGACGGAGGAGATAGCATACAAACACACACAGACGGACAGGGCTAAATAAACTCAGCTCATCATGCTAATCAAGAATATATTTTCTTTATGTGGTCGAAGATGCTTCCTTCTATGCGTTGTAAACAAACTGATACTTTTTAAATACCCTCTGCAAGGGTATAAAAAGGCACAAAAAAGCATGGTAAAACTTTTTATGCAGCTCGTTACAATTTTCGTGATGTTCTGCTGACAACTCAACAGAGATCAAGTTATTATGTGTGTGTGTGTGTGTGTGTGAGTGTGTATATGAGTGTGTTTGCTTGTATGCTGGGAGATTTTGGCGCGGTTATGGCGATCTGCGACCAGGGCTGTCCGGTCCACCCACGAGGCCGTTGACAATTAAGGTGAATGAATATTTTAATATTGGCAAACAGATTACACATGTGGACAATGGCCATGACTCAGCTGAATGGGAGTGGTCCCCTATCCCCGCCTCGCCGACTGATGGCGTAAAATTTAATTCAATCGAATTGTTGGCACAGTGCATCCATCTGTAGCCGACATTGTAGTTGACTTGCGCCCCGCGTTCTTCCCCCTTTCGGAATTAATCAAATAAAATAAAACACAATTTTTTTCTCATGGTCATAATTAAGCACAAGGCATCGGGAGTGTATTTACTTCGTCAATAATGCAGGAAAATGGAAATGAAGGACAATCAGAAGAGTTGTGGACAATTGAGCGATTTCACAACCAAACAGATTGAAGAAAATTCAGGCATTATTGAAACTCCCAGAGTAAAGCCTAAAAGAAGCAGGCGGGTGGTCTGCAATGGCCATGGGCCAAAGAGTGCCGTCTGCACTGATGCTGGTTATGGGCCTCCCTGACCATGTCCAAGGGCCTTCAAGTGCAACTGCAGATTAATTTGCCAGAGAAAATGAGGGACGTATCAGGAGTGCAGTGAAGAGAGGGGTACGTGCCAAATTTCTAATCAAAATTGCCGCAAAACAGCAGCCGACAGACAAAAACTGATTGTTTCAGCATGTGTGGCGTGTGTGTTGGTGTTGAAAATCAAAAGCGCTTTGGTTGGCTATAAAACTTGATGAAAATCGATTTTAATTACAAAGTCAAAGCGCGTAATTGCTTTTGCACCTACAGCTCAAGTGGGAAGCACTTTGATGTATTTCATGCACTGAATATTGCCCAGCGATAAAAATTGCTGTGATGTATTAGCACAATTCTTAAGCCCTGATTTGAAAGCGCTTCTACTGCAGAAATGGTTTCTCTGAAATGATTTTCAGTCAAGAATTTAATTCATTTATAGGGAAGGTAGGATGAACTTACTAATGAGCTCGGCACAGCATGTATGAGGCTGTTCGACTAAAAGACCCGATCGACAAGGCCAAGTCATCCTGCTCCACGGCAACGCCAGGTCCCATATTGCACAAGTCATCACATACGCCCTCCATGATCTCGAATGGGAAGTTCTTCAACAACCTTGAGCCAACGGTTTATCACCTTTTCTTCTCCATGTCGTACGAAATGCCGGAACGGGACTAACAAATTGGTCGATAGGTGGTCCGAAGTCGTCAACCGCAAAGGAGAATACATCATTGATTAATTGATTGATATAATTATTGGCTATTGTTCAATTAAGTATTAATTAAGTAAGTCATAAAAACTCTACGAACTTTCCATACAAACCAAAAGTTTTAATTTTCTTGAAGATTTATCTATCGGGGGTGACACAGAAATCTCTAGTGATTTTTGTATTTGCGCTTGTATTTCGAACTAAAACTGCTCGCATTTATATGTGAAGCGGCAGCAAATGTTTGGTTACTAGCTAAAATGACAAAAGGTGAGCGATTTGAAACCGACTGTTCAATGCCAAGTATAGGTAGTAGCTTCCAAATCGCTTTATATTCGCCTTCTGATCAAGCAACCAAAACTGTACTTTTCACTTTACATATGTAGGTAAAAAATAGGGGAAAGTTAACTTCGGCTCGGCAGCTTCCATTAAAAATAAAAAAATTTTTCAAACTAAGACTACTTTTTGGACCTTACTTTTCTATGGGATCTATACTAAATAGATGTCTGATTTCGACCGAAAACAAAAAAGTTTTCCTCACTCGAACTATTTTTTCGACCGATCGTTCCTATGGCAGCTATATGCTATAGTCATCCGATCCGGCTGGTTCCGACAAATGTGCAGCGTATTTATACCAAAAGACTTCGTGCAAAGTTTGGTGAGGATAGCTTTAAAACTGACAGAGGATATATCATAGAAACAGACGGACAGGGCTAAATCAACTCAGTTCGTCATGCTGATCAAGAATATATATACTTTATGTGGTCGGAAATGCTTCATTGTATGCGTTTTTTTTTTTTTTTAAGGTAATTTTATTGAGCTTAGTGACCCTATTACATCTAAGTTTTTACAAGCTATTGTTACTCCTTAAAATAACTTATGTTGTAGTGTTTGTTTTGATTTTAATGTAAGATATTTGTTGTGTTGTGTGTTTGTTTTCGTGTAGTTCTAGTTCTAGGGGTTTTGAGTGCTAGGTTTGTTATATACATACCTGTTAAGTTGCCATTAGAATTACTAATCAATTAAATTGTTTTTGGAAAATAGTCGTAGTGATTATATAGTTTGCTGGTGAAAAATTTATGATTATTTAATGATTTCGATTAGAAATAATCAAAAAAAATGGAAAATTACCATAAATATATTAAAAATAATTGAAAATAATGGAAAATAATCGTTTCCATTATTTTCCTTTTTTTCCATTATTTTCCATATATTTCTCATTATTTTCCATTATTTCGACTATTTGAGACTATTTTGAGAGAAACAAATTATTTTCAAAATCACATTTAATAACAATTAAATTAAACACAAACATTAAAAATATTCAGGGTTTGCCTTCATTAAAACTAATTTTTTGAATGAAAAATCAGACAATGATTGTCGCCTAGGGCTGTTTATAATACCAGCAAATGAAAACAGACGCTCTACAGGAGCCGAAAATGTTAAAGGCGTGTTGAAAGCAATAGCCGCTTCCTTTAAAATGCCAAATTTTAGCCATATATCTTCCGAGCTAGCATTATCACTCAAATAGCTGAAAACCACTTCAAACTAAAACTCAATGATAAGTTGTCACAGATTTTCCATATTTTGTATGAAGTGCTAGTGTTCTTTCAGATGAACAGATAGATCAAGAATATATATATATATTATGGGGCCAGAGATGCTTACTTTCGCTTTTGTACACAACCATTATACTCCTTTTTCATAAAGTAAAGAAACATTGTTGTTATTAAATGTGATGTTGAAAATAATTTGTTTCTCTCAAAATAGTCTCAAATAGTCGAAATAATGGAAAATGATGGAAATAATGGAAAATAATAGAAATATTGGAAAATAATGGAAACGATTATTTTCCATTATTTTCCATTATTTTCAATTATTTTTAATAATTTATGGTAATTTTCCATTTTTTTTTTTTTTTTCTAATCGTAATCATTAAATAATTGTGTGAAACCGAAAATAATCGCAATTTAATCATTAATTCAACTTTTAAACAAAAATAATCTAATTAATAATGACTATAATTAATAATCATTATTTAACAGGTATGGTTATATATTTAGATTGTTATTGATATATATGTGATAGTGTAGTGTAATGACTGTGTATGTACAAAGTTTGTATTTTAAAGCTATAAAGGTATGTAATTTGTGTGTGATTTGTCGTTGGGAAGTATGTTTTCATGTCAGTCTTTTCGTACTAAATGACGGGTTTTTGAATGGTAAGCCTATATCCTTCGGTTAGCCAAGTCAGTGGGATGGATCCTCTGAAGTCTCCGTGCTGCCCTGATCCCGTTTATCCTTCTTCTTCTGAGCAGGCGTCTGGCAAGGTTGTTTGGGTGGCATGCTACCTTGTCAAGGTAACGTGCGGCTTGTCTGTTTATGGTATTGCCGACCATAGGGACACCACAATCTCTCTCTATGTCCTTGGTTCTGATGAATCACTCTGCACCAGTGACTCGTCTGAGCATTTTTGCCTGAAAAACCCTAATTTTATTCAGGTGGGTCTTGGCGGCGATGCCATACACCTGGATGCCATACCTCCAGATCGGTGCCAGGATCACTTTGTACATCAGCACCTTGTTTTTCAAGGACAACTTGTTGTTTTCGTTAAGGAGCCAGCCCATCCTTCTTGCCTTGCTTCTCAACTTGCCAACCACTTCCGAGGTATGCTGTTTAAACGTGAGTCTCTTGTCAAGTGTGACCCCAAGGTACTTATGTGCCGTTTTGTGTGGGAGCACCTCTCCGTGAAGGAAGACTCCAGGGCATATGTCTCTTCTGAGTGTGTGAGTGACACAGACACATTTCTCAGGGTTGACTGAGATATTCCACCTGCAGGCCCAGTTCTCAAACCTTTTCAGGTATTCCTGCAGTGTAACTGTTGCAGCATAGATGCACTTATCCCGTGACACTATCGCTGTGTCGTCAGCGAACGTCGCGATGAGGTACTCCTGCTCGAATCCTCTTCTTCTGGGATGCAAGGCCATCCTGGACCACTCTGAAGGTTCTATCAGAGAGGAATGATTGAACCATCAAGAAGATTTGAGGATTGAGCGTTCCCTTAAGCTTGGCCAGCAGGCCATCATGCCATACACGGTCAAATGCCTGTTGGATATCCCAGTACGCTGCCACAACGTACTCCTTGGCGTGGAATCCTTCCCACAATTTTATAATACCCTCTGCAAGGGTATAAAAACAGAATTTAATTAACTATTTCCGTTTACAAATAAGAATGTTTTTAAAAGAGGTCCAAAAACAGCCAAAACTCGAAGCCGAAAAAACCCCCTTAATGAATACAATTTTCACCTTGCTATGTGGGACCTAGAAATTTACGTTAGATCTATGGTTTCTTAGGGAAATTTTCTTAGAACTAACCGTTGATTATGTTTGTGCTATATGCTTGGTCGATAAAAAATTTGACCCGCCCTAATATGCATACATCTGAACATATTACACTGTAAACTACTTTATTTAGAAATAAAGTTGTATAATTCGCATAAGCAAAGGTAGTAAAAAAGCAAGCTAGCTCAATAGTATTAAAGCTAAGAGTGCTCTGTCTTTTAGAAAAAAATTGTAATACCAATACGGTTTTAGTAAGCCAGAAGATTGCAACGTAAGGGAATATTTAATTCCTTATATAAATAACGCATATAAATAAATACTTTCTCGTTCAGAGCTTTTAGCGCCCGTCCGTTTGTCCGTTGGTTTGTCTGTTTCTACTTAAATTAGTCTCTTTGTTTTAAACCTTTCAAACTATAGTTTAGACTCTGTTCTTCTTTATACTGCACGGATGAATATGTCTTATGGCTGCCATAAGAAAGATGTTCAAAAAGTGACTCTAAGTGAAAATCAACATCGATGTCTTTTATAGCAGCGTGATTAAAATGAAAAGTTCACTATCACTATTCTTTTACATTCCAGCAATTTTCCTCAAATAACTTACCTAGTGCAAAGAGGTATTAAAGGTCCTCCATAATTGTGTTAAATGTGTACGGCAATTTGGAGACTACCTACAAATTATGGCCAAGACGTGAATGCTTAACGCTCGTAGTTTGTACGCTTTTGGGATACTTGAAACTAAATGCCAAGCGAGGAATAAGAGTTTGTAGCTTGTGTCTAATTTGCTGTTGGCTTTTTCAATAGAGAAGCCAAAAAAAATAAATAGCTCAAAACTACAAACAAACGGCGAAAAGCAAGGGCAACACCAAATAAAAAAAGGCCGAAACTTTTCTTATTTCGCATGAAAAATGCAAAACTTTTTTAATATGCAAAAAGTTAAATTTCATTTAAATCAAGATTGCTACGGATGCTGTTGCTGCAGCTTCCTTGACGTTTTTTTTTTGGAGGGCTTTGACTGTTTGTTCAAACTCCGACTTCTTGTAGTGAATTTAATTCGTAGCCCCAAAAAGTATGCTGCATGCATTGGAAACAAAAGAAATTGCTGGCTGCCATGCTTGTGCGTGCGTGTGTGTGTGTGTGAGAGAGAAATGCAGGTGGTTGGTTGGGCGTTGCTTTATGACTGTTTATGCTTTCGGTGTTCAGTCGAGCGCTCAATGCTGCTCAATGTTGACAATGCAATAACAATAACAACAACAAACTCAACAATAAGTCGACTGCCGCCGCAGTAAGTTGTGCGTGTGTGTGGGGCAAGAGAATGTTTTAATTAAATTTCATAGTTTTAGTTGTTCCAGGACATAAATTCTCATTAAATTTGCCATAGTTCACATCATTTAAACATAGTTAAAATATAAAAAAAAAGTTAAAAGTTTTGCAAAAACTAAATTAAATTAGGTGTAAACAGCAACAACTAAATTCTGCTTAGGTGATATTAATGTTATTCATTTTTTCTCTTTGTTATGTAATTTGCCGATATATTTATTCCAATTCAATCGCCTACTTTTGGTAATTTCATTTAACATTTCGCTTAAATTGTAATTTAAAATGAATTCATATTCAATTACTTAGTATAGGATTTGCTGTTTGTAATTTTTGTTATATGTAATTTCATTTCGACTTAATTTCTTTTACTCTTTGAAACTCTAGCGAAATACTTTTTTCAGAATTGCATTTGGATTTTGGTGCAACAATGAGTTGCACTGCCCTTAATGACAAGCCACTGTGCAGTAAATTTGGCTAGGCGCGCTTTATAGAGCCAACAACTCCCAGCCAGCCTCGAATGCATTCCCCACATTTTCCACAACCACAAACCCCCAAAAATTCTTGTGCTGTTCGTATTAAAGGCCCCCGGCTCTCCCGTCCCTCACTCGCCAATGGCGGCGCAGCAAGGACTGGTCGCTGTTGTTGGAATGCAATACAAACAATTCGCTTATTGAGCAATAATTGGTGCACAAAATTATGCAACGGAATTTTTGTTTGATATGCCCCACATGGTTAATGGAACCATGCACAGTGGAAATTTTTTTTCCTTTTTTTGGCATAAACTCAAGTTGTTAAGACCCCAAAGTTGGCTTGTTCGCATATTTTGGGATCAATGTTTAATATAACTGCCATATAACCGATCTGGCCGTTTTCTTCTTTGTTGAACTGAAGCACGGTTTGTACTTAATAGTTATACTATAAGCTTCTTAAAAGACTTACACAGTCTGGTTCGGGTTGGACCACTATTTGATATAGTAGCAAGGCATGCAAATCGGTTCTGAACCGAACCGTTTATTCCAGCTGGTGAAAAGAACCGGCAATCCTTTAGAAATGCTAAACCGAACCGAAAACCACGAAGAAAAGCGGTTTTTAACGATTCAGATTTTCGTATGAACTTTTACGTTTTTATTTCAAATTTTGTACCTTTATGTTTGAAGTGACAAATATATCTTTGGTTTCTAGATCAGAAGGCGAATCTAAAGCGATTTCTTACCTTCTACTCAAATCTACTTGCCATTGAGCAGTCGGTTTCAAATCGATCAACTTTTGTCATTATATCTAGTAACAGAACATTTGCCTGCCACTTCACATTTAAATGCAAGCAGTTTTAGGTCGAAATGCAAGCGTTTATACGATAATCACTAGAGATTTCTGTGTTACCCCCAATTAATTTGGAAATTTTTTATTGTTTTCCTTAGATAACACAGTTCAACAAATATTGTGTCATCGCTGTCACTCCAATAAAATGGGCACAGTTTTCTGATGAAGACATAGAGTTTTCGGCGGCACTCAGTAAAAATAGAGTGTGGTACCCACGACTTGTCCCAATTTACCATTTTACTCCAAAAGAAATTTTTATAAGCCATTTGAGCAGTTTGGTTAATGGTCTTTCTCTGTGGCTTTGGTGTGTATCTTGCGAAAACATTGCAGAAGTCCGGCGAGTTTGAGCACACTCGAGGCATATTGATTAATTTTAAAACAATAAGAAACTGATTTTAAGAAGAGCCTACTAACAAAAAATCAAGGTCGTGCTAATGCTCAAAACAAATAAAGGCATTTTCTCAATACCGTTACTTTTTGAGAAGTAAACCGAACGCAATACCGTTTCGGTTTTGATATGCCGTTCTCAATTCCGAATGATTTTGCTTACGATTTACTTTTGGCAAACCACGAACCAAACAAATCGGCACTTGAGAAGCAAACAAAACGATGGAAAATGGAACATGAGGAAACGAGAGAGGCTGACTTTTACGATTTACTTTTCGGTTTGGCAGACGCCTCCAATTTCTCGAGACATTTAACAAAAAAATTTGTTTTAATTTAGTTATAGACTTAAATGCAAGTCAAATTACATTAACAAACTCTCCATTGATCACAGAATTAAGGAAAATAACTTAATGTACATTTGGCAACTGTAGTGCGTAATTGCCATTACTTTTCATTCCACCGAGCAGCAAGCATTACTCTTAATACCCTTGC
Source organism: Lordiphosa collinella (assembly GCA_018904265.1). NCBI lineage: Eukaryota > Metazoa > Arthropoda > Insecta > Diptera > Drosophilidae > Lordiphosa > Lordiphosa collinella. The sequence continues at coordinate 188,743 of JAEIFV010000431.1, read as the reverse complement.
AAAGGGTAATATAAAATTGTGCGAATGTTTGTAACGCATTTAAGGAAGCATCTTGGACCATATAAAGTATATATATTCTTAATCAGCATGACGAGCTGAGTTCATTTAGCCTTGCCCGTCTGTCTGTTTCTATGCGGTTTCTATCTCCTCCGTCAGTTTTAAAGCTATTCTCACAAAACTTTGCACAAAGTCTTTTGGTACATATAAGCTGCACATTTGTCGAAACTGGCCAGACTGGATGACTATAGCATATAGCTGCCATAGGAACGATCGGTCGAAAAACTAGTCTTAGTGAGAAAAACTTTTTTGTTTTTATTGAAACCGCCTCCAAAGTACGTATTGCTCAGTTTACTATAATTTCCCATGATTTCACTATGTAAAAAGGGGAAAAATAAAATTAAAACACCAAAAGAAAAAAAACAACAAAAAAGAAATTTTATTGAAAAAAAAAAGAAAAAAAAACTTCCGGGCGGCGGAAGTTTTGTATACCACCCCAGCTTACATTAAAAGAAAAAAAGTTTTTCTAAGACTACTTTTTGGACATTACATAAAGTTTCTATGTGATTTCGATTAAGCTTGGTCTCCTGAAAAGCAAAAAAAAAAAAAAAAAAAAAAAAAAAAAATTTAAAAAAAAAAAGTTTATACTCATCTAGTTTTTCGACCGATCGTTCCTATGGTATTTGTATAGTCATCCGATTTTAACCAAACTTTGCAGAATTGTGTAAAAATATATAAAATGAGTGTATGCCAATGATAAGGACGTTTTCGTTAAAAACAAAAAAGTTTTTCTCACTAAAACTAGTTTTTCAACCGATCGTTCCTATGGCAGCTATATGCTATAGTCATCCGATCCGGCCGGTTCCGACAAATGTGCAGCGTATTTGTACCAAAAGACTTCGTGCAAAGTTTGGTGAGGATAGCTTTAAAACAGACGGAGGAGATAGCATAGAAACAGACGGACGGACAGACGGACGGACGGACAGACGGACAGACAGACAGACGCCAGACGGACAGGGCTAAATCAACTCAGCTCGTCGTGCTGATCAAGAATATATATACTTTATGTGGTCGGAGATGCTTCCTTCTATGCGTTACAAACATCCGGACAATTTTATAATACCCTCTGCAAGGGTATAAAAACTTTTTTGTTTTTAATGAAAACGTCCTTTTATTGACATACACTTAATTTATATACTTTGGACACATTCCTACAAAGTTTTATCAAAATCGGATGACTATAGCATATAGCTGCAGTATGAACGATCGGTCGAAAAAGAAGTTCTAGTGAGAAAAACTTTTATGTTTTAAATAAGATCGCCTTCAAATTTCGTTGTTAACAGTGTATTATGCTATTCCATAATTTCGAAGTTTGGTCGAAATCAGACATCAATATAGTAAGTAAAAAAGTAATCTTAGTTAGAAAAACATTTTAGTTTTCGGCCGAGCCGAAGTTAACTTTCCCCTATTTTTATATTTATATGTTCCCATTGAAAATGGGAAAAGGGGGATCATGAAGTTGTGCAAAACCCTGGTTAAGCTTCGGTCGACATTTTTATCGTTCCCGCAAATATATTAAATTTTCAATTTAAATTTATTGCTATAACAATAAAACCGGCCCACTACCTTCATTAATCGCCTAATAAAGTGTACGCGGTGTGTCAACCCATATACGCAACTATTTCTGGCTAATAATCTTGATAATTATTGCCTCTCAATAGTTGTTCTTCGTTTTCACTTTTGCGGTTTGTTGTTGTTTTGCTTCTGCTTGCATTTGCATACCAACACATACACTCACGCATTACTCTTATCATCGACTTCGCCTCTGCCTAACTGTTCTGCTGCCAATCGTCACTGCTGTTTGTTTTGTTTTGCTTTTATTCAAAACAACAACTATGGCCTCCTGCTGCATCAAAAGCTGTAGGATCATTGGTGGGATCACCGAGAATATGCAGTACGTGGCCTGCTTTCTCTGTGATAATTTAGCACACGTTAAATGTGCTGAAATTACTGGACTCGTTGCTGATTACATCAACAAGCAGATTGGCGTCCATTGGGCTTGCACTGCCTGCAGAGCCGTAGAGTTGGAAATGATGAAGTTCATGAGGCAAACTCGCAACGGTTTCAAAGCTGTTCATTCGGACTTCAGCAAGCTCTTCACCAAGTTCAAGGAAATGGAATCACAGTTTACTGCCTATAAACTTCTTGACGCATCTCCTGAAGTTAATCTCCCAACCGCTCGGTTTGGTGCCTCGGGAGTTGGAGACGATGCCAGCGATGTTTATATCTCCATTCCTCCCTCACCCAATCCTCAGACTACTAGTGCACCTTCCACTTATCGGTCGCAGAGGACTGGTGGTGCTTTAAATGCAAATATTAATAAGGCACCCAGTACGTTGAACCCTGTTACCAATGGACAAGATTTTCTATTTGTGTCCACTGTTCCTGCCTCTACGTCGGCCGCTGCGTCTTCGACCAACACTACAGCCACGGTTGCAGCTCATAACCACTTGCGTAATACTGCTGCAACCGGTGAAGTTCCTGAAGTTCCTGCAGTTCCTACTCTCATCGCTCCGAAGCCGTTGAGGGCTTTGGCACCTCCCTCACGTTCCTCAGGCGTGCCAATTAAGGCATTAGCCCCCCGAAAGTCTATTTTCGTCTCCCGACTCTTCGCCGACACTTCAACAGATGATGTAAAGAATCACCTATGTTTGAAACTCCAAGCCGCCCCTGAAGATATCACAGTAATTTAATTTAATTTTAACCGCCTTCGTAAAATTTCCTCATTTAAAATTTTCATTCCTGAATGTCTTCTTTCTAGAGCACTTGAACCTGCAGTCTGGCCTATGCACACCATTATGCATGAATTTATTGATAGAGAATCACCCCTGAGTACCAATCTTACCAATCCTACAGCTCCAAAAAACTTACTGAACTAAATTGTACTTTTTCCATACACTACCAGAATGTCCGCAGTCTCTTAGGTAAACTCAGTCAAGTTCACACTAATAGTGCATCATTTGTTGTCAATGCTATTGCTTTAACTGAAACCTGGCTAAATTCTTTTATTTCCGATCATGAAATTCTTGTCCACAATTATACCACTTATAGAATGGACCGACCATCTTTTGCAGGCGGAGTTTTAATTGCTGTTCATAATAATTTCTCGTCTGAGTTGTTTCCTTTTGACAATACTCAAGGCATTGAATTTGTTGCTGTCAAAGTCTTTACTGGTGCTGCAAATATTTTCCTAACTTGCTCTTACATTCCTCCTAGATCCGAGATATCTGTCTATTTATATCACCTTTCTGCAATTCATCTCGTGTTGTCTGCATTAGGGCACTCAGACCAAATTATAGTATTAGGTGATTTTAATCTTCCTAATGTCTCATGGCTGCCTTGTGAAGATTCTAACGCCCTACTTCCTGATTGTGAACACGAATTCATCGATGGTTTAACCAACATCTCCCTTGGACAAATTAACTCTGTGCAAAATAGACGTGAGAGGCTCCTTGACCTGATCTTTGTTAGTGATCCTTCTTTAACAACGGTAGTCAAGACTAACCCAGTATCCTTGCCTGAAGATTGTCATCATCCATCCCACTTGATCTCTGTTGAGACTATTGTCCCTGTTAAAATTAAGCCATTGGCAACTACTCGTGTAAAGTGTTTTCGCAAGACCAATTTTTTGGAACTTAACCTTCATCTCTCTTCAGTGGACTGGTCATTTCTACACTCACTCACCGACATTGAGTCCGCAGTTAGTGCGTTTTACCAAGTTCTATACTCCGCTTTTGAAACTTATGTTCCTGAGGTTAAGTTGACAACATCAACTAAACCACCTTGGTTCACAACCGAACTTGTCGTACCTTAAAAAAAGGGAGGAAAACCAGAAACAAGACTCTTTAAAAATATCAGAAAACTGGTTCCTCGATAGACTTTGCTCTCTATTCTTCTGCTCGTTCTGAATTTCTCACCATTAATAGCCAATGTTACGCAGATTACCTCTCACAATGCAGGATCAATTTCCGTAATGATCCAAAGCAGTTCTACTCATTTGTCAACTCTAAACGCAAGTCGAACGCATTTCCCCCCACTCTTCACTATCAGAATAGCATTGAATCTTCTGATCTTAATATTGCTAATCTATTTGCCACATTTTTTCAGTCGACCTATTCATCACAGGCTTACAGCACTTCTACTCCATATCCGTACCCTATACCGCACGCGAACAATATTTTTCTTAACTTTTTTGAAGAAAGTGATGTTTGTCATAGTCTATCAACGACAGATTTATCTTTCTCGGCTGGCCCTGATAATGTCCCAAGCTGTATTATTAGGAACTGTGCTGAATCTTTATGCTCACCCATTACATATCTTTTTAACCTGTCTTTAAAACAGTCTTGTCTTCCACTGATTTGGAACGAATCATATATTATCCCACTTCACAAAAAAGGGTCTAGATCGGATGTTGAGAATTATCGAGGCATTGCTAAGCTTTCTGCCATTCCAAAATTGTTCGAGGAGCTGGTCACCTTGCAGTTGCAGCATCTCTGTAGCAACCTCATATCTCCTTCGCAGCATGGCTTTGTTAAACGTCGATCGACAACGACGAATCTTCTCAAGTTTTCATCACTGATAAATCGTAGTTTTCAGTCCGGCTCTCAAACCGATGTTGTCTTTACTGATTTTAGTAAGGCCTTCGATTCTGTCAATCATGCTCTTCTTATCCACAAACTGTCGCTATACGGCTTCCCTCCTAACTTATTATATTGGATCTCGTCGTACTTATCTAATCGAACTCAACGAGTGCTGTTTAATAATGTTCTGTCAATAGTTGTGAACGTAACTTCAGGTGTCCCGCAGGGTAGTCATCTAGGCCCGTTGCTTTTTGTACTTTTTGTAAATGACCTCCCTCAAGTTATATTGCACTCAACAGTATTTATGTACGCAGATGACGTTAAAATCTGCCTTCCTTACTCGGAGTGGTTCTTGCATACTCACCTACAGTTAGACCTAAACGAACTTCAGAATTGGTGTTTAAATAACCTTCTTTTCCTTAACCATTCTAAATGCCAAATGATGACTTTTTACCGTAGCTCTCCCCATATTGTCTCATATTCAATAGGAAATCAAGTCTTAGACCGAATATCTCATGTAAAGGATCTTGGTGTACTGTTTGACCAGAAATTGTGTTTTAACACTCACATCGCCACCACAGTAAATAAAGCCAAAGGAGTATTGGCATTTATTAAGCGCTGGTCTAAAGAGTTTGACGACCCCTACACAACGAAAACTTTGTACATATCCTTAGTACGACCTATTTTGGAATACTGCTCTAGTGTATGGGGCCCTCAGTACAAAGAACAGCAATCGATTATCGAATCCGTTCAGAAACAATTTTTAATTTTCGCTCTTCGCAATCTGAATTGGGACTCTTGCGGCTTTTACCTTCTTATCGATCAAGGTTAAAATTAATCGATCTTCAATCTTTGCCTCACCGCAGAATATGCAATGGTGTCCTGTTTGTGTCAAGCTTCTTCGCGGATTGGTTGATTCTTAAGCGCTTCTCTCTTCAATAAATTTAACAGTTCCCTCGAGGTTTACCCGCACATTTCGGCCACTACGCTTGTCAGTCTGCAGGTCCAACTCCCCCAGATTCGGGTCTTATGCTCTAATATAATTCTCTGCACTTCATTTTTTCATTTGAAATCATTTACGTTTATATTAAATGAAATTTACCATCACCTTGTATCATCCAATTTCATTCTGAAAAATAAATAAGATAGGTGAAAAATTTTAACACCCTATAGAGTATATATATTCTTGATCAGCATCAACTGCCGAGTCGATTTAGCCCTGTCCGTCTGTCCGTCCGTCTGTTTTTTCCGTTTTTTTTTGGAAATAATAAAGTAAAAAAAAAAAAATAAAAATATTAATTTGAAAAAAATTATTATTCCCCCCTCCAATAAAAAAAAAAAATATTACATCTCCAAAATTTTCATCTATTTCTAAACGTTATTAAGATCGACGAATCCACAAATTTTGAATCAATTTTGCTTGTGGGAGAGGGGGGGCTTGCATTGTCAGTTACCGCGTTTGCGCGTGCGTGTGTGCGCATGTTAGAGTGTGTGTGTGAGTGTGTGTATATGTGTATGAAAACACAAGAAGTCAAGGGAACAGGGTATTTTGTAGTCGGGGCACTCGACTGCAGCTCCCTTACTTGTTTTAATTGAAAAGAAATAATAAGACTTTACATCAACCAAATTTGGGCAAGCTTAAACATAATCAGTGGCCAATTTTTGGTTTAAAAAGTTTAAAAATTTTGCAAAATTCTTTAAGCATTTTGTTATCCGCTTTCTCTCTTACTTATTAGAAGTTGATATATTTTAAAGTCAAGTCCCTTTGGTTCCTCCAGCTTTTGGCTTTGGTCAACATAAGAACCCTTTAGTTTGCCCCCTTTGGAGTTTTGGTCTCTGCATTATATAATGTTGAATTATGGCGCCTATTGTGAATGTGCGGTGTGTGTGTGTGTGTGTTTCAGGAAAGCGTGCCACTCGCAACGTGTTTTATTTACAGACGAGAAGGCGTACAAAAAATTAGCAGTTTGCAAAGAAAAGGGGGAGAGCCAAGCCAAATGGCTCTGGCTCAGGTAAACTAACCAAACCCAACCGCAGAGGCTGCTCCAACTTGCTTATGAAGACTTATGTGATGTTGTTTTTGCTTCGCTGCCTGCGCCAGACACCAACAACAAGAACATTAGCAGGAGGAGAAGGAGGAGAAGGTGGGTAAGCAACCGAGAGACGTGAGCATTGAGCAAATTTCTTGCGGTGAATTTTATTCCTTGTTTTGATGCGATCTTGTGGGCAAATGCAATACAGGTACAGTGGTAATTGGTTGAAGCTTAATAAGCAGAAGCATTTGAGAGCAGATGCCCTCGCTAGAGAACCCTTCAAAATTGAGTTTAATGCTATCTCAGAACTTTACGCTTATTAATTTTTTCAAGCCACAGTCCTGACTGTATTAAACGTTATCTGCCGCAATAAATTCCAAGTCATAAACATGCTCTTAGCCCCGGTCCGCTTAGGTGGCTCTCGAATGGCAACCTGATCCGACTCATTCACAGTTTTCTTCTTAGCCTTTTCACACGGAAGTGATTTGCGCTTTTGCCGTTGCCACTTTTGGCTGCTTTCCGCTTTATTCTTTTCGCTGGCTTCTGGCTTTTTTTTGATAAATCAAATGCGTCGCCTGCTTTGTCGCCCTTTATTGCAGACTCTGCTGAAGCCTCATTGTGAAGCTGCTCGAAATTGAAGTTCTCATTGGAGCTCGTCGTTGTTGTATTGGCACTTGAAGGCATCAGGCGATAAGGAAGCGAAATTGTATGGCAGCGCCCGCAACAATGAGCCGTCGCCCTCGGCCCGTTTAGTGCAAAAAAAAAATAAGAAGAGGCAGCTCAAGTGCATTTTCCGCACTCTCCCTCTGCACTTAGATTGCCTTTTAAAGCCTTTCTGGCTCAAGTGTGGTTTCGAGTGGCAATTTTCATTGTAGCTACATTTTCTGTGTTTTTTTTTTAAGCATGTGGAACACTCCATCAGGGCAAATCTCACTTTGTCCCGACATCCGTCATAAATCTTTTACTGACGGCACTTTATTAATTCACGATTAGAGCGGAGAGCCGAGTACCAATTGTAATTAACTGCCAAACTAGAAATCGGAGGGAACAACTACACACACACACGACGAAACGTAAATCATTTTAAATTGCTTTTTGAGCATTCGTAAATGGCCCGACTTCCTCCTGCTCCCTTTGCATCGATATCCATCTGCCTGAGTGTGCTCGCTGTTTGCTTTGTTCCCGTTGAGCGAATTCATTTGCTGCCAATACCTGTGAAGCGGGCATGGCCAACCGGACGTATGAGTAATGTTGAGCAAATTTCGGTTGTGTACTAAGAGGAAATTGATAGCGGCCAAATTGGTTACATAAAACAAGCAACTATAGCGGAATTTTAAGAAAATATTAAAACCTTTGTGGCAAAACAAACGGAAAGGTAAAGCGTACTCCGTCTGCAAGTACTGGTTCCAAGCAGAGTTTCCTGGAGTTTACTTATCGAAATTGCGGTATAAGTATGTTTTATACTTACACTGCTGTGTCAATAGACAAAGTCCTAGATGAAATCTTTTGAAGCCTTCTTATGATGAAACCCAAACATGCTCGATATTCAGAACAGAGAAGTTGCTCTTAATATAAACAAGTTTGCGCCCAAACTTTAAGCCTTTGGTAAAGTTTGGATCAAAAGTTTGGATCATATCCTTATGAGACCAAAGAAAGTAAAGGTAAGTAAAGGTCATGCAAGTGAATATCGGCGAAATTTCTAGGCATATTTTCATGTGGTCTTCGATTTTACATATGTTTGCATAGTGATACCAACTGGTTTGTTCTTTTTTTTTTGTGTTTTTGCTTTTAATACTTTTTTTACATTTATAGAGATTATGCTTCAGCTCCTTCTTTTAAATAGTTATTAAAAAATCATAACATTGGAAAAACTCAGTAAGAAAGTCAAGGGGAACTTTTGTTTCATCTCATGCAGAGCTCTAATATATATGTAATATAAATATGAATGAGGATTATGAAAAAAAATTAAATAAAAATAAATAAGTTAAATTCTACAATATATTCATTAAGGGGACAAAATGGAATGAAACACGTGAAGATACGTTTGCGATATCTTTTGCGAGCCGTTTCTGATATTGTGTACGAGTAAAAATGACTCCCAAGAGATATCGCAGAGGGCTCGCAAGCGAATCCTTTACGAATCGTAAACAATATCAGAAAAGGCCCGTAAAAGATATCGCAAAAGGCTCGCCAGCGAATCATTTGGGAGCTATCGAATACGAAACTTTTACTGCCACAAACTGAGCGACCAGTGATTAATTTTCGTATCGTTTTCGGATCTGTTTGCTATAGTTCTACACGTTTTTGTTTCCCGTAACTCTCGTTTGCAATATCGTTTACGGGGGTTTGGTATACTGGGACTTTCCGCCCACTTCTTCAACTTTGAAAGCTTCCCGGGCAATCATCTAACCAATCCACAAAGCTTCGCCGATATCAAAAATTTAACAATTCTCAGTTGTTGACCCATTTCTCGCCAGTTTCTTCAACTTAGAAACCTTCCCGGGCAAGCGTCCACCATTCCACAATGTTTCACCGAAATTAAAAATTTTGCAATTATCGCAGTTTTTGGAACATTTCACTCCCATTTCTACAACTAAGAAACCTTCCCGGGCAAGCGTCTAAACCCAAAGATTAACCGATATCCAAAAATTTTGCAACTAATGCGGTTTTTGGACTATTTCCCGCACATTTCTTTAACTTAGAAATATTCCTGGGCATGCGTCCAGCCAATACCCAAAGTTTTATTGCTATCGGGAGAACGGTATAATTTTCGAAAATTTCGCGGTTTTAGACTTGTTACTTCTTCCTCTCCTTCTCCTCTTCGTTCTCCTCTTCCTTTGGAACCGAATTTTGCCAGTCGCTCTGATCAGCATTTTTATTGTTCCCTCTTGGCAAACAGCCATGAACTATGATTAATTATGAAATAGGACATCTACCATCGCTACCTACCATCGCCATATACCATCGCCCATTGCCATCCACCATCGGCATCTACCATCGCCCATCACCATCTACATACAGAATTACGGGCAAAGTCGCGGGTATAACTTCAATCCATACAAAGGGTTCGGTAATTTTTGAATTTGAATGTTCGATTAATCTGATTTAAAATAATCGATATTCGATAAGTTCACTTAGGGGCTATCTCACGTACAAGCGCTATCATTCGCTATCATACGTCCACAAATAAGTTGGCAGCCCTTGTCACGCAGCCATGCTATGTAAGCTGTCATCTTGTCTTCCGCCTTCACTTTTGCTGATACCGAAAACTCGAACTGACGCTCAATATTTTTGTGATCGAAAATAATCATCTCCCAACGTGATTCAAGCCATAAGTGTTGGCCATCCGCCATCCAGGACCTGTTCACGATCGTTTTGCGCCAATACATATATGGTTGGCCAACTATTTACCTTGCCAGAAGCAACAATTAAAATTGTCACCCGGCGTAACCTCAACTTCAGGTACGGTAAACTAGAAAATTGTGTTTGTGTTACCTATTAGTGATTAAAAACGTGTCTTATTTAGTTTTGCATTGAAGAAATTGCACTAGTGTGTGCTCCGGCACTTAGTCCGGCAGCGCAGAGAGCATCTAGGCAATTTGTCCCATTCGTCCATAACCAACCGACGCGCTGTTGTCGCCTGTGCCAGCCAGAGAGTGTCTCAGTTCAGGGCTTGCTCCTGGGATTCTGCCAGTGGTACCTACTAATTGGATTCTCTGCGTTTGGACTCGGCCCTAGCTGGATCATTGGGTATTTTCAGAAGCACCGCCTGCACGTGGGCGGGACGCTGTGGCTGCTGCCAGGGGCGCTAACCTAGCCTTGGCCTCAACACCTGTCCCCTGTGCGCAGCTTCCCTAACCCAGCAGCATTAAATCTGTCGCTGCTGCTCCTACATTTGGTAGCTGATCTGCCCAAATAGTGCTCACCATCAACGAACAGCTGTCGCAGTACATACGAGACACCTCAAGCCAGGGCTTGGCCACGTATGCACGTTTCGTAACCGGACTTTACCACAGGATTAAGCGAAGGATCACTTTATCGTAGTATCGGAACTAGTTTGTTGAATTTTGTGCATTTTGATATCCCTGCTAGTAGAGTAATTTTGTCTTAAACTTGTATTTTCCTAGGTTGAACATACTGCTTGTGGGAGTTTTTGTTTTTGCCTCCTTTTTCCCAGACAGCTTCCACGATCATCAGGCCTGCTGACACCGTTGGACGCTGCAGTAAGTACGGCATAGCCGACCCTAAGTAAAAGAGCAAATAATAAACCCGCAAAAGCAGTTTTGAACCATGGCCCATTAGGTCTGCCGCTTAACGGCTCAAGTACTCTTGTACAAATATGTGGGGGAGTTCAGAATGCACACTCATAGTTTGATAAAAGGCCTTCTGCGATTTCATTCCTGTAATAATATGATATTGTTTGAATATCACTTCTGTATTTCTATACCGAATTTGGATTTAAGAGGATTAAAATAACGAAAATGAAATAAAAGTTCATTTAAAGGGATTCCATAGCAAGTTTACTCGCGTCTTGATTTGGGCAGAGCCATATAATCTCACAAGGTTCTGCATGGTAGGGTGGGTATAGAGGAGGACAACAACATCTTAGTTCTCCCCTAAATTGTAACATTTCCAGGTTCTGTATTCTATGGTTTAGCCATTCCTTAAAGCTCTGTCTCTTTTAATCTGTAGCGCATGTTTGGGAGAGCACCAAAAACCCCCCCACTTTCCCTGAGCCTAGCCGGCAAACGTTTAGACAGAGCGTGCTCTCGACATTCCGCGTGTCCGTTACAGTTAAATGGCGCCCAACGTGGGGCTAGAAAGGCCAGAAAGGCGAGAAAGGCAAGAAAGGCACTAAGAAGCCGAAAAGAAGAAGAATCAGTCCGAATTAGGATAACCCCCACGCTTCCCAACTCCCGTTCCACTCCTTTTCCTTTTTCCTCTCCTTAAGGCCAATACTTATAGTTTCTTTGATGATTTTCTGATATTCAGTATAATATAAGCATTCTGGACTTGCAGTGATGAGCAATGGTTCACCAGCTGACCGAATGTTATGTTATATCAACAATAGCCCAAAGCTAGTATATTCCAACAAAATATGCTAGTTGTACTTACTACTCCCACAGATGTATAGGAAAGATTATTGTTTAGGACTTGAAGGATCTGAACAGAGGTTGTTTGTTCCTTACCAAGCAATATATTCCTGATATCGACAGTCTTGCTTTTTAACAACTAAAATCGAGATTTGCTCTTGTTGGAGAATTTTTATCAAGTTCCTCTTTTAGGCTGTTAAATGCATATCTAACACCTTGCTTTCGAACGACTAAGATTGAGATTTGCTCTTGCTGAAGAATTTCGGCCAGTTCCTCTTTTAGACCGTTCAATTGCAAATCTAGTAATTACACAACCCTTGATTTTTTTTTAAATTTGGAAATGTTGCGATTTATACAAGTTACGACGCAGTAGACTTGCTAATGGAAAAGTCCCTGTTTTGATGAATTGAATTGAATACCGTTGTTTTGAATTGAATACCGAATATCGTTTGTTTTGATTACCAAATACCGCTTTACCGTTTGGAATACCGCTTTATATACCGTTTAAAATATAGAATAAAATCTTAACCATTATGGCTGTTAGACGTAGCCTAGAGAATTTACCGGCAAACCTGCCAAATGAACGTGAGTCTTCACTTGGCTGTAGCATTTGCAATGACACGAGTGGCCAAACCGACTTTGTTGAAACTGCGTGTAAGCACAAATTTCATCGACAATGTTTAGTGGTTTGGTTAGACAGCAATGAAACATGTCCGAATTGTCGACAAGTATGCCATCGTAGCCAAATAGATGACCAAAGTAAGACACTAGCTGAGCATAGCGCGCAGCCAACCAGGTCTTCTCAGAGCACAGCGAATACTGCTAATACAGGAGCTGTTCCTAGAAATAGACCAAACACCCGATCAAATCCTCGTTCCAACTTAAGCGCCAATCCAAGGTCCAGCTTAAACGCTTCATCTCGACCCGCATCGAGACAACCTCAAGCTCAATCTCAAAATGAATCGAATAGTATGTCTGAAGAGCGAATTCAGCAGCTTATTAGTAACTCCCTCGAGACCTATAGAATCAACATGGCCGCTGCATTGACTGACGAAATCCGATCAGCGGTTCGCAGCTTATCAATCTCAGGAGTTCAGCGAGAACCTCATGAAGAACCTCAGCTCGAGTGGGATTTCCCAGTTCCTCCAGTGATTCCACGCAGGAGTTTGGATACAACAACCCGAGAAAGGCATTTTACTATTCGGAATAGCAACTCTCCGGTTCGCCGGGAAGCGAACATCGAATACCCAGACCGAACCTCTAGTATAATCAGCAATTGGCATATAAAGTTTACTGGATCTTCGACTGACATTCCAGTCGAAGACTTTATTTACCGAGTAGGCTGCTTGACATCCCAATGCTTAAACGGGAATTTCGAACTTCTGTATAAGTTTGGAAATCTCTTGTTTGCAGGGCCAGCATTAAATTTTTATTGGCGTTGTCATAGGTCGAATGAAGACATGAATTGGTTCATGTTATGTACCCGTTTAAGGGAAAGGTATAAAGATCAGAGAACAGAACGAGACGTAAAAGATGCTTTGCGTAGACGTAAACAAGGTCGCAATGAAAGTTTCGATGACTTTCTGGATGCCATGTTAGCTATCACTGACGCCTTGCGCGAACCTTTATCCGATGAGGAGATTGTGGCCGAGGTAAGAAACAATTTAAGGCCAGAGATATTCCACGAACTTTTGCATGTGGACACTCCGTCCTTAGCTTCACTACGTAGAGAGTGCCATAAGCACGAATCGTTTGTCAATAGCAATAGGTCAAAGCCTATGTTGGCATCAACCATGCCAAGGCGTGCTATTAACGTTATATCCCATGAAGAGGAAAACGTCAGTTTATCCGATGGAGAAACTGATGAGACAGTAGATGTTAATGCTTTAAGAGCTACCGATCGTTCCAAATGCTGGAATTGCGATGATTTGGGCCATAAATATCAAGACTGTATGAAGCCCCGTCGCGTTTTCTGCTATGGATGTGGTGCGATTAACACATACAAGCCCAACTGCGTCAAATGCAATTCGCAGGCGGGAAACGGGTCTCAGGATATCCGCCGAGCTCCGTAAGTGGATGTCCGCCTATAACCTCGGATACGCCTCATGCGATTATGGTTAACCCTGACATTTCAACAAAATCACCTGACATTCCTTTAAACAGGCTGAATAAGCCGTACCATATCCGATTGCGTGAATATAATGCGAGAAGAGCAGATATATTTCGAGATACAGGAATAAAGTCGAGATCAATAAGACGAATTCGTGAATATTGGTCTAGTCGCCGAAAGTTAAATCAATACACAGTATCTGCCATAACTCATATCGGTCAAGATATTCGTCCATATATTAAAATTGATATATTTGGCCAGTCTTATCTTGCCTTGTTAGATAGTGGGGCAAATAAGAGCGTACTGGGAGGAACGCTGGCAGAGCGCATTATCCTAGAAAGTCAAAATATTCGCAAAATGTATGGGAAAGTACGTACAGCGGATGGGCAGTTACAACACGTGGCAGCCACAATCAATGTTCCAATAAGCTTTAACTCGTTACAAGCCGATGTCGAATTTTTAATCGTGCCAAACATAAAGATAGATGTCATCTGCGGGATGGACTTCTGGCAGACATTTGGCTTGTCAGTTGTTCATAAACCTCCAGACACAGGTATATGCGCACTTCAAACCGAAAGTGATAAGTTGGCATTAACAAATGCTCAAAATTCACGTTTGAAGGTCGTTATCGAATCTTTACCCACCTCTGAGCGAGACGGATTAGGTCTGACCACGTTAGTAGAGCATGTAATAGATACAGGCAGTGCAACCCCTATCAAGCAGAGATTTTATCCGTTGTCTCCTGCCAGAGAAAAACTTTTGTGTGCGGAGATAGACCGAATGCTAATCCTAGGAGTGATTGAAGAGGCACCAGCTTCAGCATGGTCATCTCCAACAGTGCTACTTACCAAACCCGGCAAGGTCAGATTTTGCTTAGACTCCCGAAAAGTCAATGGAGTTACAATTAAGGACGCATACCCGATGCCCAATTTAGAAGGCTTGTTAAGTAGGCTACCTTCGGTGTATTGCATATCAAAAATTGACTTGAAGGATGCCTTCTGGCAAATTGCCTTGGATCCGCAATCTCGGGCCAAAACTGCATTTTCAGTACCCAACAGGCCGTTGTATCAGTTCAAGAGAATGCCTTTTGGATTGTGCAACGCGCCACAAACAATGTGTCGCTTGATGGATCAAGTGATCCCGTATCAGTTGAAATCGCAAGTCCTAGTGTACTTAGACGATTTGCTGGTTATGTCAACTAGTTTCGACGAACACCTAGTTCATCTAGCTGAAGTGGCAGCACAACTGCGAAAGGCAGGATTAACCATAAATATTAAGAAGAGTCAGTTCTGCTTGACCAAGGTGGAATTTCTTGGGTACATAGTAGGTGAGGGCACTCTTCAGACAAACCCTGACAAGGTCCGTGCTGTATCAGACTTCCCAGTACCCCAAACTCAGAGGCAACTCAGAAGGTTCCTTGGGATGACTGGTTGGTACCAGCGATTCGTGCCTCAATATTCAACAGTCGTGTACCCACTGACCGAGTTGTTGCGAGGCAAATCTTTCGAGTGGAATGAGCGTGCACAAGAAGCGTTTGAACTTATCAAATCGGCGCTCTGTACTGCACCATTCTTAGTTCACCCCGACTATGATAAGCCGTTCATCGTGCAATGCGATGCATCTATCTATGGCGTAGGCGCTTTGTTAGCCCAATGTGACGAAAATGGCTTTGAGCGACCTATAACATACATGTCGAAGAAACTCAACAAAGCCCAGCGTAACTATTCAGTTACCGAGCTGGAGTGTCTTGCCGTGGTGCTGGCCATAAAGAGATTTCGAATGTATATAGAAGGCCATCAGTTTAAGGTGGTGACGGATCACGCTAGTCTCCGTTGGTTAATGAACCAGAAAGATTTGAGCGGTAGACTTGCGCGATGGGCTATTAAGCTACAAGGCTTTGACTTTTCGATAGAACATAGAAAAGGCAGTGAAAATGTCGTAGCCGATGCATTATCGAGATCATTTGAGGGCGAAGGCGAAATAAATGCCGTTGATATTGAAATAATCCCCGAAATTGACATAGCTTCCGATGCTTTTCGATCTACCGCATATCAAGAGCTTATAGATAAGCATACGAAGGCAGGATTACCTGACTTTCAAGTGGTAGACGGCTTTCTGTATTATCGCGCTAACTTTTCCTCTGGGAATGCTGATACAGATGATCAGCATTGGAAATTAGTGGTTCCATTAGAATTACGGGCTGGTGTGATAAGAGCAGCACACAATCAACCATCTGCTTCACATTGTGGCATAGCTAAATGTTTGGAGCGTATACGAAGAACGCTTTACTGGCCACGCATGGTTGTGGATGTAAGAGATTATATTCGCCAATGCGAGATCTGCCAAACCTGTAAGCACCCAACACTAACCCTAAAGCCTCCGATGGGTCAGCAAGTTAGAAGCGAAAGGCCGTTTCAGAGGCTATACCTCGATTTTATTGGACCCTTTCCTCGGACTAGGCGCGGTAACATAGGTATTTTCATAATCTTGGACCACTATACGAAATTTACTTTCTTAAAAGCGGTCAAAAGATTTACAGCACAAACAATCATCACAATTTTAAAAGAAGATCTGTTTGATTGTTTTGGTGTACCGCAGGTGATAGTCAGCGACAATGGTAGCCAATTTAAGAGCCAGGACTTCGCCGTTTTTCTGAGAAGATATGGCATAGAGCATTGTTTTACAGCGGCCTACTCACCACAATCCAATGCGGCTGAGCGCGTTAATAGATCCATCAATGCAGCTTTGCGATCATACCTTCGCTCAGACCAACGTGATTGGGACTGCTATTTAAGTAGCATTAACAGTTCACTGCGAAACCATATCCATCAATCTATCGGGATTTCCCCATATTTTGCCGTTTTCGGGCAGAATATGCTGACACATGGTAGCGATTACAAACTGCTAGACAACTTAGGCTTGTTGAATGAAGGAACAGCTCAATTAAATCGGGTAGATAACTTTTCGAATATTCGTGCCAACATTCAAAAACACTTGCAGAAAGCATACTCGACCAATCAGCGAACGTATGATCTGCGTAGTAAGGCTCGGACGTTCGAAGTTGGCCAAGAGGTCATAAAACGGAACTTTAAACTTAGCAATCAGGCAGAGAATTTTAACGCTAAGCTAGCGCCAATCGGAGTGAAGGCTAAAATCAAACGAAAGCTAGGGAACTCGTTATACCTATTGGAGGACATGAAAGGCAAAGAATTGGGTAGTTTTCACGCCAAGGACATCTGGTAGAGATCTTCACCCTTTTTCAGTTTTGAGCCATCGCATGTAAGCTTTGTTCAAATCTGTGGTGTGAGGGTTCGGTAATTTTTGAATTTGAATGTTCGATTAATCTGATTTAAAATAATCGATATTCGATAAGTTCACTTAGGGGCTATCTCACGTACAAGCGCTATCATTCGCTATCATACGTCCACAAATAAGTTGGCAGCCCTTGTCACGCAGCCATGCTATGTAAGCTGTCATCTTGTCTTCCGCCTTCACTTTTGCTGATACCGAAGACTCGAACTGACGCTCAATATTTTTCTGATCGAAAATAATCATCTCCCAACGTGATTCAAGCCATAAGTGTTGGCCATCCGCCATCCAGGACCTGTTCACGATCGTTTTGCGCCAATACATATATGGTTGGCCAACTATTTACCTTGCCAGAAGCAACAATTAAAATTGTCACCCGGCGTAACCTCAACTTCAGGTACGGTAAACTAGAAAATTGTGTTTGTGTTACCTATTAGTGATTAAAACGTGTCTTATTTAGTTTTGCATTGAAGAAATTGCACTAGTGTGTGCTCCGGCACTTAGTCCGGCAGCGCAGAGAGCATCTAGGCAATTTGTCCCATTCGTCCATAACCAACCGACGCGCTGTTGTCGCCTGTGCCAGCCAGAGAGTGTCTCAGTTCAGGGCTTGCTCCTGGGATTCTGCCAGTGGTACCTACGAATTGGATTCTCTGCGTTTGGACTCGGCCCTAGCTGGATCATTGGGTATTTTCAGAAGCACCGCCTGCACGTGGGCGGGACGCTGTGGCTGCTGCCAGGGGCGCTAACCTAGCCTTAACCTCAACACCTGTCCCCTGTGCGCAGCTTCCCTAACCCAGCAGCATTAAATCTGTCGCTGCTGCTCCTACATTTGGTAGCTGATCTGCCCAAATAGTGCTCACCATCAACGAACAGCTGTCGCAGTACATACGAGACACCTCAAGCCAGGGCTTGGCCACGTATGCACGTTTCGTAACCGGACTTTACCACAGGATTAAGCGAAGGATCACTTTACCGTAGTATCGGAACTAGTTTGTTGAATTTTGTGCATTTTGATATCCCTGCTAGTAGAGTAATTTTGTCTCAAACTTGTATTTTCCTAGGTTGAACATACTGCTTGTGGGAGTTTTTGTTTTTGCCTGCTTTTTCCCAGACAGCTTCCACGATCATCAGGCCTGCTGACACCGTTGGACGCTGCAGTAAGTACGGCATAGCCGACCCTAAGTAAAAGAGCAAATAATAAACCCGCAAAAGCAGTTTTGAACCATGGCCCATTAGGTCTGCCGCTTAACGGCTCAAGTACTCTTGTACAAATATGTGGGGGAGTTCAGAATGCACACTCATAGTTTGATAAAAGGCCTTCTGCGATTTCATTCCTGTAATAATATGATATTGTTTGAATATCACTTCTGTATTTCTATACCGAATTTGGATTTAAGAGGATTAAAATAACGAAAATGAAATAAAAGTTCATTTAAAGGGATTCCATAGCAAGTTTACTCGCGTCTTGATTTGGGCAGAGCCATATAATCTTACAAGGTTCTGCATGGTAGGGTGGGTATAGAGGAGGACAACAACATCTTAGTTCTCCCCTAAATTGTAACATTTCCAGGTTCTGTATTCTATGGTTTAGCCATTCCTTAAAGCTCTGTCTCTTTTAATCTGTAGCGCATGTTTGGGAGAGCACCAAAAACCCCCCCACTTTCCCTGAGCCTTTAAGCGGCTTTGGCTTGTGGGCCGGGGGTCTTGACAATGACACGTTTTTGATAACATCGCGCTTTAAGAAGCTTGTCTTATAGTAGGAATTTTAAATTGGCAATAATTGTGAAAATCTTGGGTAATACCATTTGGCAGGTAAGTGTTTTTGGTTTATCTAGCCTGTTGTAAGTGTTATATTAATTTTTGGTTCCAGGTAATTTGGAGTTTGGTCTATGTTTAGAAGGTAAGATAAGTTTTGTTTAAGTAATTTTTAGATTGATTAGTGTTAGGTAAGAGTTATTGGTTAGGTAAGATTATTGGTTAATTATTTACGGGTGAGTCTGTACAGTATCTTCGCTGGATCCTTGTACCTCCAAATGAGCCTCCAAAAAGCGAAGTTGGAGTCCTCATTTGGGGTGGCATCCTCAATGAGCTTGTCTCTGGCCTCTTTCTTGATTGTGGCCAGGACTCTCCTTACTCGATTCGCAATCCTTCTGTATACTGTGTCGGTCGGAGGGTCATGGGTTCTCGTTTACTCCCTCCTAATGCGTTTTTTCAGCGCTATTAGTCCCTCAGCAGCCGGGGTCTACCAAACTTCAACGAGTTGTGTGTGTGGAAGAAGTTTTGACTTTGCACATGAACGAGTCGATGGCCTCATCAACGACATAAGTGGACAGTATCTCCATATTAAGATAGAGTGAGTCACTCAACTCGTCCTGAAACCTGCGTAAATCAGACTCAGGGAGAATTATCCTTTTTGTTTTTGGGGCTGCTTGGGGACTCAGGCCCACAGTTGCAAGGATGGGGAGATGATCAGGCTTCCGATCATACTATTCGTGAACTGATAGGAGGTGTCCTGGCAGACCCTTACATAAATAGAAGTCCAAGCAGGTTGTTCTACCTCAACTATTATACGGATAGTAGGTGGGTCTTCCAGGGGCCAGGACTTGTGTGGAATCTCCACAAATTGCCAGTTGCTGCGCTGAGCCTGGTGGGTTGACCCTGAAGTCACTCCAGAGCCGGTGCTTGGCATTGAAGTTTCCATCGATGATAAATTTTTGACCAAGTTGACCAAGAAGCAACTCGAACCCAGAATGACTCCGTGGTATGGATGGTGGCAGGTATGCAGCACCCACAAGCACTTCGACGAACGTTGTAGACATTATTGCCGCTAACTGGATGTAGTTATTGGAGACTGGGTGGAGGTGGTAATGAACCAGCTCCTGCTTCAAAACACAAGTTCTCCTCTAGGCCGGCCTCCAGGGTGATCAGCTCGATAGCAGGCATACCCATCCATAACAAAGTAGGTCCCTGCGAGCTTAAATGTTTCCGAGACTAGCATCATATCAATATTGTGTTTACCAAGGAAAAGTCTTAGCTCGTTAGCATTAGGAATTATGCTAGGAGCGAGGCTTAGTGAGGTCGCCATTATTTGAATAGGTTGTGTGCCTTGGAGGACCGGAGCTCCCTTATCTCTTGCAGTAGCTAAGCTATGATGGTCGTGAGCCCAGCTATGGTTTGCTGCATGAAAAGAATCACTTGGGCGAGTGACCCATACAGACCCACGTTAGCTGGGGGTTCTGCTAAGTATCCTGGGCATTATTGTGGGTTGAGCGGCCTTGAGTGGCTATTCAAAAAACGAGAAAGCAAAGCTAACTTCGTCTGCCAAGAATTTTTCACACAACTCGACGAGCTTTTTAAAGTCGAGAATTGTTTACCCTTCGATTTAAGAAAAATTTCGTTTCATTTACGGTTTTAGAAGTCTTCGGATAATATTAAAAGGAATATTAAGTCTTATGAAACAGTCTTCAGAAAATTCAAAGCCGTAGGAGTCCAGGCCCTCGCGGCAACTCCTTTTTCAGAAACACTGTCATTTGTTCCAACGTCAATATATAGGTTTTTGTAAAGCTAACTTCGCCTAAGCCTAAGTTTTTATACACTGGGAGTAGATCGTCCCTATAGCAGCTACAAAAAGTAGTCGTAAATTCCGATTTTGTCTGAATTCGATCGCAGGACTTTTTGCATCAACGACGGCGGCGTGTGCACGCTTTTTATACTTTTCTCTGTGGTGGTTGAGTAGAATTGAATTGTGCTCATTTCAAGTGTGTGGCCGTTTTTGGGAAATTTTTTTGTATGATTTAGAGGCAAAGTAACTTAAGAAAATATGTTCCAGATTTGGCTTGTTGATTTTAAAACGAACAAATTTTCTTAAAAAAAAACCGAATGTTCTATTTGTTCTTTAAACACCATTTCATGGTTCGGTAGCTCACTTCGGCGCTAATGAGCCTTATATCAGCAACTTTGCTTCAAATCGATCATGTGTCTGCTTAGGATTTTCGTGTGGTATAAAATTAAGACCCTACTTACTCCACGCATGAAAAAACCCAATATGGCTGGCACCTTTCTGATGAAGTGCGTAACGTGACATTTGAGAATGAGTGCGTGAACATGTGCGGACACTACTTATATAGAAAAAAAGGTTAGAAAAAGTTCAGCATCTTCTCTTACGCAGGTAAATGTCAATTACAAGGTGAACAACTTGTGCGTACATGTGGTCACTGAAGTGGCCATCACTGAGCGAACGCTTTTAGATAATTTGACGCCCATTAGCTAAATGGAGCCCTAAACAGCTCTTCCTTATCATATACTCGTACTAGATTTGTCGTTCTAAGATTTCATCAAGTTGAATTTGAAAACAACTTTAATAAACATTTTCCTTCTGTTGTACGAAAATTTCATATTTTTTTTGACGAAGGCACGCCTTGAAAGTTGGCAAAACTTTTACCTAAATTAGTTACAAGTAAAAATAAGAACTTTTTACAAATTGAATTAACGCACAGCAAATTGAACTTGAGATGCATGTTGTTTGTATGTGGAAATGCCCAGCTGCCCTTAACCTTAGATAAATATTTGTACAGGCCTCTCAAAAAGGAAAAGGGAAACAAGGTGAGCGCACACACAAATACAGAGACACAAAAGGCTATTCAAATCCGGGAGGGTACCTTAAGTCAATTCTCCACATCTTTCCGAGCACTTTAACCTGACCTAAGCTGGGGCTATTTGGTTTGCACTGTGTGTCCAGTTATTGAATTCCACTTGCTTGGCTTGATTTTGTTGCTGTTGTTGGCCTGTGTAAACGTTGCGAAAAACTTTTGCGTGTTAACAACATTTTTCAATATAAGTTGGCAAACTTTTTTGCCTCAACCCGCACTCACACACACACATACACACACACACAAAGAAGCCAAAAGTAAAAGTCTATGCGGCAGCAAGTCAAGAATGTCAGTCCCGGACAGGAGTAAGTATTTGTCTGTCTGTCGCCCTCACATGTGTGTGTGCGGGCTGCTACTGCAAGTGGCAGCTAAGATGATCAAATAAAGAAAAACTCTCAAGGGTATTTTAGTTAAAGAAAATAGAAAGGAAAGTAACGAAATACTCGCTCTCTCTCTTTTTGGTTCAGTGGAAACTTTCGCTTGATGAATTGAATTGTTGACAAACGAACGAAGCAGCAAAACAGAAGAAAATTGTGTTTATTCAGTCATGTTGCAGGTAACACTGGGTTGCTCCTGGATTGCTCTTCAGACTCCTTCTGCTTGGATATCGGTAAGGAATATGTCCTACAATTGGTTAGCAGTCGATTTGTTGAGTTACCGCGAAATTAATCCTATAGAGAAATGAAATGTATGCATTAGTCTGTAGATGTTTGTTTAGCTGGAAAATGGAATTACGATTGATGAGATGAATTAAAGAGGCATTGTAGGTAGCGTGGCAATTAAACTGAAAATTTTTAAAGTCTATTGGTAAACTAAAATTGGAAAGGGGGTTAACTGATTAATAACTGTCCTGTCATGTCATGTCCTTTGTAAAAACATTTGAGATGAGAACATTGATGCTCCTATGAAGTGACTTTGGTAAAACAAATTAAACACCTCAACAGCTACGGATAACAAACGGTCTTATCCTCGCTGCCAAGATGATTTTTTGACGTCTGCTCAAGGTAGATTTTAGATTAAGACCAGAGATTAATACCGGTACCGGAACCGGAAATTGAAAAAGGAGACCCTGCGGTTTGCGCCAATTACCGCGGGATTAGTCTCTTTCCCATCGCATATAAGGTTCTATCATGCATCCTATGTGAACGTCTAAAACCGAGAATAAGTGAACTGATTGAACCTTATCAGTGTGCCTTTAGACCTGGCAAATCCACCACGGACCAGATATTCACACTGCGACAAATCCTGGAGAAGACCCTAGAGAGATGTATCGACACCCACCACCTTTTTGTTGACTACAAAGCCGCATTTGACACGCCGATAAGGTCAAAGTTCTTTCAAGCCCTGTCTACCTTTGGTATTCCAGCAATGCCGTTGAGAAGCACACAAAGCTTCGTCAAAATAGGAAAAGACCTCTCCGAGCCTTTCGATACCAAAAGAGGTTTTAGCAGGGTAAACCTTATCGTGTGACTTCTTTAACCTGCTGATGGAGTACATACTGCGCCAGTGCCCAAATGCTAACATAACGGGCACCATCTTTACCAGAGATAACATGCTACTTGCATATGCCAATGATATTGATATCATCGGCAAAAGCGAATCTGTGGTAAAACGGGCGTTCTCAAAGATAGAGAAGCAGTCAAAACTTATGGGCTTAGCGGTAAATGGGAATAAAACGAAATACCTAAAATCACCGAGCAGTGAGTCAACGCTTGGACAATCTGTTGCAATGGGAGACTACAACTTCAAGGTTGTTAAGGAATTTATCTACCTCGGAACGACGATAACCAGCGACAACAACACTACTCTGGATATCTGAAGAAGAATTACTTTTGCAAGCCGATGTTATTACGGGCTCAATAAGGAGTTCAAGAGCAGAGACCTCTCTTGGAAAACGAAAATTGCGCTATATAAGTCGCTTATCATCCCAGTCCTGCTGTACGACGCAGAAGCATGGACAATGACAAAAGAGGATGAGGCGGCAATTGGCGTGTTCGAGAGAAAAGTTCTTCGGAGGATTTATGGACCACTAAACGTTGGCTGCGAATTTCGCATCCGAATGAATCACGAACTGTACGAGTTCTATGGGGACACTAAGCTTGTCCAGCGCATAAAACAGCAGCGGCTGCGCTGGATAGGTCATGCTACCCGTATAGATGATAACGCTCCAGCAAAACGGGTGAACAGTCGAAATGCGAACGAGTTAGGAGGCAACCCCCCGCGGGGTCGACCGAAGCGGAGATGGCGCGACCAGTTGCAAGGAGATATTGCGGAGCTGGGTGTGTCCTCCTGGTGGAATGTCGCTCGGGACAGAGGCGAGTGGCGGGCATTAGTGGCAGCGGCAGGGACCGTAAACGGTTGTGATGATCTTATTATCATCGATGCAAAAGAAGAAGAAGGAACCGGAACCGTTAACCGAACTAAACCGTTTCAAATCAGGTACCGAAACCAGAACCGATACAAATTTTTTTTTGAGAACCGAATACCGTTTATCGTTATTATTAAAACCGATAGAAGCGGAACGAAAACGAAACGTTGGTTCCGGTACTGTTTCGGTTTTTTTTACCTTCATAATTTAGGTCAGATGTTTGTAACGCAAAGAAGGAATCATAAGGCGTCCTTTACACAATGTCAAATTTTCTTGTAACTTTTCTAAGAAGGCTTAAAACGTCTGGCAGAAGACATTTTCAACATTTCTTCTAAATCGGATAGAGTTAGACTCAGATCGCCAAATAGTACGCATTTTAGAACCAGCTGAGATGACCACAACAAAGCTTCAAGCCGAAAATCTAGTTTTGAGTGATTTTTATTCCATTTGGATACACTGAAAATTGGAAATATCTATCAAAAACGTCCTCCATATCGAAATTGTTGTTCAGATATAGAAAAGCGAGAGAAATCCCTTTTTGAGAACAATGCTTTTCTATGTGGCATAGTTTTGGACCCAATTTATAACGTAATGCCAAGACCTGAGCAAAAAAATCTTTTATTAATCACTTAACAAAAATTTCTGCTCAAATTTCGTCGGTTGCTGTTCAGGCACTGCTGATCAATCACTGCTAATGAATGTTTTAAGGGGGGAACATACTTTGCGATGAGCAAAAGTAGATGGTTTTTAAAAAAATTCCAGAAAAAAAAGTATAAGAGATTTTTTATTTTTGTTTTTTTTTTTTAAATAGTTAATGAATGAAAGGAAAATACAAAATTTTTTTTTTGTCAATATGAGGGCCGTTCAGAAAGTTATCGGCCTCCGAAAAATGATGAATAAAAATAAGGTGCCCACATGGTGACCATGGTTGCAGCACTTGGGATGATCTGAAAAAAAAAATGCGGTTATGTTTAGAACTAATGTGGCTATCGTTCGGCCCTCCGAAAAAAATTGAAAATGTTTTTGACAAAATGGCGGACATTCGAATAGAAAAAAATTTTTTTGGCCTTTTTTTTGTAGTGTAGTGTAAAAAAAGTACACTTAAAATATAGGTATCCAAAAGTTCGAGAGCCGAACGATAGCGACGACAGTTCTGCGTCGTATAAGCCCTTCCGGAGCAAAATCGGTCCACTGGTTTCCTCTGAATCGTGGCCACCAGTTTGAAAAACGTGGTTTCGAGATAAACGCGTTTAAAGTTTGCAGTTGCTAGGCAAATCGGGTCACTTTGGGTCATTAAAAGGACTGTTTCTTCTAAACTATTACGAATTTTTGAAAATCCTTTTGGGGGATATTTTTCAATATCCAAGCTACAAAAATATGCAAAAAAAAAAGTTTAAAATTTTTTTCCGCAAAGTGTTTTCCTCCCTTAAGATGCTGAGTATTAAATGTACGTTAAAATTTAAACAAGTGAAGTCGCAAGATGGAACTGATTTCAACATTTTAGATCGAGGTATTGAAAGTATTTTAAAGCTTTGAATTGCCTTGGTCTTGATTCATGACATCGATATTTTTAAACCCAGTGTGTCCCTTATTTATATTTAAGTTTTAAGCCCATATTTGCTCTTGCCAGTCGTGAAGAAAATAAAGATAAATGGTCTGAAAGTTAGTTCTTAATATAATCTCTATACAGAAATCATCCTACTGGGATGACAAGTTTCGTAGGAAGTACCATCCATATCTCCATATCAAAAAGTTTACAAGAAAGTTAACATTACTTTTTCTGAAACCTTCTTAACAACAGAAACTAGTTTTATGAACATCAATACCATTACATTTGGAATAAGAATGTTTGACTCCAGGGGCCGTCTATCAATGCAATTAAAGACTTTAAGAATACTTTTGTGCAGACTCTGAGTCTTTGTAGTGCAATATCGACCAGGTATTTCAGAATCTTTTGGCAGTACGACAGATTTTAGAAAGACGAAATTTTTTATTAACTTTTATAAAACTTTAGCTAAGCTATTTTTGGACACTTGGTTCGATCTAAGGTTGGGTTCTTAGAGAAGTTAAAATTTCTGGTTCAAGTAATTTCGGTTCAAACCCGGTTTAAAGGCCTTCGCACCTTGTAAATCATTACCGAATGAAGAAATTGTTTATTATAATTCAATAATCAATGAAATCAACAAAGATTTTGTGCATATGCGCAGCTTTGGATACTCAGTGGCCTTCATCTAATCAGTGAGTTTCAAGCTCTAATACCAACAAGCCGCTTGAAGGCCAAAAAAGGTCATTCTTGAGATTTTTTTATAGGAAAACTATATTAAATATTGAAAATATTTCGAAATACCGCATGTTCCTCAAAGCGCTATAGAAATATCTTCAAACGAGGGCGGTCCCATAAATAGCCGACCTAACTACTATAACACAACAATTTATCATTGTTTTTTTTTCATCATAGGATCCTTTTAGGTCGATACACTTTTCCAGCGATGTTCAATAGCTTCGATACCTTTTTATACCCTGTTCCCATTGGAAATGTGAAAAGGGTGATCTTGAAGTTGTGCAAAAGTATGTAACAGGTAAAAGGCAGCATTTGCGACCCTATAAAGTATATATATTCCTGATCAGCATCAACAGCCGAGTCGATTTAGCCATGTCCGTCTGTCCGTATGAACGCGTCGATCTCAGAGACTATAAGAGAAAGAGCCACAAATTTTTGATTGTAGGTAGGTGTATACCCAATGCAAATCGAGTATGTTTCAGATTTGGAAAAATAATCCCCATCCCCCTTTAAGCGCAAAAATCTGTCAGAGCCACAATTTTTATGATAGACCTTCTAAACTTTATATATATAAAGTAAGGCCCAATATCTATCTATTCTGAAAATATCAATAAGATTGGACAAAAAACACCACAGTTATATACGAATCAATTTTGCATGTGGCCTTGCATTGTCAGTTACCGCGTTTGCGCGTGGATGTGTGCGAATGTTAGAGTGTGTGTGTATGTTTGAGTGTGTGTATATGTGTATGAAAACACAAGAAGTCAAGGGAACAGAGTATTTTGTAGTCGGGGCACTCGACTACAGCTCCCTTACTTGTTTTTTTTTTTTTTTGAATTGAAGTTTGATTGTACACCCTATACTTGCCTTTCCGTCGAATATCAGTGTATTCGATACTCAGTACTATATCCTCAGTCTACTTACTTAGTATTACAGAGTTACTCAATATTCTGCACTCGATGCTCAGTATTCTATGCTCAGGACTCGATACTCAGCATTCGATTCTCCGTTCTCGATAAATAGAACTCGATACTCAGTAATCGAAACTCATTTTTGATGCTTTAAATTAGATATTCACAACTTAATAATTTAAATTGATACTTAGTATTTAATGCTCAGTTATCAGTATTCGATACTTAATACTCAATATTCGAAAATCGATAGTCAGAACTCGATACTTAATATTTGGTAGTCAGTCTTGATACTCAGTATTCGGTTTTCAGTACTCAACTGAGCTCGAAGCATTGAGTAATGCTCAGTACTCTGTATTCAATACTCGTTACTTAGTTCTGGATACTCGCTGCTCAGTACTTAACCTACAAGCTGCTACGGCAAATGACAAAACCACATCACATTGCAAGGACAAATATTTCTTATTCTAGTCACCCCTATGAAACATTTCTAAATAGCAGGCCTTGCAGCCAGTTTCGTCTGACTATTTCACAGAATTCTCATTTATCCAGAATTGCTCGACATATTCCCACTTCTAAAACATTCCAGGAGTATTCAAAATGCCTTTAGTAAATAAAAAATTACTTTTTTCTTATCAAATTCCACATCCTTTTCTCATACAGAGCCGAAACAACTGCCCAGACCTTCGCATAGCTGATGAGGAAGTAAAACTGCGTCGCCATCCCATTGGTGCAAAATCAATTATGGTCTTGGGCGCAAATCTTCCCTTATCGAGTTGAGTCAAAGTCGTCGCATGACTCAGAGATATAATGTGTGCGAACAAGCGCAAACCACTTGGGTGACGAACCGTAAGGAATCTATTGGTGTCGAAAACAAATACATCAAGGAAATGGGCATGGACGCGAAAAACTTTTTCAATCCCACATTCAAGAGTCAAGATTTAAAGGCAAAGAGACGCGTAGAAGCGCCTTTTGAACGTGTCAAAGCCAACGACGTATTTAAGGTTCTTGAAATTCAAAGTGGTACCAGCTTAGCGACTGGTGTAATGGAACGTTTGATATCCCCTGAAAGATGCTCTGGAAGTCGCGCTGCTAGCAGCTCCGATACATCTTAAGGTTCGACACTTGAAAAACTTGTGGGGAGTGGCCACTTTAAGGACTTGAACTATCAACAAGTTCAAGAAAAAATGAATTCACCCAGGCAGACGACTCCACGAATGAATAAAATCAACAAAGCGAAGGACAATAGGACAAAAAAGGGACCAGCTCAAGAGCTTACTTCAAAAACGGCAAATCGACCTAAAAGAAGTGAATCAAGTCTAAGTTTGCAGGAACGGAGAAGATTGGAAAGGGAAAGCGTCGTAAAATTAGGAAAGGAAAAGTATCCCAGATTTGAAGCCTTACAATCCAATTTGTGTAGTGACTCATCTTCGTCGTCGGGTATCTCTTTGGTCCAATATCAAGGCAAGAATGTTAAACCCGTCTCTCATTATGTAGAGCAAGAGCAGGACAGGGAATCTGAAGTTGGGAAATATAAAAATGAAAAATACCGCTCAAGACATCAAAAAAAGTGGCCATCATCTAATTATGCTGAGACCTGCAAACCCTTTTTAGAGCCAGCCGACCCACGACGTTGAAATTCGTCCTGTGATGACAAGTCCAATTTCAACCCAAACAAACATATCTACGCACGAGAACCGTACAGTCTCGTACAGGGCTGGTACAGCTTACTAGAAACTTTAAACAACAAATACAGCTCAGAAAATGCATACGCATGAAAAAGCAAAACTTGGTGAGGAGAACTGAAGTCGCTGCCGAACCAACCTTTGATAGTGTTCAAAAGCGACTCGAGTTAGAGGAATTTATGAAAGCCCGTCGAATTGAAAAATATACGGCTGCCATCAGTCCTCGCCTGGAAGCTGTGGATTCTCCAGAATCATTCTCATCCCAAGTATCAAGTCTTCCCAAGACTCTGACTTACCGCAACGTAGTTCTCCTATTTTATTTAATGTACAGCTTAGCAGTGAACCACTGCTACCAACACAAAGAGCACAAATTCAACCCCAGCCCCAAGTGGCTTATCGGGTTATCATAAATTTCAATCAACTGGCACGTCTTGATCTCTCCGAGCAGGGTCCCTCGAAGGATATGAATTTGATGATCACCAGACTCTTGAGACATTCCCAATTCATGGATGAACTTGTCGGAAATCCGCTTGCTCAGCTGGAACCTCGTGAACATCGTGAGCCTAGACCTTGTGCCATCATTCAGCCCGAACCTTCGAGGAGGATGTGCTCAACGTTGACTTACATCATCAATTTCATCGCCTTAATTTTATTTGTTATTGCATTAGCAGTCTTGAAGATGACTTGCAATCCTCCACCAGTCTCGCTGTGGGACCAATTGTGGATTTTTTTAGATCAAATTTATAAGAAATTTTAAAGTATTATTTTACTCGTTAAAACTATTTATATTTTGATAACATGAAGTTGTGGTTGTCAAGTTGACAACAGACAACAGTCAGAC
Source organism: Lordiphosa collinella (assembly GCA_018904265.1). Lineage (NCBI taxonomy): Eukaryota > Metazoa > Arthropoda > Insecta > Diptera > Drosophilidae > Lordiphosa > Lordiphosa collinella. The sequence goes on along the minus strand of JAEIFV010000431.1, from coordinate 158,826 downwards.
AGACAAGTCTGAAAAAAAATAAAGTGGAAACTTAAAAAAAAATTTGTATGACTGTTTTAATGTTAATAAATACAAAATACAAGTGCTAAGTCGAAAGTCAAACTATTCTTTAATGTTTAAGCTAACCTGGGATCGAACCTTGGGCTCAGGGGTTCCAGGAACCGGTCCGCGGACCGAACCTTAGACTTCACTACTGTTTCAACATACCTTATCGAATCTTCAGCAGAATTTTGGAAGTTTACATGCTCGGTTTTGATGCTTTTATTTATTTTGTAATTAATTTTTTCAGACTCGAGCAAAAGCGAACAAATACCAAATCGACTATGGGAGAGAAAACACTTTAATAAACTATTTTGCATTTTTAGTTACAGCCGTTCGCGGTTTTCCACCATACTTTTGGTCCACCAAACAAAACTAATTTGAGGTTGAGCTCACCAAAGACGGCACACAACAAAAACATACAGAACAAAAGACAAAAAGTGTATACAAAACCAACTCAAACCCAATTATTTTAAACATGCTTTGGGTAACATTTTTTACTTAAAGTCAAATTTATTATAGTTTAAAGTCCGTAAAGTTGCACAAAATTTTGAGACAAACAAAATCACGAGCTCTGTAAAAAACCAACTCATTTTTAGGGCTTGAAAAAAACTAGATTACTGTAAGGAGACAAACTGCTCTCTGAAGCCTCCAAAAGCCCCCTGCAAAAGGCCCTCCAGTTCCCCAACTTTCCTTGTCAAAAATGGGAAGTCTAAGAATCGGTGATACGTAAGACCTTAGGCATCGGCAAGAGCGAACTGCGTTTTGTACTTACGGCTCTGACAAGAAAACTGAAATGAACCTGATTCTCATGAACGGAAAATCACCCTCCAGCCCTGATTTGTACCGGCATACCACCCTTCTATGCACTCTTAGAATTCTCTATGTAAGATCAGTTCTTAAAGCCATATCCGTGTTCCTGGTTGTCTTCAGGCTGAGCCCTGTGTGCTCTTTGTGTTGGTAGCAGTGGTTCACTGCTAAGCTGTACATTAAATAAAATAGGAGAACTACGTTGCGGTAAGTCAGAGTCTTGGGAAGACTTGATACTTGGGATGAGAATGATTCTGGAGAATCCACAGCTTCCAGGCGAGGACTGATGGCAGCCGTATATTTTTCAATTCGACGGGCTTTCATAAATTCATCTAACTCGAGTCGCTTTTGTTTTTGCTTTTTCATGCGTATGCATTTTCTGAGCTGTATTTGTTGTTTAAAGTTTCTAGTAAGCTGTACCAGCCCTACCGTACAGTCTCGTGCGTAGATATGTTTGTTTGGGTTGAAATTGGACTTGTCATCACAGGACGAATTTCTACGTCGTGGGTCGGCTGGCTCTAAAAAGGGTTTGCAGGTCTCAGCAGAAATAGATGATGGCCACTTTTTTTGATGTCTTGAGCGGTATTTTTCATTTTTATATTTCCCAACTTCAGATTCCCTGTCCTGCTCTTGCTCTACATAATGAGAGACGGGTTTAACATTCTTGCCTTGATATTGGACCAAAGAGATACCCGACGACGAAGATGAGTCACTACACAAATTGGATTGTAAGGCTACAAATCTGGGATACTTTTCCTTTCCTAATTTTACGACGCTTTCCCTTTCCAATCTTCTCCGTTCCTGCAAACTTAGACTTGATTCACTTCTTTTAGGTCGATTTGCCGTTTTTGAAGTAAGCTCTTGAGCTGGTCCCTTTTTTGTCCTATTGTCCTTCGCTTTGTTGATTTTATTCATTCGTGGAGTCGTCTGCCTGGGTGAATTCATTTTGGTAATTGTTTAGTAGAGCTACCCCTCACCAAAAATTCTGAAAAAATTATCCTCGATGGACCGCGAATTTACAAGAACTTCTTCGTCTTCAGATCTCGGGGGACTCCCGCGGTTCAATGGTAAAAATTGTTTGAAAGTTGCATTTTTTGCATAAAAAACAGATTGTTTTTTGCCTCAACTGTCATTATTTCTCAAAAATAATTTATATATATTTGTATAGGTGGGCTATTTACCGACTTTTTCTTCGTTTCCTAGTATAAAAGTGGCGCTATACATTGAATGAAACTGCTGTAAACTATTTTCCACACCACCAATTTGAGGTATAGTTCAAGGCGCGTTTTTTTTATGTGGTTTCCCCAGAAGGCCTAGTCCACATGCGCTCAACAATGTGAGATGGTCGCGGAAAATAAATGTTAATGCCATTGACTACCAAATATAGTTTTAAGATACTCACCACAGAGGCTATACCTCCTTACGATCCTTCCGCCGCTTCCTCCTCATCCAATCCATTCGCCGCTTCCTGTTCCAATCCTTCCACCCCTTCCTCCTGTTCCAATCCTTCGACCGCTTCTTCCTCTCCCTCTTCCTGTGCAGTTTGTTAAATTAGGCAGTGGTAATTTTATAGTTGTACATAGATCTTAAGTATCGAATACTGATAACTGAGCATTGAATACTGAGTATCAATTCAAATTTTTAAGTTGCGAACACCTAATTTAAAGCATCAAAACTGAGTTTCGATTACTGAGTATCGAGTACTATGTATCGAAAACGGAGAATCGAATGCTGAGTATCGAGCCCTGAGCATAGAATACTGAGCATCGAGTTCAGAATATTGAGTACTGAGTTCCAAATACTAAGTAAGTGGAATGAAGATATTGTACTGAGTATCGAATACACTGAGTATTGAGTACTGAATATCAGTAACTTCTTCTTTTTTTCTTCTTTGGCCATCACAACCGTTAATGCCCGCCACTCGCCTCTGTCCCGAGCGACATTCCACCAGGAAGACACTCCCAGCTTCGCAATATCTCTCTGCACCTGGTCGCGCCATCTCCGCTTCGGTCGACCCTGCGGGGGATTGCCTCCAAACTCGTTCGCATGCCGACTGTACGCCCGTTTTGCTGGAGCGTTATCATCCATACGGGTAGCATGTCCTATCCAGCGCAGTCGCTGTTGTTTTATTATTTATCCCCATAGAGCTCATACAGTTCGGATTCATTCAGATGCGATATTCACCGCCAACGTTTAGAGGTCCATAAATCCTCCGAAGAACTTTTCTCTCGAACACGCCAATTGCCACCTCATCCTCTTTTGTCATTGTCCATGCTTCTGCGCCGTATAGCAGGACTGGGATGATAAGCGACATGTATAGCGCAATTTTCGTTTTCCGAGAGAAGTCTCTGCTCTTGAACGCCTTATTGAGCCCGTAATAACATCGGTTTGCAAGAGTAATTCTTCTTCGGATTTCCAGACTGGCGTTGTTGTCGCTGGTTATCGTCGTTCCGAGGTAGACAAATTCCTTAACAACCTTGACGTTGTAGTCTCCCATTGCAACAAATTGTACAAGCGGAAGTCGCTCGATAAGGTATCACCCTGCCTAAATCCTCTTTTGGTATTGAAAGGCTCGGAACGGTCTTTTCCTATTTTGACGGAGCTTTGTGTGCTTCTCAACGTCATCATGCAAAGTCGGACGTACTTTGCTGGAATACCAAAGGTAGACAGGGCTTCAAAGAACTTTGACCTTATCGGCATGTCAAAGGCGGCTTTATAGTCAACAAAAAGGTGGTGGGTGTCGATCTTTCTCTTTTGGGTCATCTTCAGGATTTGTCGCAGTGTGAATATCTGGTCCGTGGAGGTTTAATCAGTTCACTCATTTTCGACTTACACGTTCCCATGATTGAACCTTATTTGCAATGGGAAGAAGACTGATCCCGCGGTAATTGGCGCAAACCGCAGGGTCTTCTTTTTTAAATATTGGACAGAGTACGCTTAGATTCCAATCTTCGGGCATGCTTTATTCGGACCATATTCTGCATAGGAGTTGGTGCATTCACCTTACCAGCTCATCACCGCCAGCCTTGAACAATTCAGCGGGCAGCTAATCAGCGCCAGCAGATTTATGTCCTAACAAATTAACAATAAATCAATTTGTTGGTTAGTAAGTTCTGGTTCTCAAAAACAAATTTGTATCGGTTTCGGTTCCGGTGCGTGATTTCAAACGGTTTACGAGGTGTGTTCAAAAAGTATCGCGAATTTTGTGTTTTTTCGAAAAATTATTTATTTATTCATGAATATCTATTTTGTCCCCTTCAAAGTAATCCCCATGAGATATTATACACTTGTGCCAACACCTTTTCCAATCTTCGAAGCACTTCAAAAAATCATTTTTTTTTAATCTTGTTCAGCTCCTCCTTCGATGCCGTCTTTATCTCGTCAAGCGTAGCGTAACGTCGTCCTTTCATGGGCCTCTTCAGTTTGGGGAACAAGAAAAAGTCACAGGGGGCCAGATCTGGGGAATACGGTGGTTGTGGCATCATTAGTGTGTTGTTTTTGGCCAATAAGTCGCGCACAAGAAACGATGTGTGAGCAGGGGCGTTATCGTGGTGCAAAAGTCAATTTTTGTACTTCCACAAATCCGGGCGTTTCTGGCGGATTGCTTCGCGCAAATTGCGCATAACTTGCAGGTAATATTCCTTATTGACCGTTCTTCCCTGTGGCAAGAACTCATGGTGCACCACGCCCCTGCAATCGAAGAAAACTGTCAGCAAAACTTTCAAATTCGTCCGAACTTGGCGCGCTTTTTTCGGTCTTGGTTCGTGCGGCAGCTTCCATTGAGATGATTGAGCTTTGGTTTCCACGTCATAACCATAAACCCACGATTCGTCACCAGTTATGACCCTCTGGAGCAAATTTGGGTCGTCGCGGACAGAGTTTAACATCTCATTAGCAATGTTCATGCGATGCTGTTTTTGGTCGCAATTGAGCAATTTTGGTACGAATTTCGCGGCGACCCGTCTCATGCCCAAATCATTGATAAAAATCGAATGACACGAGCCAATCGATATGTTTAGGTCCTCAGCAACTTCTCCCTTCCTGGCCAGGATGTCCCTGGAAGTGTGCGTTCGATGAGCAAACACTATGAAGGCGCTTCATTTGTTTGATATTCTCAGCAGGACAAAATGGAATTGAATTCGCTCTGTGTCTCCGTCTAATTATTTTTAAATTAAATAAAAGCAAGCATCCGCCACTCACACACCCATAAATTTCTCACACAATAAATTACCACAAATAATTGCCAATTCAGTAGCGAAAAATAATTTATATGCCACACACACAATTTTTTTTGCTCTTTCCTTCGCTTTTGGCTTATTTGATTTCATTGCTTGTTTGTCGCTTGAGTTGTTTTTCGGTCATAAAGATTATAATCTTGATGTGGTTGTGGGGACCCAATAACAACAACGGAAAAAATACTTTAGCAAAACTGATACAACCATAATTCCGAGACTCTATGTATATATGAGTGTCTGTGTGTTTGTGTCTGAAAAAGAAATCGCATAAATTTTAGTCGCAGCTCGCATAAAATGCGCCATCAGGCATAAACATTTTTCTATAAACATTGTGGTTTTTTTTATACCCTTGAAAAGGGTCTTATAATTTTGCCCAGAAGTTTGCAACGCATAGAAAAATTCATTTCATTTCTTGATCAGGGGGACGAGTTGAGTTAATTCAGCCCACTCCGTCTTTCTGTCTTTTTCTACACAAACTAGTCTCTCAGTTTTAAGGCTATCGAGCTGAAACTTTGCACAGAGTCTTCTTTTTACTGCACGCTGCTAATATGTGAGCACCGACCGGATCGGATGACTATATCTTATAGCTCCTACAGGAATGATTGGTCGATAAACTAGTCTTTTGTTTTAAGTGTAAACGTTTTCAAAGTTCGTATTTATTAGTTTTCTGTGCTTTTTTATAATTCTACTAAGTTTGATAAAAATCGGACAACTATATGGTATATTTGCCATACAAAAGATGGGTTTAAAAATAGGCTTAGTAAGAACTGCTTTTTTGCTCTTAATGCTACTGCCTGAAACTTTGGCATTTATTGATTTTGTATGCTTAACCTAATTTAACAAAATTTTGTTAAAGTCGGATGACCATAGCATATGGCTTCCATAGGACCGATCGGTCGAAAAATGGGTCAAAGTAAAAAAACAATTTTTTTTCAAAGTATCAGTTTTTTAACTTGGTCATCATTAATAATAAATGCTTTTGCAGATTTTGCAAAAGCTGGTCACAATTATTAAATCAAAAAGGGCATTTGCAAGGGTACTTAAACTTTGGCATAGCCGAAGTCGGTTTAGCCTTCTCGTTTGAGTTATTGAATGGACTGCAATTTGGTAGAGAGGGAAGGAGGGAGGTGTGGGCACTTGAGAGTTAAGTGAAAAATTTGTATGTGCCACAAATTGCTTTAGTATTAGTACAAGATGATGATGTGAGTTTCTCTGGGCCACTTGCGATAGTTCGAGGTTCGGAATAAAATATGTAATACCTAAACTAGGAATCGAGTAAACTACAGAATTTTTCTCAAAGGTTATGCTAATAATGTTTAGTAGTACTTTTTGGGTATCCTGTTGATGTAGCTTATGAAAAAAATTTATATAATCAAAAATGACAATAAAAACTTTGAAATATTTGAAATACTGCAAAAAAGTTGTGGGGTTTAGCGACCTGTTCTTAGTTATTTATAAAACCTTGAGCATTAAAATTTCTTAAAATATTTCAGCTATGTTTTATAAATTTCTCGAGTCGTGTTGTGCAAAAAACGATTTAATTATACACTTAAAAGCTTTGATCCCATAAATCCGATCACATAAAATATATAAATTCTTGATCAGCATGACGAGCTGATTTGATTGAGTTTCGACCATCCGTCTGTCTGTTTCTACGCGATCTGTTTCTATCAGTTTTGAAGCTATCGAGCTGAAATTTAGCACAGAGGTATTTTTTAGCTGCACACTGCACATATGTCGGAGTCGCGCGGATCGGTTGGTTTCTTCTTGTAGCTGCCAAAGAAAATTTTCTATTTCAAGCGTATTAAAACCTCGGCACAGACGAAGCAAGCGTTGCTTTTTCGATTTTTAATAAGTATGATCATAAAGCCATGAAAAAGCTTCTCAAACTGCCGCTTGGATATGGCATTAAACTGTAGGTCCCTTTCTCCTGTGCAAAAATTAGAAGCACACAAGCCAAGAGATTGAGTTTATTGTGTCCAAAAATTGTTTAAATATTAGATAGAATTTTTTATTTTTAAATTTAAATTTTAAATTTTATATTTTTACATTCGTTTTTGTACAATTTCAGTTCTCTAAGAAAACATCTGTACAATGAAAACAAAGAAGAAGTAATTACAAGAGAAAATTCCCTTTCAGTTTTTATTTTAGAACTCTTGCTTCCTTCCTTCTTGCAAATATGCGAATTAAACGACGAATCATAAAATGGGTACCCGCCCACTGTGTTGCTAGCTTCACATTTTTGTAAAAAGGGTCTGCCTACAATGATAATTCAAAGAAAAATTACGGGGAAATTGGAAACTTTGAAGCCTCAGCGGCAGCATCGACACTTAAAACATTTGATTTTCGATTTTCGTTAAATTCTTTATAAAATATTCTAAATTTTTTGAGCTGTGTAAAAAAAATTATTTTAGAGGTAGCTCTATGTACAGGTATTTTAGAAACTTTTGTAGAACTCTAAAACATGATAGCTGTTATAATATAATTATTTTTTTTTAACACCATGGGTCTAAGTGGCTTCGTTTCCAAGTTATTAAGTCTCTAAATAAAATGCAGTTTTAATGCGGTTTATTATTCAAAAAAAATTTCTAAGAAATAGTTTTAAAAAATTATTTTTGGAATTTATTTGACATTTTCTAAATTTAGGGAAAGTTTGTAGTGTGATATTGAGAGTAATACTTGGTGTTGCTATGAAATTTTCTTACGAGGAGTACGCTTTGTAAATCGAAAGCGGGGCGACTTAGACCCATGGTCTAAAAGGAAAAAATATTTATATTGATAACAGCTATCATGTTTTAAAGTTCTGACGAATAGTTTCTGGACACCATGAATATATAAAATTGAAAGTATGTTTGTATATTTGTCCCTTATGGGCGTCTAAGCCGCTGAACTGATCTTCACGAATGTTTCACAGCCAGTTCATGTCGATCAGGAAAGTGTCTTAGGCAAAGTCTTATGTCTGTGAAATGGTCCAAGAACCGCGAAATTTGCAAAATTATACAGTTCATCCGATTGCAATGAAACTTAGGAGAATAAATTAAACGCTTGCCCGGGAGGCTTTCTGAGTTAAAGAAATTCACGGAAAATGAACTAAAGACCGCTAAATTGCAAATTTTACGGTTTCGGTAAAACTTGGGGGAATGGTTCGACGCTTGCCCGCGATGGTTTTCAAGTAGACATGGGCGGAAAATGGTCGGAAAACCGCGAAATTCGAAAAATGTTCGATTGCAATGAAACTTTGGTCAAAGCTTGTTCGCTTGACCGAGAAGATTTCTAAGCTCCAAAAAACAAGAAATTGGCCAAATTACCTTATGAGTTTTTATAAAAGCGCTTAATGCTTATATTAAATGCTGGCGTTGGTTAATGAAAGCTGCAGATTACACGGTCCAAAATATTGGAAATTGAAAATAAAAAAAACCGTCAAAGACGACAACATCTGTGCGTTTTCGAAACTAATAAAAATAGTTTCATTTAAAACAACAAAAAAACTCCTGTTTGTATATACAATCATTTTGGTCTTTTGTACCAAAGCGGCGGCCGTCGGTTGCACCTGAGTCCAAAGTCCAAAACAGAGGCCACACACTTACAAAGGGGAATGGCTGTCTTAAGCTGTCTTTTTGGTGTTTTGCGCGCAAAGCTGCCCCTTGGAATTCCCAAACGGCTTTGCCGTCGCAGGCATGGAGAGACTGCTGTTTGGACAGACATTTCAGGCTCAAGATCGCTGATGAGTGAGGTTGCTCCCTCATGAAACGTCGTCCGATCAACCTGAAGCCTCCTTTGTTGTGTTGTGTGCCTCTGTTTAAAGCTTTGTCAATAACATAGCAAGACCTCGAGCCTGTAAAAAAAAACTACAAGTGAAATTGCAAAACGTTGACTTTAGTTTAGATTATTGTGAAAATTTGCTAGACGACAATTGTAGACGGAGGTATAAATAAAACAGTTAAAAAAGTCACGAATATGCAAAATATTCTCGAGTTTAGATTATTATGAGGACGGGTAAATAGAAGAAAAAATTGAAATTTAAATCGATTTGTAGCGATCACAAACTTGAATATAATCGCTCTAATAAGAATCATAAGGACCCGGGCGACGCCGGGTATTCAGCTAGTTTATATATAAAATAGAAATAAAAACATATTTATAGATTGGTTGGACTTCCTGCTTGGTCAGCTCTCCTGCTGTTGAACATTCAACTTGCGATACAAATATAAGATCTTGACATTAATAAAATAAAACAATCTTATATCAACTTAAGTATGCTAATAATCCTTTTTGAATATTTTTCTCCTTTATAATATAGCAGCCTCAATATAATCTGCCAGGCTTGCCCAACCCATGCCTCCATCTAAAACCGCGACGACCTCCTCTACCTTCGGCACTCCCTTCTTAAAACACCGACATCGAAACTTTTGCAGAATAGGGCATCTTCCGATAAAATGCTGCAAGTCCTCTAGTTCCTTCCAGTTGCAAAGCGAGCATAATCCATTGTTAACCGTGCTTCTGGGGCAGCTATTTTGTCGAAGCATATGCTTGTAGGAATGAGAAGTTAGCTCCAAGGGGTAAATCCAGTCTGAGTCGTTGAGCCTAGGCCTCGGTTCGGAAAAGAGCAGTTTTGAAGTATTTCCAAACAAGCAGAAATATTTTTTATCAAATTTTCACCAAATTACTGAAGCCGTTTAGAAATGATTGAGCTGTGACTTAGGCTCGATTGGTGATGAGACTGGAAGCTGGCAAGGCAGAGTCATCAGCACACGGATACAAGGTCAGAATGGCAAAAAAAATTGTCATTAAGACCGGGCTTTCATGTTTGTATCCCTAAAAGTCGAATCTAATTTATAGTTGGTAATAAACAAGATAAGAAAAATATGTATTCAATACATTTTAAAGTTCTTCGGCTAATTTTTGGGGCCAAACTCTTTAAAAACAGTTCGCAATATCTGGACGAGAATTTGTTTTTTAAATATCACGGTGTGCTATATCCATTAAAGACATATGGAAAATATTTGGATATGTTTTATATTCCTACTTGCTGTTGTGGTGTGTTTACTAGAGATATGCAGATGATATTTTTCCAAGCCGCTGGGAGCCGATGAAGAAACCGATTTTATTGTGAAGAGAAGACTCTGTGTTTGCACTCGGTTCAATGTTCAGCTAACTAACGCTATTCTTGTCAATATTCTCATGTTCTCATAATCTAAGTGTTCATATTTTAAGCCATCCACAATATAATACTTACTCCATTAATAATACAAAATCTACATATTCATATCTACATATATTTGTCGTTACCTTCTTTGCCCTATTTCACTTCTTATGTCATACATTTAAAGCGAATCGAAATGCTTTAATAGACCTCAATTCTTTGCGAGGTCGCTTCCTTTTCCCCGCCTAAGTCCGCACTTCAAACAGCCCAGAAAATGTCAAATGACAATAGAAGGTCAACGTCTGCCAGCCAACCAAAAAAAAAAAAAAAGAAGAAGAAAAACTAAACAAGAATGAAGCGCCAAGAAATACTACAACAAAAACTGAATAAGGGGAACCCGTGATATTATAATACCAAAAAACAGCAGCAGCACCACAACTGGGAGAGAATATGACAGGCTACTAATGGAGGGCAAAAGAGTTCATGGAATCTTCTTGTTTGCTGGTCATTTGAAATTTTCGCTTCGGACGCCAATGTTGTGCAGTCTGGCTCAGTGCCTTACCGAAAACTAGACATAAATAGCGTTGGCAATGGCCGAAACAGGTCCACATATTTAAAGCCTAAAGGAAAAAAGAGGATTATTTCCAGCCCAGTGATACTTAAATTGGATTTAAAATGAGGCAACACCTTTTTCAAAAGAGCGGATTAAATGTGTAATGTGTAAATGATATTAAAATGCACATCACGTGCATTGGCCAGATACAAGTGTTTTTGTATCTCTTGCCTTCATTTAGGATTTATCAATAAAATCGTTGTCACTCTGAAGGCGGCAGTCAAGCGGAGCAGAATGGAGCAGCTATTGTTGAGCCTGAGATGGTAGGGACATGTTATCTGGAGCAGTTGCAGCTTATTAAACACAATCTACTTATTGATTTTTCTACTCTCGTCTAGTCTAAGATGCTGAGGCAATTTGAGCGATAAACACGACTCGGAGGCATCGTTAGTTATCGCTTCTCTGTGTATTACACATACGACACGTTGATGGAGCCTGTGATGTTAATGTGAATGTAAACATGTTTTTGATTGGAAACATAAAATGATTGCCAATATATAAATGCAATTTATCTCTCATACAAGGCTTTCATAAAATGCATTTAATAATTTCCAATTTCTTGACAAGAAAGTAATAAAATGCCAAATGACATGTGAAATTATATTCGATAATATTTTTATGCCAGCTGCCGGGAACATCTTGAAGCACAGAAAGTGCCTGAGGAGGATACATCTGCGCCCAAATGCAGAAATGACAAGATAATGCAGCGAATTGTCATAAATTGCTTATATGTCAAAATATAAATGGATGATTTTGTATGAGATGCAAAATAATGATTGATTTAATCTTAAATTGAAAAGTAAAATAAAGTTACTTGCACACAGAAAAAAAAATGATATGATCTTAAAGCGGATATGATACTCTTGAAAATTACCTGTTCGAAAATATCAAACTGATATTTTCGGAAACTTAAAATCAATTGTAGTGAGCCCACATTCACTTTATATACATAAGTTCTTATAAACAATGAAGTACATTAAATATTCACACAGCAACAAGTATGCATGAACATTGTTGCAAATAAACAATGCACATATGTAACCCAAACACATATATATGTACCATTACTCCTTTGCACTTAGAAAATAAGAAAATATCCATGTACGCTTAGCCTAAGCAAAACGAAAGGCAGAATAAAATTGACAAGCAAAGAGGGCACATGGTACTTCTGCGATCACATCATTCTAACAGAAACAATAGTCACTACAACACGGCACAGAATTATTGAAATTACGGTTTTCCGAAAGTAAGATAATACAAGGGACATCATTACACAATATCTTAAGATAATATAAAGTGATTCCGGTTGGTGACCTTTGTGTTGTAAGAATGTTGTTTTTGCCGGCTCGAGGTCAGGGGGTATTTTTTGTGCTTCTTTTTTTATTTAAAAATAAAAACACATTCTCCTCTTTCTTCCTTTCTCCGATATATTTCGAGCCCCGTCGGGATTCGTCTTCTGGGAGTGCACAGCGTCCGCTTTATCAGCTTCATCAGCAGTTTGAAACTCCACAGCTGATGACACAGCTGTGCTGCTTGTTTGATCTCGCTGCTTTGCGAGCTGTCAGAACTGAACATTTTCAAACGAGTCGAACGAATCCACTCGTGCAGGGCTCTACTACCTACACTACTCTGTATTTTTTGCTATGTAGGTACTATTTGTGGTTTTAGAGAATTAGAAAAACAACGAATTTATAATATCTAAATATTATTTAGTATACCTCACCTCCTTGTGTGGAAATGAATTTTGGACCGTTTGCTCTTAACACGAATGTAATGGTCAGACTCCACACAGCCTTTGTTCAAATATGGCAATTCAGACTACTTCAGAATGTTGTTTCAAACGAGTTGCTGAAATCTTTAATTTGTTCATTACTTTATGTTACATTTCTCAATACAAAATTTCTGCTTCTGCTCAGCTGCACATGTAAACTAAAACTAGCCGGCGAGTCAAAGACAAATTATGTAGCCGGCTGCGATCGGCCATCGCATAACTGTGAGGCAGCGAGATCATAGTAAATTATTTAACACAAATACAGTTTTAGTTGGCCTTGCCAACTGCTCAAATATAACCCAGTGAACATTTTGGGTTCAAAATTCCAATTTTCATTTCACCTCTCAACAGCCTTCTTAAATATAAATTTACTTTGCTTGGAGTTTCGAATTGTGACACTATTTGTCTCATTCCTTATTCACATTTTCTATACGAAACTTTCTCTTTTTCTTCTGAATGAAATGCTGAAGTTCGAAAATGATTTGAAAAGCACAGCTCACTTCTTCAGCTTCTTCAATTAGCATTAATAATTGGTAATGCTAATTGATAATGCTTGGCATTAAATCTGGCAATGCAAATTTAAATTTAAATTGGCATTATAAATTTAAATTCCGATTAAAATATTTTGAATTGGCTTTAAAATGAAAAAATTACTATTGAAAATTTTCAATTGGCATTAAAATGAAAAAATGACATCGAAAATAAGCTTGTTTGACAAAATATCCAATTGATATTGATCTTATTTTTTTTTTTCTGTATATCTTAAAACCAAAGTCAATTACTACGTGTATGCTATGCTCATTTTGCAAAACCATTTTATGAAATGAGTCTGAAAGTGCGTGCATAAATACTGTTTCATGAATTTGACTTACACACGAGAGTCGACTGTTACCCCGTTTATATGTTACGAAATACGCGGTAGCTTACTGTGAATTTGTGCATATACAAGGGTGTCCTGGAAATCTCAAGAGATTTTGGCTTCAGTTGGTTTGCAAATCGCTCGAAAAATCCGTCGGTGTCCCAGAACTTGAAGAGATTTCATTTTCTTGTTAAAAAGTCTAGTTAGAAGGTGTGTGTATAAGATTATGGTCCAACTACAAAAACAGGGCCGCGTCGCTTGCAAATAATTGATAACAGATTTTGTTCATAGCTGTATTGATGCTTTCAGACTTGCCAGCCCTGCTTGTGTCTTTGCTAAGTTCGCTAAGTCAGCGTAGGTTAGCGAAGTCACCTTGGTTGGTTTGTGTATTGGCTTTGGTTGGTGTCTCCAAATCTCTTAACAAAATACTAGAGGTTTGAAACCGACCGAGAGAGATTTCTTGGACACCGAGAATTGGTTTTGGGTTGGAATTTGTATGGAAGAGATTTCTAGGACACCTCCGATAAACACTTATACGCTAATAAATATTGTTATAAAAAGTGTTCCTGAATTTATTGTCTGCCGGTCCGGCAACATTGTTTTTACTACAGGTAACACTGCGAAGAATTAAGTTTTTTTAATATTCATATTCGCATGGCTGAGAGGAGCGGAAGATGACCAAGTTGGTCAGAAGATGCAACTACCTCTGTTTTATTCACCGAAGCCTCGCCAAACTTCAGCTTTTGGCACTTGGCCCCTTTATAAAGCCATACAGGACTGTTCCGGTTTACAGTTTCACTAAATTTGGTCGAATTCGATTTTGGTTACCTGTTCCGGCTTTCACAATTCGATGGACTTACTCGATTTAAATTCACATTGCTGGGAGCCGATGAATCAAAAGTATCAAAAGTAAATGCGATTTTGTACATAAAGGCGTCAAAATAATGGCTTAAAATTTATTTTGTACCATTGCACATTGGCGGAAGAGCCAAAATTTTGGCATAATCAAGACGAACACAGAGTGCTGAAACTTGGCATATTTGATAGTACTGGCATATATAAGAAACTAGCAACAATTACCGCCCATACAACTCTGTTAATGATCTTCCACATCAACTAGAATTCATTTCTTGCTCTTATTTCCAACAAAGCTTGAAAATATTTTATAATTATAGTACTACTTATGTGGGTTGCTAGCATATATTTAAACATGGTTCAACAGGTCCTTATATAACACAATCTTAACAAAAAAAGAGCCAGAAACATCCATCATTTAAATAATTTTCTCATGGACAAAATATTGTGTCCCTGGGGAAAGTCGTAGGGAATCCTATTTTTTGGAGCTCAACAAAAGTTGCGTGTCCATGAAAGCACTAATCAGAAAATGAACAAAAAAATTAATGTGTTTCGTGGGTGAAGGGCCAAATCGGTAAAAAGAAAACAGAAAAGAACGAAAGGATAAATTGCAGGGAGAGAGACAGCCAGACAAACAGATAAACATAAACATTTTGGTTATTGTCTGTTTCAACTTCAGCTGCTCTCAGTGTTTGCCTCTTTTCAATCAACAACCAGCACCAATATTAACAACAACAACATCAGCAACAAACAAACAGATTTACCCCAAAAAGCTTAATCGATTTTCACCAGGAAGACCCAAAATCATCATGGCTCATGTTAAAATGTGAAAAATGCTTTTTCCCATCCCGCATCAAGCAAAATCTTTTGTCAAACGCACAAGTTCACAAATACACGCAGAAAGCAACACTCCCAAAGAGAGAAACAAACTCAATTAACTCAATCCGACTACAATTACAGAGGCATTAAAAAAGTAATTTTTTATTGTTTGTTAAACCTCAGGAGAATATCATTTTAAACGAAATTTCAATTTGCTCATAACGTCAGTTAAAAGGGTTATTGAGTGATTGCTGTCTTTATAAATATGTTTATAATTTTTTCGGATTTTTGGCTCACTGTGTTTTCTATATATTTTCTTGTTTTATTGTCATCTTTTGTTAAATTTTTGGTCGGAGTTTTCAATTTCAAGTGCTTTTCGTCGCTTATAAAAGAGTGCAAAAAATATTAATTTGCTTTATTTACTTTTCATTACATTAATGCATGTGTTGGGTATTAAGGAATTAAAAAGCGTTCTCCTTTCCCCTCCAACAATTCACACATAATTTATGTTTCAAATGGCCGCAAAACCAACCCCCCGTTTGGAGCTCTTCCATTGATGATGGTAATGAACACCAAATATGCAATTAGCAAGAGTTGAGTTATTTGCCATAAATATTTGTGGACAGTGGCTCCAAAGCATGAACAACTACAGTAATGGCCACCAAAACCCTCTAAACCTTTCTAGAATTCCCCTCATTGTTTGGGATTTGGTTTGCATTTTGCCAATTTGTTTTGTGGATTATGCAATTTGTTTAGTTTAACTTTTGCATATGTGTGCGGCGGAGAGGAGCTATTCAAATGTATGTTGGTGTTTCACGGTGATAAATTCTATGACCACACGTAATATGGAAATTAAAAGCGCACTTCTATACCAGGGTCATGCACCTCCCGCACTTGGTTTGTGGACTTACAAAGCGGGAGAGCGTGCACCATTGATTTAATTACTTTTGGGAAGGTAACACACAATATGAAGTCAATGGTCATGCTACCTAAAAGAGTCACACCTCCCAGAAGGGTTGTAAAAGAAAACAAATTTTGGAGTACAGGGTGTCTTGTCATACTTTGTGTTGTACTGGATATTTTAACTTAAAAACATTGAAGATTTTTTTTGCCCGAGTCAAGTGCTTGACACCGCAATGGTATGGTAAGTAACTTGAATTCTTGTTAGCATATAATAAAGATGACCGATCGGTGCACGTGTTGAGTGATTATTTGTTATATTTATTGGACAAGCATTGTCTGTGCGTTGTCAGTTCCAATATAAGACTAAACAAAGCTTCTTAATTCTAATGCTTAAGACTCATTTCCCTCGCTGCTGGCGACAGAGTCTGCAGTTGTCGTTCTGTGAAAGGTTCTCTGAGAGGAGTTGTGGAGAATTGCGTTGGCGTTGGCGGCGGAGCTATTGATCGTGGACAACTTATTAAGCATTTGGGCGGAAACAATTGCCCAGTGTCCAATTTTAACATCCATCGTTAACTTATGCAGCTGAATGATCTGTTTGAAGTGTATTAAAACTTCGGCAAAGACGAAGTAAGCTTTGCTTTTTGATTTAATCGGTTTTGATTTGTAAACATTGTGCAAGATTTAGTATCATATAAAGCTGGTGATATACATTAGAGACCTGTACGAGTAATTAAAATAGTAATCGAGTAGTACTCGCCCAGTACGGATACAAATGAGTACGATTACCTAGCTGTGAATTCGGCACTGTGACATCTTAGGATCCGCACCGTTTCAATCATTTTATTTATTTTTATTAATAAACAAGAAGAAAGTAGAAAGAAACCCTTGCTTACAATATTTAGAAAAATATAATGGACATATCCAAAAAGACAGTCTGGAAAATATAAGCGGATTGAAAGAAGTGGTTCCAGTCCATCGAGTCAGCGAAGGCATATTTGTTACAAGCGCTTAAGCACCAGTGAATTTTTATTCCCTCATTCATAAAGTCAACTTCTGAAACCTCTTACGAATCGTCCATGTGTTAACTGGCCGAAGGTGAAGAAAGCAAAGATGATGATCTAATCGACGATGGCATTTTGGAGTAAAAAGATATACAAATACTAAGTAGACAAAGCTCTGTCAGCGTAATGAATGTCCAACTGGACATGTACAAAGATGCTTTATATCCAGAAAAAAATATATTGAAGTGGTGGAAGATGCTCGGAAAGGAATATCCCTTATCCTGCGCTTCTAGTGAAAGGTGCATCAGTTCGACTAATCGAGACTTGGAAGATCGGTGAACCAATCTTAAGGCTGAAGAATTGGATCCTATTCCATTTTTACACTCGGAACGCAAAGAACAAAGCCAAATGCTATATTTTACCACATAACTCTAAATAAAGAACTTTCCGAAAAATTTGTTCACTGATTTTTTAAAATTTTTTTGGCAATGTTAATTCTTTCTACTAGACAAATGGAGAAGCTATTTCTCCAACCTGCTGGGAGGTGATGATGAACACAATGCCGCCTCTGGGGAAGTAGCGACACCACCAATCGATAACATTTAGACCCGTCGGACCATAATGAAGTCTTGTTATCCATAAAAATGCTAAAAAATAACAAATCTGCTGGCGCTGATGAGCTGCCCGCTGAATTGTTCTAGGCTGGCGGTGAGGAGCTGTCACGGTGTATGCAACAACTCCTATGCAGAATATGGAACGAAGGAAGCATGCCCAAAGATTGGAATCTAAGTAAGTAAAGTAAAATCGGCTTGTCAAGATGACAACAGCCCCGAGGGGCCAAAGCCGAACCTCTCTCAATCTCTTGGCTTGTGCGCTTCTAATTTTAGCACAAGAGAAAGGGACCTACAGTTTAACGCCGAATCCGAACGGCAGTTTTTGAGAGGCTTTTCATGGCTAATTACTGCAATGCTGGCGCCAACAGCAAGAGGTGTGGCCGGGTGTAAAGTTTTATTGAAAGAAAAAACTTTTTCATTAGATGTTCCAAGGCGGGATCGAACCCATGACCTCATGCTCAGCAGTCGCGCACACTAACCGCTGAGCTACTCCGGATGATATTGATATCATAGGCAAAAACGAACCTGTGGTAAAACGGGCGTTCTCTGAGATAGAGAAGCAGTCAAAACTTATGGACTTAGCGGTAAGTGAGGATAAGACGAAGTACCTACTATCAACGCGCAGTGAGTCTACTCTTGGACAATCTGTTGCAATGGTAGAATACAATTTCAAGGTTGTTAAGGAATTTGTCTACCTCGGAACGACGATAACCAACGACAACAACACCAGTCTGGAAATTCGATGAAGAATTATTCATGCAAACCGATTTTACTAAGGGCTCAGTAAGGAGTTCAAGAGCAGAGCCCTCTCTCGGAATACGAAAATTGCGCTATACAAGTCACTTATTATCCCAGTCCTGCTATACGGCGCAGAAGCATGGACAATGTCATCAAAGGATGAGGCGGCAATTGGCGTGTTCGAGAGAAGAGTTCTTCGGAGGATTTATGCACCTCTAAACGTTGGCGGCGAATTTTGCATCCGAATGAATCACGAACTGTACGAGTTCTATGGGGACACTAAGCTTGTCCAGCGCATAAAACAGCAGCGGCTGCGCTGGACAGGTCATGTTACCCGTATGGATGATAACGCTCCAGCAAAACGGGTGTACAGTCGGCAGGGGAACGAGCTAGGAGGCAATTCCCCGCGGGGTCGACCGAAGCGGAGATGGTGCGACCAGGTACAGGGAGATATTGCGGAGCTGGGTGTGTCCTCCTGGTGGAATGTCGATCGGGACAGAGGCGAGTTGCGGGCATTTATGGGAGCGGCCGAGACCGTAAAACGGTTGTGATGATTTTATTACCATCAATGCCAAAGAAGAAGAAGTTAATTCTTTCTGCAAATGGAAATGAACTTAAAATGATTTCTGCTCTAGTTGGATACAATACTCTTATTTTGCTGGCTCGAGTTCATATGTAGATCAGTTTCATATAAGGGCACGGATCCGAAAATAATTATAATATGCGGAATACGATTTAGTCAACGCTATGCATTCCATCGAAGAGGTTCATATGAATCTGAAGTTCGCGAATGGATTTTTATGTTAGAATTACAAACAAACTGTGGAAGCGAAGATCATAGTGGATCATCTCAAGCCAAAAATTTCGCGGGCTGAGGAGCTTGAGGAATATTCATGTTTCAAAAGGATAAACCATCCCAAATAGAATCTATAAAACTATCTTTAGGCGTCACCCGCGAACTCTTAAGATATAAGCTACTGTATTGGGCATCGCGTGGCAGATTTTTCACTGGAAATGTACATATAACACTAACAAAAAAATGGCGACTTCTTCAGACATAGTGGTCAAACATGGCATTCGAAAATTAAGCCAGGAAGATAGTTCAATGTCATAAAATTTAACCAATATTAGTTAGATTCTTCTCTCACGATGCCACGACAATAATCGTAAGATGCCACGGTGCCGATTACTACTCGAAAACATGAAAATGATTACCTGTTACAATAAAAAGTAACTGTTATCGTAAAAATGACTACTTTTATTTATGATTCCGGCATCGTGTAATCACTCGTGCAGGTCTGTAATATACATATCTGAGAGTGAATTCGATTGTTAAGACATATGAAACGGCTTGGGCGAAGTATTGGGACCGTATTCGATACCATTCAAATAAAGAAGACAGTAAAATTGCCTCGAAGCCTACAATTCCTGTCAGGCACGCAGGAACGAGGAAAAGATATGTTGAGATGCTCAAAATGCATCTACCTGAAGCTTTTCAAACTCAATAGCAGCAACCAACCCAGCCAACTCAGCAGATGCTTCCTCATATGCCAACAGCCCTAGTCTGCAGCAGCAACAAACGGTCGCTCAACAGCAGCAAATGAAGTCAGTATCCATGACGCAGCGGCCAATAGTAACCACTCCATCACAGCAGCAGCAAGTTATTCTAAGCTCACATCAAGCTCTGCCTTGGAAACCGTAACAGTCATACAATCCACTTCATTCAAATCAGCAGCAGCAGCGAATGTTGCAACTTAGGAGGCTAAGAAAAATTAGTATACTTCGAAGATGGCCACCACAGTGGCGTTACGAAGAACAGAACATGATTTTAATCCATCCTTCAAGCACGCGTCCCCTTGATCGTACAGCAAACACATAGCTGGATTAATTCCAGAAGATGGAGGAGACCACTATTACCATTTTAGGTAGTATGTTTAGCTATCGCATTCTTTAATTAATATGACACATATTAAAAAGAATTTGTGCTGGCTGCCTTGGCAGTCAGACAGATTGTGTTCAGATCTTGTATCGAACAGAACAAAAAATACATATCTTGGCATTTGAGCAGTCTGCATTCTAATCCAACTAAACTATAAAAGCAACCTTGCCCAAAATCAGAGCTGTAAACCGGTTTTCAACTGAAACGTTTCAAGCACAAAACTACTGACTGAGTCTAAAATCGTTAGGAAAGTTTAATAAAAATAGAAACAGGGACAAAAATCATCTCAGAGATACTAAGAGATTCGACATGTATGGAACAAAAACATTTTTATACCTGCAGGCAAATCAAGTTTATTTTAAATTTTTGCCACGCCCCCTCCCACACAGTTTTACTTTTTATCCTGCTCCTGTAGCAAGTGTAACTAAATCTCTCCTTCTCTCACACACACTCAAACTTACGTTTGCTACGCTTCAAGTTGTAAATGAGCGTGTAATTAGAAATGTAAAGAGTCCCTCTGTCTCCGTTTCCGTTTCTAGCATCTCCTGGCTAAAAGTGAGCCAGTCAGTAGCAGTCCAAAAGTCACGACTTTGTTGTTGTCGTCATCGTCGTCCCCAGAAAATGTGCACACGCAAAAGAAAATTGCAAATGAAAATGAAATAAAATGGCGCAAAATGCAAATACACACATACAGAGACAGCAGCAACTCATTGCCTATGGCGGCGTATTTTCCCCGCCTCCCTTCTCCTCTTAGTCTCCACCAACAATGAGCAACATTAAAAGTTATGTATAAAAATCTTTTGCTCGCCTGCTACTTTTCGCTTGCATTTCCGTTACAAGCAAAACTGAATTTGCATGTGACATTTGCGGTTGAGAGGCGGAGGGAGATACATCCGCAAGGGAGTTAGAGACCGGTAGCTACGTGAGTTAATAGTGCAAAAGTTGAGCCTTGCAAAATGGGGGAAAGGGTAAATGAGCTAGAGACTTTTTAAAAGGCTGGCAGCAGCATCTCGCTTCTCTTGCTCTTTATTTTTTGTGTTTTACAAAATTGAATTCATATGGAATGAGTAGGCAAAACTCTGGTTAATTAAGAGTTAAAACTGAAAAAGTTTTCACACAAAAAGAAACGAACAAAGTTTTATTGAAAATGGTAAGGTGGAAATGATTACAATTTAAGGAAAGTTGCTTTAAGAATTGCGGGAGTTTTTAATTTGTGAGATTAAAAACCAGCCAAAATCTATGAAAAAATGTTTGGTATTGGAATTAAATATCTATAAATCTACGATTCATTACGTTTTACGTCAATAATTGTAAACTTACCCCTGCACATTAACTTGAGTATTCCCCGTTCGACGTTTTTGGTAGTCTGCTTTTAGACAAATGTTTGAAGAGGCCTTAGTTAGTTGTATGCCAAGTGTAATCCTCCAAATGTTGGTGCGTAAATCTGCAACTTTAATATAGATAACAATTGTTATTATGGTAATCATAATGTTTATTTATTTGTTTGTTTGTTAATAATGCACAGCGGGTACGTTTTTCGTATTCACTTGCGCTTGTTTATTTAGTCATAAATAAATAATTATGTTATTATTATACATTTGCATTAGGCACTACATTAATTCCTGAATTTCTTTTTTTATGCTGAATTATTTGGCTCTGCCTAGTTGGTCAAGAATGTCATCTATTCTTGGTAACGGAAATTTATCGGAAAGTAGTTTTTTATTTATTTGACGATAGTCTATAACCAATCGCCATCTCTTGGTATCGGAACCTCGTAATCCTTTTTGGGAACAAGTAGTATTGGGCTGTTATATTCTGAAACGGACGGTTCTACTATTTTGTCAGAGATGAGTTTTTCGACTTGTTTTGTAACTTCTTCTTTATGATTATGAGGAATTCTGTAATTTTTAATGTACACTGGCTCAGTATCTTTTAGTCTTAGTTCTTGTTTATAAAAATTATTTGTCGTAATAGATTCGGTTTCTAGTCCGAATATGTCTGTGTTGTGGTATGCACACATACAGAGTACCCACTGTACCAAATATATTTAAACCTACACACATTGTAACACTTTGTACAAAGTAATATGATCCTTCAGATTGCATAAGTGCTGCGTCGGCATATTCAGCATAAGCTGGCGGCGCAGTAAGCATGAGTCAAGTAATGTGCACATAACATTCTCTCCCGCTCTCACTGCCATCAGCGCTGAGCATATAAGAAATACATAATACACCAACGTCGCTGCCGGCGTTTACCGACAGCGGAGTTGGTCAGCATAGGCTAAGCATATTAACATGAATTCAGTATGAATGAAGAGGCGACTAAAAGAGAACCATTGGATCGGACACATCAAATATGTGTGTCTCGATCAATAAATAAATACTAATAAAAATTAAACAAATATTTTTCATTTGGAACGGGATGTGTTTTGGAACCTACAACATGGCGACCGTGACAGTGGTACCTGTGGTAATATTCAAACAAAAACAACAATAGCAGCAACAACAGCAGCAAAAATCAGCAGCAACAATAGCAGCATCAACAGCAGCAACAATTAACGGCATGAAAATCCATATGGCAAAACTACATGGCAAACAAACCTACATGGAAAAAGCTACACAGTACGTACCACAGTGAAAACACATATTAACGACTTGTCTATGCCTAGACATCAGCAATCAGAGCACATCGCTCTGCAAGACTCTGCTCCTGTCGAGCAAAGGGACGCTCCCACCTTACAAGAGGCGCTAGAGGTGTGTCCCAACGATGGACCACGCCCACTCACAATAGCTGAGTATAGGGCACGCCAACAAATAAAGACGAAAACTAAGAAGAAAAGAGGCGGACAACAACACAAGCTACTGGAAGAGCGCAGACTCACGATCAATATGATCAAGGCCACAAAGAAGGAAGAGGAAAAGAAAATCTACCAGGACAAACTAGAAGACATCAAAAGCAAACTGAAGAACTGGAGAAAAGAAAAACCACTTTGCGGAAGAGCAAAGTAACGCAAATAAGGCTGCATTAATGCGAATGCCCTATTTTGCCTTTAATTTAACAAAACAAAAACCACAAGCGAATGAGTACAATCTCTGCTTGTAAACTACTAAACACTTTTAGGCTTTATACTAACAACATATGGCTGGTATTGTTTTATATAGAGACCACTAATGTAAACCAGTCATATGTCCCCTAACTAACTATCAACATTTCCATTTGAAAAAAAAAAACCTTTTTGCGAATGTATATTTGAAAGATAGAAAAGAACGATTTTTTTTTAAATTCAAATCAGATTAATATCAAAAACAACAGCAATTTTTTTTATATTCAAACAAAATTAAAACTTTCAAACAAAATTAAAACTAAATTAGAAAACTGGATTTCGAAACAATTAATGAAAACAAGATTTCAAAAACAATTTCCCCTATTAACGAAAATAACTATTTTACCATTATGTTAGACCATTCGTCAAAAGTTGCGGATTCAAACGCAAATGTTATAAATACAATCGAGGTTTCACAACCCGAGTTGAAATTAATAACAATATTGCTAATAATCATTGTCGTTCTATTGTGTGCTAATACTTTCACTAAGTTGTATAAGTTACACAATAGGTGTATAAAGAAAAATATATTAGCAGAGCAAACGACCTTGATAAGATTTAAAAAAAAAAAAATAAATAAAAATAATAATTTTGTCTGCATACATCAATATTTTAGTTTAAAAGAAAAACAAAAAATGAGTAGAAATAGAAGTTCACGTTAGATATACTTATTTTATGACAGGAAAATAAAATTATTGATCAATTAGATTCCTATTATGGAATGGCAAGATATTGCTAATAATATAAACGAAATCAGAACTAAATTTGAAAAATCCTATAAATGCATAACTCAAAACAGACTAGTGCAGGAGGTTACTGTTAAAAAACACGCAACCATATTAGTAGATTGCTTTAATCCAGCACGAAAAACCATATATGATCATAAAGTTATATTAACTAACAAACATTGGTCACAGGTATCTAAAGTTTTAACCAAATTTAGATCAAACTTGATATCGGTAAAAACAAGACATAACTTAGACATTTCAATACCAAATATTATAAACACCGATCTAACAATCAAAACTGGTGAACAACCAGAAGCGATAGATCAAGAAATAATTGATTCAGAAGATGAGTCAGAAACACAAATAGACGAAAAAGACTTACACGATTTGACAATTCCAGCTGTAATAACATTACCAGAGTTGTCTGATCAAGAAGTTGAATCTTCATCATCTTCAAATTCGACTTCAAGTATAATCGAACAGAAACCATACACAATGACTGACACATCGGGTGCCGACAGGGCGTATATAAGAGAAATCGCTCAAGCAATTCCCGAATTTGACGGCAAAAAATTGCACCTACAAAGATTTCTAACAGCAGTAAAATTGGTAAACCTTACAAAAGGACCATATGAAAGACTCGCTGTAGAAGTAATCAAATCAAAAATAGTCGGCTCAACCTTATACAAAGTACAAAATGAAACAACAATCGACGCGATTATCAGAAAATTACAAGCCACAATAATCGGTGAAATATCCGACGTAGTCAAGGCCAAGATGGCAAATGTTTTTCAAAAAGGAAAAACAGCCACTCAATTTACAAACGAAATAGAAAATTTGCGTAAACTACTAGAATCATCATATATCGATGAAGGACTTAGTGCAGAGCATGCTGATACCTTCAGCACAAAAGAAGCCATAACGACCATGATCAAAAACTGTGAACATGGAAAGTTAAAGACTATTCTGGAAGCAGGTACGTTCAAAACAATGAACGAGGCCATTACCAAATACATACATTGCAGTACAGAAATGACAGGCAATGCAAGTTCAGTACTGTATACCCAAAGAGGACAAGGTTTCCGAGGTAATAACTACAGAGGTAACTACCGAGGAAGAGGTAATTTCCAAAATAATTATAATTACCAAAACAACAATGGCAATTACCAAAATAATAACTATAGAGGTAACAATAGAGGCCGTGGAAATTTCTCAGGAAACTTCAGAGGCTCTAATCAAAACTATAACAATGCCAATCGAGGAAATTTTAACAATGGTAATCGAGGCAACCAAAACAACCAAAATAATAATAATAACAGAAATAATAACGTCAGACATGCACAAAGCACGTCGGAAAACCAACAAAATCCCTTAAGTACTCCAAACCAATAAACTCAAAAATTCACACTATCAATCTCAGTTTAAGTACTTTCATCAACATAAAAAATGAACACACGGGAAAACTATTCACATTTCTAATAGATACAGGATCAGATATTTCAATTATAAAAGAAAACTCCGATATATTTCAAGACATCGACAACACTACTATAACACAAATAACAGGAATAGGAAAAGGTTCAATAAAATCACTTGGTCAAACATTTCTCGAATTGAGAACAGGTAATTTCATTATACCATACAATTTCCACCTAGTACCGAATAATTTTTCAATACCAGGAAATGGAATAATTGGACTAGATTTCATAAAAACTTTTAATTGTCAACTCGATTTCACCCCAGAAAATGATTCATTAATATTACGACCAAATAACTTAAAATCTCCAATACACATCCCTATTGTTTATAATACAGACAGTAACGAAATCGTTATTCCATGTCGGTCCGAAGTTATAAGACAAATTACCCTTAATACAAATGATGAAGAAATTTTAATACCAAATCAAGAAGTTCAAAAAGGTATTTTCATTGCAAATACAATTTCAAGTACAAAAAATGCATTCGTTCGGATATTGAACACAACGAACAAAACTCAAGTTCTTAAATTGGATAAACTAAAATACGAACCACTTCAAAATTATGAAATATTTAAAGTCAAAGATCCACAAAGAGCAGAATTAATACTTTCAAAATTAAAAAAGAACTTCCCAACCGATCATAAAAAGGTCTTAACAGAATTGTGTTCAAAATATACAGATATTTTTGGATTGGAAACAGAACCAATCACAACTAATAATTTCTACAAACAAAAATTGAGATTGAATAATGATGAACCAACCTACATAAAGAATTATAGAAATCCACATAGCCAAAAAAATGAAATAACAGAACAAGTTGAAAAATTGATTAAAGACAACATTGTAGAACCATCTATTTCAGAATACAATAGCCCATTATTGCTAGTCCGAAAACTCGCTCAGAGGGTGGCGGGTTCGGGTTGTCTGGTCCACAGTGGGTTAAACTCATTCAGGAATGGCTAAATAGATCCATTTAGACGTTTCTTTACATGGACGATCTAATAGTCATCGGTTGTTCTAAAAAAACATATGCTTAATAATCTAACTGATGTATTTGAGCTATGTAGAAAACATAATTTTAAAACTTCATCCAGATAAGTGCACGTTCTTCATGCACGAAGTTCCTCTTTTGGGACATAAATGTACTAATAAAGGTATCCTGCCAGATGATGGAAAATATGAAGTAATCAGAAAATATTCAGTTCCAACTGACGCAGACAGCGCCAGAAGATTTATTGCCTTTTGCAACTATTACCGCAGATTTATTAAAAACTTCGCGGATTATTCTTATCATATCACAAGACTATGCAAGAAAAATGTAAAATTCGAATGGACACCTCAATGTCAACAAGCTTTTGAATATTTAAAAACGCAATTAATGAGTCCAACACTACTTCAATACCCTGATTTTCAAAAAGAATTCTGTATCATCACAGACGCAAGTAAACATGCTTGCGGGGCTGTATTAACACAAGAATACAATGGACTACAACTTCCAGTTGCCTATGCTTCTAGAACTTTTACAAAAGGCGAGTCCAACAAAAACACAACAGAACAGGAACTAACAGCAATACATTGGGCAATAAACCACTTTAGACCATATATTTATGGAAAACATTTTATAGTTAAAACAGATCACAGACCTTTAACATTTTTATTTTCAATGACAAATCCAAGTTCAAAGCTGACTCGTATGAGACTTGACTTGGAAGAGTATCAGTTTACAGTTGAGTATCTTAAGGGCAAAGACAATCATGTTGCCGATGCGTTATCAAGAATAACTATAGAGCAACTAAAGGATATAACGAGAAAAATATTAAAAGTCACTACAAGAAGCGAAAGTAGACAGAAAAAATCCTGCGCAGGAATAGATTCGGATTTGTGCAAACAACCGATCACTTCGATGCCCAAAGTATATAGCGTCATTCGCAATGAGGACGTTAAAAAAGTAGTGACCTTGCAAGTAAACCTATCAACCTGTTTTCTTAAACATGGTAAAAAGATAATTGCAAGAATTAATGTTGATGATCTTTGTACTAATGGAGTTTTCGATCTAGATCAATTTTTCCAAAGGCTTGAAATAGAAGCCGGTACACAAGGTATCACTCAACTAAAAATGGCGCCGTGCGAAAAAATCTTTGAACAAGTTTCAATTGATTATTTTAAAAATATGGGCAACAAAATATTAAAAGAACTAAGAGTAGCGCTACTCCAGCCGGTGACCGCAATAAAACAAAAGAATAAAAAAGAAATCGAAGAAATACTGTCTACATACCATGATGATCCCATGCAAGGAGGACACACAGGAATCACGAAAACACTAGCGAAAATAAAACGTCATTATTATTGGAATAATATGACACGTGATATCAAGAATTATGTAAAAAAATGTACACAATGTCAAAAATCAAAAGTTGCAACTCACGCAAAAACACCTATGACATTGACAGACACACCATTAATGGCATTCGATAGAGTAATAGTGGACACGATCGGTCCCTTACCAAAGTCAGAACAAGGAAATGAATATGCTATAACATTAATTTGTGATTTGACAAAATATCTTGTAGCGATTCCAATACCGGACAAAAGTGCTAAAACGGTAGCAAAAGCTATTTTCGAATCTTTTATTCTAAAGTACGGTCCAATGAAGACGTTCATTACGGACATGGGAACGGAATATAAGAATTCAGTTATCAATGATTTATGCAAATATCTTGATATAAAAAATATAACATCCACAGCACACCATCACCAGACTTTAGGAACAGTGGAAAGAAGCCATAGAACGTTCAACGAATACATTCGTTCTTATATTTCAGTCAACAAAACTGATTGGGATGTTTGGTTAAAATACTTCGTGTATTGCTTCAATACAACACCATCCACAACGCACAATTATTGTCCTTACGAATTAGTTTTTAGCAGAAAGCCTACTATTAATAATACATTTAACAGCATAAGTAATCATATTGAACCATTATATAATGTAGACGACTTCGCAAAAGAGTCAAAGTATAGGCTAGAATTAGCATATAAAAGAGCTAGAATTATATTGGAAGAACATAAGCAAAAGAATAAGGAATTATATGATTCAAAAGTAAAAAATATAAATTTATCAAAAGGAGATAAGGTTTTATTGAAAAATGAAACAGGACATAAGCTAGATTTTAAATATACGGGGCCCTATACTGTAGAAAAAATAGAAGATAGAGACAATATTATAATTTCAGACGATAAGAATAAAAAACAAACAGTTCATAAGGATAGACTAAAAATCTTTATTTCATAATTTCAATTTTATCACATAGCATGCATGCAGATAAAATTCATTTTTATTTCCTTAATTAGATTAAATACAAAAACATTAAAAAAAAAAAAAAATCCAGTCTAAAAACAAAGAAACACAAAAAAAAAAAAAGAAAAACAAAAATTACAACAATTAAATAATAAATAAAAACAAAAATATTCATTACAAATATATACTTACACTTTTAACTCTATTTCACATATTCGTACTTAACTATAAATACAAATATACACTCGCACAAAAAAAAAAAATTTAAAATCATTAAAATAACTTCATTTTATTACGTTATTTTTCAAAAGGAGGGAGATGTGGTATGCACACATACAGAGTACCCACTGTACCAAATATATTTAAACCTACACACATTGTAACACTTTGTCGCAATGATTATGTACATTCAATTTCCACACTTAAAGTCAAAGTAATATGATCCTTCAGATTGCATAAGTGCTGCGTCGGCATATTCAGCATAAGCTGGCGGCGCAGTAAGCATGAGTCAAGTAATGTGCACATAACATTCTCTCCCGCTCTCACTGCCATCAGCGCTGAGCATATAAGAAATACATAATACACCAACGTCGCTGCCGGCGTTTACCGACAGCGGAGTTGGTCAGCATAGGCTAAGCATATTAACATGAATTCAGTATGAATGAAGAGGCGACTAAAAGAGAACCATTGGATCGGACACATCAAATATGTGTGTCTCGATCAATAAATAAATACTAATAAAAATTAAACAAATATTTTTCATTTGGAACGGGATGTGTTTTGGAACCTTTTTACAACAGTGTACTTGGTGCATAGATCTTCTAATTGTTTTTTAAATAATTTTGGAAAGTTTTTTGTTAATTTTTTCATCACTTTTCTTGACGTTCTTTGCTAATATCGTGGACTATTTCATAGTCACTTAGCTTTTCTATTTTAATGTCATTAAGGTTTACAATTTTCACAGAATTTGTGGTATTCAGTATTCGGACAAACGTGTGTTGATTATCGGAAATTGTATTTGCAATATATATTCCTTTATCAATTTCTTGATTTGGGATTAGAATATTTTTTTCCTGTGAGGAAATTTTAATTTGACGAACTACTTCAGATCGTGCTGGAAGTATTGTGGCGTTATTATCACAAGTGTGAAATATTGGTAAATTTATTGGATAATTGAGATTATTAGGCCGAAGTATTTGAGAATCACATGTTTGTGTGCAATCTAATTGGCAATTATACTTTTTGAAGAAATCCATACCAATAATGCCATCGCTAGGTATTGGGAAATCGTTTCCGACTATTTGAAAGTCATGAGGAATGACATATTTTCCAGTAGATAGTTCTACGAATGTTAAGCCTTTCGAAAAAATTGAACCTTTACCAATTCCTGATATTTGTGTTGATGTGTTTGAATTAATATTTTCAAATGTATCGACATTTTCTTTTAATATTGATATATCGGCACCAGTGTCTAACAATAATGTATAAGATTTTCCTGTTTTTTCATTGTTTATTTTAATAAAGATACTGAGGTTTAGATTTATAGTGTGTACTTTGGCTTTTCGTTGTGAATATCTTAAGGGTTCTGCTGGTTTTCCGAGTTGGTCTGGGTTACTCGAACATTGTTATTGCCATTATTATTACCGTTGTTATTGGAATTATTACCTCTGTTGGAATAATTGGAATTATTCCTTCCTCTGTTTTGGTCATTATTACCACGGAAATTACCTCTATAATTTCCTCTATTATTGTTGTAGTTTCGGTAGTTCTGGTTATATTTACCATTATTGTTGTAATTCTGGTAATTTTGGTTATAGTTACCACGACCATTTGAGTTGTTTCCTCTACCTCGGTAGTTACCTCTAAAGTTATTACCTCGGTAGGCGTGTCCTCTTTGTGCGTATAATACAGAGCTGGGATTGCCAGTCATTTCTGTGCTGCAATGGATGTATTTGGTGATAGCTTCATTCATCGTTTTGAATGTTCCTGATTCCAAAATTGTTTTAAGTTTACCATGCTCACAGTTTTTGATCATGGTCGAAATGGCATCTTTAGTACTGAACGTATCAGCATGTTCTGCTTTCAGTCCCTCATCGATATACGAAGATTCCAATAATTTTCGTAAGTTATCGATTTCGCTTGTGAACTGAGTGGCTGTTTTTCCTTTTTGGTAAACATTGGCCATTTTTGCTTTTATTACATCGGATGTTTCACCGACAATGGTATTCTGCAATTTAGATATAATTGCATTTATAGTGGTTTCTTCTTGTATTTTATACACAGTTGAACCAATTATTTTTGATTTTATTACTTCGATTGCAATTGCTTCATGCGGACCTTTTGTAGTATCAACCAATTTGATTGCAGTAATAAATCTTTGAAGATGGATTTTCTTTCCATCAAATTCTGGAATTGCATGTGATATGTCTTTAATGTATGCCCTTTGGGCAGCTGATTGGTCTGTCATTGTAAGGAATTTTTGTTCTATTATACTGGAACTTAAATAAGATTCTGAATCTTCTTCAGAAAGTTCAGCTACTGTTAAAACAGCTGGAATTGTTAGATCGTTAAAATCTTTTTCATCTATATCGGTATCCGAATCGTTCACTGATTCAATCTCTTCCTGTTCCGTCAATATAAGTTTCTCCTGATCTGTCAAGTCAATTTCTTCCTTGTCTGTCAATTCGGGATTTCCTCCTGTTTCAATTGTTAAAGGGGTATTTAGAACTGTTGGAATTTCTATATCCAAATCATATTTCCCTTTTATGGATATTAAGTTAGATCGAAATCTGATTAAAACTTTTGATACCTCTGACCAGTGTTTAGGGCTTAACTTTCCCTTATTGTCATGTATCAGTATGCGTGCTTCATTAAAGCATTCTACTAATATTTTGGCATGTTTATTAACAGTTATCTCTTGAATGGGTCTGTTTTGCGCTATTGACTTATACGATTTTTCAAATTTGTTTTTGATTTTAATAAAAGTGGTACGGATTTCGTTCCATTCCATAATAGAAATTTAATTTCTGCATATTTTTATTCATTATTCTGTTTCCTGTTTTTATCTTTTGGGTTGTAATTAAAGAAAAAAAATTTTTTTTTTTTGTTTTTAAATCTTTTCAAGGTCGTTTGCCCTGCTTGTATACTTCTTCTTTAGGCATCTATTGTGCAACTTATATTATTAGCAATATGGTTATCAGCTTCAATTCGGGCTGTGAAACCTCGACTGTGTTTATAACGTTTGCGTTTGAATCCGCAACTTTTGCAGTATGGTCTAACATAATTGATAGTTCGGTTTTTACGTTAATTGGGGAACTCGTTTTCGAAATCCTATTTCCATTTACTATTTCTGAATCCAGTTTCCTACTTTTAGTTCATCTTCATTGAATATATAAGGAAAATTGATAATGTTTATCTGAATTGATTTTGAAATTTGAAAAAAAAATTTTCGTTTCATTGTTATATTTCAAATTTATATTCGCAAAAAAATTTTTTTTTTTTCTTTTGAAGTGAAAGTGAAAATAGGTATACAA
Source organism: Lordiphosa collinella (assembly GCA_018904265.1). Lineage (NCBI taxonomy): Eukaryota > Metazoa > Arthropoda > Insecta > Diptera > Drosophilidae > Lordiphosa > Lordiphosa collinella. The sequence continues at coordinate 126,347 of JAEIFV010000431.1, read as the reverse complement.
AACTTTGGCCGAGCCGAAGTTAACTTTCTCCTATTGTTTTTGTTCAAAGTAGTTCCCCAAACTCATTCTTGAATTCCGGGGAAACCACCAGGGAAATGAAACAAGCAAAAGCATCAATAGTGAACCACAACCTCAAAAGGTTCCAGAAATTGGAACCTGTACAAGTTGGAAATAACAAACACCCTAAGTCGCCTTAGTCTTAGTCGCTATAGCTTAAATCTTTAAGTTACACACAATTTGTAATTGCGTGCCTATTTTGTCGTAATAATAATAATAATACTAAACAATCACCCAACTATTTAGATACTGTGAAGAGAAGGAGGAGTCCCCTGAACATATACTAGCACACTGCGTTGCTCTAGCGAGGCGCAGATTCAACAGATTTGGGGAACACATAGTTTATACCCCAACAAGATAAGTAACTTAGAAACCACATAAATCCTTACCTTCTTACTGGAAATTGGGCTGCTAGGCCGCGGTGTACTACTTCCTCAACAACAAGTAATTCATGAATTCATATTGAGTGAGGACTTTGATATTGTAAAGAAATTATATCTTTATGTGAAGAACGTTGAGTTCTTTGCTTTCTCACTTGCTTCGATATTTGAGTGCGTTCGAGTTGCTAAATTATCTTTGTTCTTTTTTTATAAAAATCCAAAAGCAATAGCCGAAGTCTGAATAGATATTATTACGAAAACTCTTCTTATACACAAACGATATAAAAACTTAAAAAACGTAAAAGCAAAGCTAACTTCGTCTGTGCCGAAGTTTTAACACACTTTAAACAGAAAAATCCAATAACAGCTACAAGAAGTAACCATCCGATCCACGCGGCTTTGACATATTATCAGTGTGCAGTTAAAAGATGACTCCGTGAAAAATTTCAGCTCAATAGCTTTAATACTGTGGGAGCAGTTCGCGCAGTAACAGGCAGACGGGCGGGCAAAGCTAAATGGGCTCTGCTCGTCATACTGATCAAGAACATATATACTTTCTGTGGTCGGAGATGGTTCCTTCTATGCATTCCAAACTTCTGGGCAAGAAGATAGCACACTTTTCAAGAGTATAAGAATAATTTTTCAGCTTCAAGGGTCGAACCCTCCACCGTCAGCTCACGAGCTATGCATTTAGCGCTCTTCGCCAAAGCGATTGGTGAAATTATAAATTATATAATTAGCGAGTTGAAAATGACATAAGCCTTAAAAAATGGGCCTTTTTGAAATAACACACTTTTCGCCTAACGGAAAAATATGTGAAATGTTCCCAAAGTGACCTATTAAGGACCACTCTAATGCGCTGCTTTCAACCGCAACGCATCGAAATATCAAAAGTCTTAATGAATTAAAATGCAGACAATCCCAAACACACACACACACACTGGAGGCGAAACAAAAGCTCATTAAGTGCAGACGCAGACAGACAAACAAGCGGCTCAAAAAGTCAATACAAAGAGTCAATACAAAGAGGACGCTGAAAAGTATGCTACGATGGCAAAGCTATTTGGACTCGATCTTCCACTTTTGCATATTAAAATATTGCTCATACGCAGCGTGTAGCTTACATTTATTGATCATGTTTCTCTCATCTGTATTTCCCCATAAGAGATTAACGTCCGCTGTGGATGATCAAATCACTGTTACTACATTTGACATTCGCACGGGCACTTCTAGCTTTTTTCCGCTAAAAGGCTAGATTTTCTATCGATAAGTCCAAGTGTCATCAATAGAACAGCTGATTGTGAGTGGGAAAGGTAAGCGGCAAAACTTGAATCCTTTTTAAACAATAATAAATAAATAAATTCTACTTAATAATATTTGTTGATCAGATGAATAGAATCCTAAAACAGGCCATTACATGGAGCATTTTACCGACTATGGAAGTCGACACCAGTGCTGCTACTTTAGCAATTTAGTTGCTAGATCTAGCAACTTTTAAAAAACGTTGCAACTTTATTTTTAAAAATGATATTAGCCACAAATCTAGCAATTTTAAATTTTTGTTGAGCAATTTTAGCAACTTTATTACAAAACTAGCAATTTTTTAGTTTTCTTGCATTTTTACCTTTTTTTTACCTTTTTTGCAATTGACTGCACAAATTACGATTAATAGATGTTCACAAAGTTATCGGAACTTGTATATAACTCGGTGGTTCAATTATATCAGACATTCCCAAAAGTAGCATACGGCTGAGCACTCTCCAATACTCACAAAGAAACGCACCAATACGTTATTGGTCAGTTTGCTTGCACGCGCAAACGCCAATCAAATAAGAGAAAAAAACGGTCTTTTTTTCAACGCGACGCACACTCACACGAAATGTTTGCATGTGTGTCGTTTTGTATGCCGCGCGCCCAGCATGTATACGACCATAAATTTCCTATCTTCGGTGCAAATACAAGGTGGGCCAAAAGAAGTCATCGGGCCAAAAGAAGTCACTCTATTGGAAGATGCAGTTATTTTAAATATATTCTACAGCTGTCTAGTCCACAAATGTCAAAACAGATCTGACTTTGGCGGCTATTTGTAAAAATAAGAGCATCTTCCAATAGGGTGACTTCTTTCGGCCCACCTTGTACAAAAACAAAACGCACCCAAAGAGCATACGGCTGGGCATGTCTGAAATATAGGAACTACTTAAAAGTGTTTGCTCGCTCTTTTGCTGTTTTTTGTGATTGGGTGAAGATGCCTAAAATTTGTAAACAAAATTTCGTGATGCCTGGCTGCAAGATGAGGAGTTTAAGCAGTAGATTCGCAAGGATTGCACTGATCCAACCAAAGCATATTGTGCGTATTGCAAATCCGCAATAGGCGCAAAGCTTTTTGATATCTGTCACCACGCAGCCTCTAAAAAATATTTGGCTGCGATGGGAGCATTTACCCAAAAAAATAAATTGCCTTTCGTTCGAAAGTCAACAAAAACGGAGGAACAGCAAGAGGGACTAGTTATGCCTACAAATTGCCAAACACACGGCGATTGCGACAATTGATCATTTGTTAAAAACAAACAAATTTTTAGCAACTTTTTGGCAATTTTCTCATAATTTTCATCAATTTTTAGCAACTTTTTTTTCCCAAATCGAGCAATTTTTGCTTCGAAGATTGTGGCAGCACTGGTCGACACGCCGATCAACCTGCCAATTGTCCGATATTCGGCTGAGGAGGCAAGCGTAGACAAGGCAATTGCTATTCGCTTATCTTATGGAATAGCCATCCGATAGTTCGTTTCCTGCTTTGCTATTCTCTGTAGACAATTTTGAAGCACGTTAAAGTTGTCCCTCTCGACGCGGAAGCTTTCCCCAAAAATGCGTCTGAGTTTTCAGGCACATCTCGTTCCCAAAACACTCCATATCGCTTCTACAATGTATGCAAGATTTAAATTAAAACAAATTCAACTAATAAGAATAATATGAACTTGCAAAAATGTGTGATTCTTCCGTTGGTACTCAAAAATCAATGCATCGAAATGGCCCTCGCACTCTTGCAGTTGACATATGCAAATCAGCAGGAATCCATTTCGGTGAAATATTTAAGGCCAATTAAACTATCAATTTGTAATTGCAAATCAATGCAATACAAACAGCTGATATTTGTTTACTTGAATTTAACTTTAACCATTCGCGTGTAACCGTGATAAACATTCGTCAGTGGAACAAGAAATAATCAATTTTAATGTCCGTCAAAATAGCGACGCATAGTTAGCGACGAATTTGGAACGGTGGAATGTGGAACACAAAGGAAATTTTTATTATCCAATTTTCTCTTGATTGCAATGATTAATCTAAAAACTTTAAATGCAGAAATGTTAAGAATTGCGGAAACTATTGTTTTATTTTGGGTTGGGGTTGGTTTCGAGCCTTATGGACTTAAAATTTAAGTGTTGAAAAATTGACTTTCCACTAAATTGAAAATATCTCAACTTCCAGCTCGCGTAGGGCTATGCACGAGATACGCCAAAAAGTTAGATTCAAATCATAGGTTTGCCTGCGTTTTGAAAAAAAAATTAGATTTTTCTCAAAAACCCTCCACATGATTTTAATGAGTGTTTGGGGAAAGATGCAGATTAATTTATAGTTTAATCTGTCATACCGTGCATTGGGCTACGCGAGCTGGGAATCGAGTTATTTAGCCAGCGACGGAATAGAGAGGCCATTGCCGATGAATCAATCAAAGGCAGACCATTGGCGATAAGTCCAATGGGCAGCCAGCTTGCCAGAGCGACCAAAAATAGGCGCGTGGGAAAAATTTAATTTTTTCTCAAAAAACCCTCCACATGATTTTAATGAGTGTTTGGGGAAAAGATGCAGATTAATTTATAGATTAATCTGTCATACCGTGCATTGGGCTACGCGAGCTGGGAATCGAGTTATTTAGCCAGCGACGGAATAGAGAGGCCATTGCCGATGAATCAATCAAATAGGCAGACCATTGGCGATAAGTCCAATGGGCAGCCAGCCTTGCCAGAGCGACCAAAAATAGGCGCGTGGGAAAAATTTAATTTTTTCTCAAAAAACCCTCCACATGATTTTAATGAGTGTTTGGGGAAAAGATGCAGATTAATTTATAGATTAATCTGTCATACCGTGCATTGGGCTACGCGAGCTGGGAATCGAGTTATTTAGCCAGCGACGGAATAGAGAGGCCATTGCCGATGAATCAATCAAATAGGCAGACCATTGGCGATAAGTCCAATGGGCAGCCAGCCTTGCCAGAGCGACCAAAATATAGGCGCGTGGGAAAAATTTAATTTTTCTCAAAAACCCTCCACATGATTTTAATGAGTGTTTGGGGAAAAGATGCAGATTAATTTATAGATTAATCTGTCATACCGTGCATTGGGCTACGCGAGCTGGGAATCGAGTTATTTAGCCAGCGACGGAATAGAGAGGCCATTGCCGATGAATCAATCAAATAGGCAGACCATTGGCGATAAGTCCAATGGGCAGCCAGCCTTGCCAGAGCGACCAAAAAATTGGCGCGTGGGAGAAATTTAATTTTCTCTCAAAAACCCTCCACATGATTTTAATGAGTGGTTGGGGGAAAAGATGCAGATTAATTTATAGATTAATCTGTCATACCGTGCATTGGGCTACGCGAGCTGGGAATCGAGTTATTTAGCCAGCGACGGAATAGAGAGGCCATTGCCGATGAATCAATCAAATAGGCAGACCATTGGCGATAAGTCCAATGGGCAGCCAGCCTTGCCAGAGCGACCAAAATATAGGCGCGTGGGAAAAATTTAATTTTTCTCAAAAACCCTCCACATGATTTTAATGAGTGTTTGGGGAAAAGATGCAGATTAATTTATAGATTAATCTGTCATACCGTGCATTGGGCTACGCGAGCTGGGAATCGAGTTATTTAGCCAGCGACGGAATAGAGAGGCCATTGCCGATGAATCAATCAAATAGGCAGACCATTGGCGATAAGTCCAATGGGCAGCCAGCCTTGCCAGAGCGACCAAAAATAGGCGCGTGGAAAAAAATTTAATTTTTCTCAAAAACCCTCCACATGATTTTAATGAGTGTTTGGGGAAAAGATGCAGATTAATTTATAGTTTAATCTGTCATACCGTGCATTGGGCTACGCGAGCTGGGAATCGAGTTATTTAGCCAGCGACGGAATAGAGAGGCCATTGCCGATGAATCAATCAAATAGGCAGACCATTGGCGATAAGTCCAATGGGCAGCCAGCCTTGCCAGAGCGACCAAAAATAGGCGCGTGGAAAAAATTTAATTTTTCTCAAAAACCCTCCACATGATTTTAATGAGTGTTTGGGGAAAGATGCAGATTAATTTATAGATTAATCTGTCATACCGTGCATTGGGCTACGCGAGCTGGGAATCGAGTTATTTAGCCAGCGACGGAATAGAGAGGCCATTGCCGATGAATCAATCAAATAGGCAGACCATTGGCGATAAGTCCAATGGGCAGCCAGCCTTGCCAGAGCGACCAAAAAATAGGCGCGTGGAAAAAATTTAATTTTTCTCAAAAACCCTCCACATGATTTTAATGAGTGTTTGGGGAAAAGATGCAGATTAATTTATAGATTAATCTGTCATACCGTGCATTGGGCTACGCGAGCTGGGAATCGAGTTATTTAGCCAGCGACGGAATAGAGAGGCCATTGCCGATGAATCAATCAAATAGGCAGACCATTGGCGATAAGTCCAATGGGCAGCCAGCCTTGCCAGAGCGACCAAAATATAGGCGCGTGGAAAAAATTTAATTTTTCTCAAAAACCCTCCACATGATTTTAATGAGTGGTGGGGGGAAAGATGCAGATTAATTTATAGATTAATCTGTCATACCGTGCATTGGGCTACGCGAGCTGGGAATCGAGTTATTTAGCCAGCGACGGAATAGAGAGGCCATTGCCGATGAATCAATCAAATAGGCAGACCATTGGCGATGAGTCCAATGGGCAGCCAGCCTTGCCAGAGCGACCAAAAAATAGGCGCGTAGGAAAAATTTAATTTTTCTCAAAAACCCTCCACATGATTTTAATGAGTGGTGGGGGGAAAGATGCAGATTAATTTATAGATTAATCTGTCATACCGTGCATTGGGCTACGCGAGCTGGGAATCGAGTTATTTAGCCAGCGACGGAATAGAGAGGCCATTGCCGATGAATCAATCAAATAGGCAGACCATTGGCGATAAGTCCAATGGGCAGCCAGCCCTGCCAGAGCGACCAAAAATATAGGCGCGTAGGAAAAATTTAATTTTTCTCAAAAACCCTCCACATGATTTTAATGAGTGGTTGGGGAAAGATGCAGATTAATTTATAGATTAATCTGTCATACCGTGCATTGGGCTACGCGAGCTGGGAATCGAGTTATTTAGCCAGCGACGGAATAGAGAGGCCATTGCCGATGAATCAATCAAATAGGCAGACCATTGGCGATAAGTCCAATGGGCAGCCAGCCTTGCCAGAGCGACCAAAAAATAGGCGCGTGGGAAAAATTTAATTTTTCTCAAAAACCCTCCACATGATTTTAATGAGTGTTTGGGGAAAAGATGCAGATTAATTTATAGATTAATCTGTCATACCGTGCATTGGGCTACGCGAGCTGGGAATCGAGTTATTTAGCCAGCGACGGAATAGAGAGGCCATTGCCGATGAATCAATCAAATAGGCAGACCATTGGCGATGAGTCCAATGGGCAGCCAGCCTTGCCAGAGCGACCAAAAAATAGGCGCGTAGGAAAAATTTAATTTTTCTCAAAAACCCTCCACATGATTTTAATGAGTGTTTGGGGAAAAGATGCAGATTAATTTATAGATTAATCTGTCATACCGTGCATTGGGCTACGCGAGCTGGGAATCGAGTTATTTAGCCAGCGACGGAATAGAGAGGCCATTGCCGATGAATCAATCAAATAGGCAGACCATTGGCGATGAGTCCAATGGGCAGCCAGCCTTGCCAGAGCGACCAAAATATAGGCGCGTAGGAAAAATTTAATTTTTCTCAAAAACCCTCCACATGATTTTAATGAGTGTTTGGGGAAAAGATGCAGATTAATTTATAGTTTAATCTGTCATACCGTGCATTGGGCTACGCGAGCTCTAAATATTAAAATAATTTTGATAAAAAATACCGTATATCGATAGGTATTTGAACTGGTTCCGATATGGAGCTGGTTTCATTTCTGGCGCGGTCTGAATAATTTTTGAATTACCGCACTTAGACCTCCTACAAATCATCACTTTTCTCCCAAACGCTCCACATGATTTTGATCTAACTTTTACTGAAAATCAGCCAAAACCATAGCGAATACGCAGGTATACCGTGCAATGCGCTACGCGAGCTGTAAGTCGAGAAATTAGCGAGCATTTGCAAGCCTTTGCAAATCGGGTGCAATTTGTATGGGCCGGCATGGTAGGTGGTCCCACAAAATTGAAGATATCTCGAAAACGCTCCACATGATTTTAATCTAACTTTTACTGAAAAATAGGCAAAACTATGGCGAATACACGGGTATATCGTGCATAGCCCTACGCGAGCTGGAAGTTGAGATATTTTCAATTTAGTGGAAAGTCAATTTTTCAACACTTAAATTTTAAGTCCATAAGGCTCGAAACCAACCCCAACCCAAAATAAAACAATAGTTTCCGCAATTCTTAACATTTCTGCATTTAAAGTTTTTGGATTAATCATTGCAATCAAGAGAAAATTGGATAATAAAAATTTCCTTTGTGTTCCACATTCCACCGTTCCAAATTCGTCGCTAACTATGCGTCGCTATTTTGACGGACATTAATGTATATATTATATGTAGTAGCAACAGGCATTTTGGGGACAAAAAATATTAGACATTTTTCCATCTATATCGTGCAACTCCGTCGCTATCGGTGGTGTTTTTCACTTGCTCCGCCTTTTTCGCGCCTGATTAATTTAAATCTTAGCATTTCCGGCATTACTGCAGTGCTTTGCCTTTATTAGTCGTTTACTAAATCTAATCGGTCGTGGTGCTTAAACAATTAAATTCCTGTAACTATTTTACAATTATTGGAAACCGAATCAGCAGCTTGTGCATTTCTTTTTTTGATTTAACACATTGTTGTTGTTGAGCTTTGGTTACGCTCTGCGCAGTGCCCAAGCTACTCTCTGGAACACTCGTATTTGGTTGCGTTCACCAGCATAATTCGATGACCAAAAATCGACTAATTTTGTTAGATTGTGCTGGTGAACGGGCGTGATGTGCAATCATAATTGCTAATTTTCGTGATTGTGTTAGATGTAAATCCATCAAAGTATTTCTTTGTTAGATAGATTTGATTTGTGATTGTTATAGATAGCAAACAGTTGACAGCAATAAACAATGTATAAATTTTGTGAAAATTAAAACAAAATGTGCAAAGAAGCGTCTTTGCTTTTTGCAGTTTGGATGTTGGTAAAACAGGAGTTCTTATCATTAGTAGGTGACCGTTTCGACATACCAAAAAGCCCTCAATGGAGTAGCCAATGTTCTTAATCCACGTCTCGCATGTATGCCACACCACCGGCACCCGCTTACCCAGCTCTGCCCTAAAAATGACTCGCTTCACCGAGGTGTGAAAGGCTTGTGCCTCCTCCGGTATGGCCTGCTGCACCTTCAGCATGATCCAGAGCTACACATTTTCACTGACATTTGGTATACGCTGCTGCTGGAACGTATTGATCACCTCAATGGCACTCGGCCAATCCTCCTGCAGCATGTGCACTATATAAGCTCCCAGTGCAATGCATACGCTATGCAGTACAATCTTGGGTCCTCCCGCCAACTGTACAATGGTCTCGAGTGCTCGTGCTCTGCATCTCATCCCAATCGGTTGGCTTTCCTCAGCGTCTATCATGGAGCTGCAAGAAGGCCCTCAGTTGATTTCTCAAACCTGGCCGCATGAAACTCCTCAATGGAGAGCATCTGCAAGGCGTTCTCCTCTTCGCTTACAAGTAGCCAATCTGTGACAACCAGAGAAAACCAAGTCGCCACCGAAGAGGTCGAAATTCCGCCATATCGGCGTTGTTGATGACAGTCACATCCAATGTAATGGATTGTACTTGATGTTATTCATATTTTATTATTTTTATACTCTGTACCAAAGGTACATAGAGTATAATAAGTTTGTGCAAAAGTATGTAACAGCCAGAAGGAAGCATCTCCATGAAGTATATATATTCTTGATCAGCATCAACAGCCGAGTCGATATAGCCATGTCCGTCTGTCTGTCCGTATGAACGCACAGATCTCAGAGATGGTAAGATATAGAGGTTTGACATGTATGGGACTTATGCTTCTTATACTTGAAGGCAGATCAAGTTTATTTTCAATTTTTGCCACGCCCCCTCCCGCCCCCGCAAATTGGAAAAATTTTGGTCGGTGAGAGCTTTAACTTCTATTTCATGACTTTCCTTCAAGTCTATTAAGTTTTTTCGCTGCTCAGTGACCAAGAAATTTAGAGATTCATTCTGACTCTCTAATTCTTGATTTTTTAATACGCAATATTCTTTCTGAGATTGCAATGTTATCTTTTCATTTTTTAGTTCCTTTAATTGTGCTTTTAAGGAAATAATTTTCTTTTTTCTTTTTGCAATTATGTCAAAATTCCTTTTCGGGCATATTACAAAGTCCTCATCTTTTGGCAATATTAGGATGGTCTCATCATTTTTGGGGAGGATTATTGCACTATCACCAAAGGTGTGTGCACTTTTCTCTGCTTTGGCTTCTTTTATTAAGACGCCTGCACTATCACCAAAGGTGTGTGCACTTTTGTCAGCTTTGGCTTCTTTTATTAAGACGCCTGCACTATCACCAAAGGTGTGTGCACTTTTCTCTGCTTTGGCTTCTTTTCTGGAGACGCCTGCACTATCATCTATATTGATGTGTGCATTTTTTTCTTTTTTGTTAAAAATAACATTTTTTACATCTAAATCTAACATCAAATAATTATTTTCTAAATTAAACTTAACATAATCCTTATCCTCTACCTTATCCGCTACATTATAAGAAATATTTAAATGTTCAGAAGGAACACTAAGTTTTTTAAAACCAATTCGCCCCTGAATTTTAAGAAAATCGCCCTATTTTAAAATTGTGCCTTGTATTTAGGAACAATATTCTAATAAACAGAAAAGTTTTCTGAAAATAAGAAAAAATAAAATTTTGCTGGACGAAATCAAGAAATAGGCCAGATTTTTCTGATTTTTAGGGCGCATTTTTCTAAAGTTTTTTAAAAACAGGGAAAAATTAACCTTTAATTTTTAGAAAATGGTAGCCCTTAAAGAGACTACTGAATTTCTCAAAAACAGAAAAATTTTCTGAACTAATTTTCTTTAAAAACATAGCGATAGTAGCCATTGCTTGAAGAAAAGGTGTTAGATTTCAGAAATGTTTTCTCCAGTGCAGAAATATAGGTAGGCCATTCAGGCGATGCCACTGCAACGATGTGAAATAGCCTAACCGTCTAAGCCGCCGCCGTCGTTGCGCGTGGCAAAAGTCTTGGGTTCTAATCCCAGTCAGTCCCTGAAAAATTTTATTTATTTAATAAATATTAATCAAAAGCAGCTGGGGTGTTGTTCGAACGAAGGGACCTGGAGCTGGACCGGTGGTGGGATTTGGACCCTGGACTGGTGGTGGCGAACTGGATCTGGACCCCGGTGGTGGATCTGGACCCGGTAGGGATCTGGTCCTCCCGGTGGTGGATCCTGGACCACCCATCCGGTTGGAGGATCTGGACCACCCGGTGGTGGATCTGGACACAGTAGGTGGATTTGGACCGGGACCACCACCACCCGGTGGATACGCCACACCGGTGGAGGATCTGGAACCGGTGGTGGAAACTGAACCACCTGGTCACCTGGTGGTGGACCTGGACCGGTGGTGGACTTGGACCTGAACCGGTGGTGGACGCGGGACCAAGAGGTGGCCATTGGGGGTGGACTTGGGCCCTGGAGGACTGGAACTGGTGGTCTTAAACAATTTTTCTGAACTTTTAAGAAAAAATTTGTCTCTATATTAGAACAAAAATTTCTTATTTTAAGAAAATAGTTTCTATGATTCAGAAAAAAATTCTAGTTCAAGAAGAAAAGTAGCCCCTTGGTTTATAAAATTACAAAATATTAAAAAATAATGAGTCGCCTTAGGACGGGATTTCAAAGGCGAATTTCTAATTTTAAGGGTTAATTTGGGACTTTTTTTTTTATGAGTGTATGTAATCTATGTAATCAGCGGCAGGTGGGTTGTAAGTGGGTGGGTGGGAGGTGCTGCTAGATTAGCGGGGAGCAAAACAATAAAACAATGAGTTCATAGTAATTCCAAAATCAATGTTCAATTAACATATTCTCAATAAATGGTCAAATTGGGTAATTCAGCAACAATTTCTTTGCTTAAAATGGACAATTTTCAAAACCATTTACATTGCTCCATCGTCAACATGGATTTTTATTTAATTTCAAGTTTATACAAATTTTTTTTCCCCACAACTAAATGTTTCCTTCGATAAAAATGACACTCTATTGCTAGAAACATTTAATGAGAAGAAAAAAGAACAATTTGTTTCCCAAAGCCACATGCAGCCACTTAGCAATTCGTCCAGCAACACAAATAAATATAAATAAACAAAAATCAAATGATCTCGCACCAGCGCCCTGTCTCCCTTCCAACCAGCTAAATTCCTATTCGCACCAAAAAACCCAACAGGAGCAACAAAGACAACGCATAATGACTACAGCGCAGCCGCAACATTTCGAACTAGCCAGCAACAAAACCAAAGTATCTTTTCACGGAGTATCCATTAACAGCACTCCATTCTGAGAAGCTGCGCAACATTGCTCTCTAGTACTCACTCCTCTCTGGAATCGAGACTGAATCGTAAGGCAACAGCAAAGAGGGCGACGTCGACGTCGCTGCCACCTTGTTAAATACGCCTTGGTGCGCACGTACGCCAAGAATGCGAGGCAAAAACAACGGTAAATAAAACCGGCTCGGCGAGCGACAAGGCGGTCGCACTCACACACACAAGCACACCAGAAACAAAAACCCACCCTGAAGCGATCGCTTGGCACGTGCCAACAGTGTGTCAGAGCGAGAGGGAAGATGCCGCAGCAGAACAGAGTTTGGCGAGACAAAGGCTGGAGTAGCTTCTGAAAAAGCAGAGGCGAGCTCTTAAGTTTCCTCTGCGATGAAGCACAGACGTGCCCGCGGCAGAGAGGAGTGAGTACTAGAGAGCAAATTGCTCTTTTTCTTCTCATTAAATGTTTCTAGCAATTGAGTGTCATTTTTATTGAAGGAAACATTGAGTTGTGGCAAAAATGAATTTTTATAAGCTTTAAATTAAATAAATATAATAAATAAAAATGCATGTTGAAACTGGATATGGGAAACTGGATAAAACGATTGTCGGAAATGATTAAGAATTCTTATAGCTATTTTATGCAAAAATTTGGAATATTTTCACAAATTGGTTTTTGAATGGAAGCAAATGAACAACCAAAAAGCAATTCTCGGTGTCCTACCAATGTCTTTCAGTTGCTTTCAAACCTCTAGTATTTTGTGAAGAGCTTTGCGTCACCAACCAAAGCCAATACACAAACCAACCAATGCGTCTCCGTTACCTCTCGCAAAAATAAATGAATTGTGGAACTAAATTCAAAAATTAACAGAAAATGCCAGCTATCTGCAGTTCGATAAATTTCACCACGAAACCACCACAAGCCAAAGCCGTGTGTTCCTGGTTTCCAGTGTTCCGGGCCGCGTTTTTTCATTGGCAAAAAGTACGATGTAAGTGGCGGCGCGCATATTTTTTCTTCTGCTAATATTTATGTTTTTTTTTTTCGTTCAGATGGTCAACATATATATCAATTGTGGAGAACGCGGACGCCCGCGGGGGGGAGGCGTGTCCAGGAGGGGAGCTGGCCGGCGAGGTGGCGGCCCCGACGACAACGGCCCAAGGGGGACCGGGTTGGGGGCGGCGGCGGGGCGGTCGCGGGGTGGCGGCGGGTGTGGGGTGCGGGTGGGCGCATCCCAACAAGGGCCCCATTGCAAAACTAAGGGGAATTAAAATTTCCACCAGGGGATTGAATTTCTTTGTTTCAGAGTGGGGTATGGATACATTTGCAGCTTGTCGAATAAGCTTGCAGATGTTTGCTGTTTCCTTATTGATATTTTCGCTGGCGGGTTTTAGCTGGTTGAGATCGTGTGAGATAGAGAAAAATGTTTCCTAGTTAGCCTGGTCAAGTTTAAATTTGGATTGGTAGGATGGAGTGGATGGAGGGTTTGGGGAAAAAGTGAAGGGTAGTTTGGGAAAGTTGGGGTCGCTGCCTCTAAGGCTGGAGGCTATGTTCCAAGTTGAGTTGAGAGCTATTGTGGGAGTTGCCAGAGAAATGTCGATATGGGTTAGAGTGTTATGGATGCTGAAGTAAGTGGGGGAGCGGTCATTTAGTAGTAACAGTTCGGATTGGGTAATAAATTTATCAATTAGGTTGCCTCTTCGGTTGTTCTTGGGAGAACCCCAAGAATTGTGCCAGCCGTTAAGATCACCTGTTATAAGGGTGTTATCTGAGAGATTCCCGAAGAAATCATGTAGCTGATTCGTGGAGAAAGGTTTGTTTGGAGCTATGTAGGTAGAGATAACTTTAAACTTAACTTTAGATTGTACTGTGACTGCAATCAGTTCTATATTGTTTGAGCTTTTAATGTTTGTAGGGAATTGTTGGTACTGCAAGGAGTTGTGTATAAGGAGTGCAACGCCTCCAAATGCGTTAGTTGAGGTATTGTTATGGTACACTGAACCAAAAAATTGATCCATTCGGGATCAACTCTATCCAAAACGCGATTAATAATGGGTTGTTCTCGAAATGGAGCAAATTGAACCCGGACTTAAACTGATCCTTCTTTTCGAACTCAATTTTGTTCCATTCGGGATAGCTTTCAAGAACGGCCGAGATTGATTTTGATCCCATTTTTAGCCTGGCTGAGCTTGAACTGCTCCTTTCCTTTCGACTCCTAAAATAAATTCACTCTGAGTCATAAACATCGTATGTTTATATAAAATATATATTTATTTAATCAAAGAATTGGATTTTTTTAGGATTTAAATATTCAGGACTTATTCATATTTGTAACATTTTAAACATTTTTCAGGACTTATTCATATTTGTTCTTATTTCTAACATAAGTTTTTCCGTTAAAATAATCCTACATTGCTAAACACCCTTTTTCCGAGTAGTACTCATTTTCGGTGAGTCAGTTATCCACCTTTCACTCAACAGAAATTGTGTCATCTTCAATGCCAATGTGCAATTAAAAAAATTAAATAAATTTGAATATTAATAATAAACGATGTGAAAATTGGTATATATTGTATATCTGGCAGATATACAAATTTACTCACCTCAGTCCGTTTCCAAATAAAAAGCTTTTCGCGAAAGTCCATCCGAGGACCTAAAGCAGGGATCGCTTCCGTCACGTCCTCACCGGTTATAAGCTTCAAGTGCTCAAACTTGACACCAGCCTCTGTAAATATAAAGAGGGAAATTGAACACAAACGTAGAGAATCACAAACGCGCCTCAACATACATACATATGTATGTATATACCAGTGTGAAGAAAGATGAAAAAAGTCGGCACGCGTTATTGCAAACATGCACACATGCAGCGGCGTTTCTAATACACACATACACACATCCATATGAGCATGTTAATTAATAATATATTATAATTAATAATATATTAATTTAATTTATAATAAATTCTAAATTCAAATTATTAATATATCAATTTAATAATATGCACACATGCATGTGTGTATTAGAATCGCCGCTGCGGCGGCTGCTGCATGTTTGCAAAGACGCGTGCCCTGGCTACGCAGCGGCGACTCTGACATACACATGCACAAAGCCGTGTCGTCTACTTAACTGTTTTTTATTTCTAAATACATACATATGTAACTTACCCGCTAAATTCACAATAACGTGGTGTAATTGGTTGGCCTCACACCCCTTTATTATTTTGTCATCCGCCATAGTTTCTTTTTTTTTACTTTTCACTTTCAAAAACACTTCCGACTCTGGCACGCGTCACTTTCAGAATGACGACCAGCCCACCAACGTTGCCTTTGCTCCAGGCGAACAACAGAACGAAGAAAATGAGAGGAGCAAAGAGAGCAAATCGGATGGTTGTGAATGTGAGTTTCTTGTAGTGAAATTATTTTAGGGGATAATTCTTTTATAAGTATTTGTAGCTGATCGTAATTGTTACAGTAACCATTTATATTCCATTGAAGGACTTTAATTGACATATTGAATAATAAAGTTTTTTTTTTGACGTTACAACGTCTTATAATTCGATAGAGCAGGCTGCACGCACGAAAAAACATGACTCATGCGTAGTTACCTCGCTTTGAGGCGTTCCATGTACTAATACATACACACACTTCACACATATAGCTCAGCAGAGCAACGCATTGTTGTTGTTTCAACAGGCCAACACTCTCTGTGAGCTGTACTTAGTTGTAATTTGACATTTGTAAACAGAGAGAGTGGCTCTCAGTTACGCACTCCCTTTTGGTTATAAGCAGATTTAAAGTTTCTGGTCTAACGGAAATCAAATTGACAAGAAATTTTTTGCGAGGCAAGTGCTGCTAATAAAATGAATTTCGGAGCGTAAACAATAATTAATATTGTTTAAAAATTTGTTATATTGCTAATCCTATTGATATGTTCGTCTTCCTTTTAGCATAGTAATGTTGAAAGGAGTATTAAGGGCGAAAAATTGTATTGCTATTATTTATTGTTTTATAGCG
The DNA here is from genome assembly GCA_018904265.1 of Lordiphosa collinella. NCBI lineage: Eukaryota > Metazoa > Arthropoda > Insecta > Diptera > Drosophilidae > Lordiphosa > Lordiphosa collinella. Next base: position 110,067 of record JAEIFV010000431.1, on the reverse strand, counting down.
AATTAAAGATACGGTGACATGCAGATGGCATAGAATTCCATTTAACCAAAAAAATGAGTGCAAAATAGTCAGTATTCTTCGGGAAAATCGATCAGATACAGGAAAGGTACATTATAAGAAACATATAAACAATTCAATGGGAAATTCACTAATCAAATTTAAATACACCGAGCACAATTGGAGACTGTGCGGTGATTTTGAGATTGAATCGGTATTACATCGAATCGGAAATACATCGAATATATGGATTTATTGCCTGTGTAGGGTTATTGCCCTGTCAGGGTAAATCTAACTTGATCAATTTCATTGTGATTTCCAATTACCTCCTTCTCTATATACATACAAATCTATTAAACAAATGAAATTAAAATTTTCTTTTGAAAAATGCTACCATTCCATAAGTATTTTCTTAAGACGTTGTCACGTTCAACTATCGGCAGTAAACCGACTTTACAGACAACCAATTTTTTTTGGGTAAGTTGAGTTGATTATATATTTAGATCAGCGTAAGAGTGGGTAAGTGAATGGATGCCGGTCTATACCCATTCACTTTGGTATTAATACTACTGTGAGAAGGAGTGGCCAAGAACTAGTTTGGCGGAGCGGGAGACCTGTGAAGATTTTAGTGACCGGACGTTAAAATCTTCAGAAGTCTAACAGATCGAGCAACCAGAGTTCTCAGTCACTCCCTCGGCACATTATTTTATACTGTTAAGTATTAGGCTTCCATAGAAATGTCTTCGTCAGACTTAATTGAGATCGAGAGATTGGTATTCTTTGATTTTACCTTGGCTGGGAGACTATTTTTGACGTTATTTGCTTTTAGGCTAGTTTTCAAAGTGTTGGATGGGGTTTTAGGAAATATTTTGATGTTGGGGTCAAAGATGATTCGTTCCTTTGGATCTGAAGTTCTTTTGGGTGGGGAGCTGGACGTGGTTTTATTCCGGCTGACAGTTGGGCTATCAGGATTTTGATGGACATCATTGTAAGTTATAATCTGGCGGCTTGAGGAAGATGATGGCGCAGTCGATGTGTTTCCGACGGCGGTGACTGCTGCGTAGGGTCGTGGCAATTGGTGACGCTGATCATAGATGTTGCGAGCAGTCTTGAAATCAGTTTTTTCGATGGTTTTGATTGCCAAAATTTCTTTGTTTTTGGAAGGTGGGGCAATTGCGGTCCATAATGTAGTGGTTGTTGTTTGGCAGCTTGGCTTTTTTACAGTTGATACAGGAGTTATTGAATAGGCAGGGGCTTGCTGGATCTTCGATGTTGTGAGTAGGGGAGCCACAGTTCAGGCAAAGTTCCACACTGCTACAGTATTGAGCTAAGTGACCAAGGCGACCACATTTGCGGCATTTTCTTGGCTTGGGTATGTATGGGCGAACTTCAGTAATCTCGTATCCTATTTTCACAGATGAGGGTAGATTTGGTGTGTTGAATGTTAGAATTGTGAGGCTGGTTTCTATAAACGTATCTTGTTGTTTTTTTTTAATTTTACGGGACTCTACCACATTTTGGCTTGAGAGTTCTTCGGTGATGTGTTCTTCAGGTATGAAGCGTAGGTCATTTGAGTATATTACACCTTTCGATGTGTTGAGTGTGTTATGCTCTCATACTGACACATGGATGTTGTTGCCAAGAGATGTAAGTTTGATTAGATTTACTGCTTGCGTTAGGGCTTTGGTTTTTATCAGTTTCGAACCGTTCATTTGAGATGTACAATATTCCACTTCTCCTGAGCGTACATTATCAATTATTTTTTTGATGAGAAAAGGACTGACGTTTGCTAGAGTTTCTTCACTATTCACACGAGAAATGATTAGAAACTTAGGTCCAATTGACACGTTTTTAAGTTTAATTGTGTTGTCCAGCACAAAACCCAGCTGTGGCTGAGTTTTTGCTTTGCTTCTATCCGGAGGTTCAGGCATTGTTGTTGCTGCAGAGCAGCAGGTAGTTGCGAAGACGATGTCTTATCAGTTGGAGTTCGATTATTAACAGTAAATGTTTGTTTTGTTTTTGTGAGTTGTTGTTTTAAATTGAATTGATTGTTCGACTGTTGATCTTAGGCTTTCCGTACGCACGACTATGCGCAGTGGGAGTTGGGAAGTGGGTAGTCATCCGATTTCGAGCAATTTTGGTGAGGTCATGGAAAAACATAGTAAACTAAGAAATACGAAGTTTGGAGGCGTTTCCACTAAAAACAAAAAAGTTTTTCTCACGAAAACTAGTTTTTCGACCAATCGTTCCTATGGCAGCTATATGCTATAGTCATCGGATCCGGCCTGTTTCAACAAATGTGCAGCGTATTTGTTTATTGGTAACTAGCCTTCTGCTACCCTTTTTGGCCGCTTATGCTAGTGTGAAATTGGTTTTTAACAGTACTTTGCAGTGTCCATTTGGGCTTAACGATAATGTATAAGTGTTTTTATATCCGACCACATAAAGTATATATATTCTTGATCAGCACGACGAGCTGAGTTGATTTAGCCTTGTCCGTCTGTCCGTCCGTCCTTCTGTCTGTTTCTATGCTATCTCCTCCGTCAGTTTTAAAGCTATCCTCACCAAACTTTGCACGAAGTCTTGTGCCGGCCGGATCTGATGACTATAGCCGGCCGGATCGGATGACTATAGCATATAGCTGCCATAGGAACGATCGGTCGAAAAACTAGTCTTAGAGAGAAAAACTTTTTTCTTTCTAATGGAAACGCCTCCAAAGAACGTATTTCTTAGTTTACTATCCTTTCCCATGATTTCACTAAGTTTGGTCGAAATCGGATGACTATAGCATATAGCTGCCATAGGAATGATCGGTCTAAAAATAGTTCTAGTAAGAAAAACTTTTTTGTTTTTAATGAAAACGTCCTTATTATTGGCATACACTTATTTTATATACTTTTACACAATTCTACATAGCTTGGTCGAAATCGGATGACTATAGCATATTGCTCCCATAGGAACGATCGCTCGAAAAGCTAGTTCGAGTGAGGAAATATTTTTTGTTTTTAATGAAAACGCCCTTTTTATTGGCTTATTCTTATTTTATATACTTTAACACATTTCTACAAAGTTTTATCAAAATCGGATGACTATAGCATATAGCTGCAGTATGAATGATCGGTCGAAAAAAAAGTTTTAGTAAGAAAAACTTTTTTGTTTTAAATAGGATCGCCTCCAAGTTTCGTAATTAACAGTGTATTATGCTTTTGCATGATTTCACCAAGTTTGGTCGAAATCAGACATCTATATAGTAAATACCAAAAATTAGTCGTAGTTAGAAAAACTTTTTTGTGTTCAATGGAAGCTGCAAGGGTATACAAAACTTCGGCCGAGCCGAAGTTAACTTTCTCCTATTTTTTTATGTAGGTATTTAGTGAGAAAGTGTGAGAATTTGGTGTAAATGGTGTCCTGCTAGAGTCGCCGTGAGTTCAGGTCCTTGGGTAAGACTCTCTTTAACCTTCTCCTTTGACGTACACCTTGTATTCTTCGTCTTCTTAACAAGTTCTTAGCCAGTTTGTTGGGGTGGTGAGATAATTTGTCAAGGTAAATGGCGGCCTGCTTGTTGATAACATCTCCAGCCTTGGGAACTCCAAGGTCCTTTTCAATATCCGTGGTTCTCAGGTACCGTTCAGCTCCCGTAAAGCGTCTAAGCATTTTCGCCTGGACCACTCTTATCTTACTCAGGTGAGACTTCGCCGCGATTCCATAAATTTGAAGGCCATATCTCCATACCGAAGCCAGAATAGCCTTATAGATTAGGACTTAGTTCCTGAGTGACAGTTTGTTGTTGGAGTTCAAGAGCCACCCCATGCGCCGTGCTTTGGCAGCCACTGCCTGAGCTGTTGTCGTGACATGTTGTCCAAAGGTCAGTCTTCTGTCCAGTGTCACCCCAAGGTATTTATGGGCTGCTTTATGCTCCCCTTGCTGTTGGCACCAGCATTGCAGTAATTAGCCATGAAAAGCCTCTCAAAAACTGCCGTTCGGATTCGGCGTTAAACTGTAGGTCCCTTTCTCTTGTGCTAAAATTAGAAGCGCACAAGCCAAGAGATTGAGAGAGGCTCGGCTTTGGCCCCTTGGGGCTGTTGTCATCTTGACAAGCCGATTTTACTTTTACTTTATGCTCCATAAGCTGACTGTGCAAGAATACTCCCGGGCAGGTGTCACGACGGGTGGAATAAGTCACCGAAGCACACTTGTCCGTGTTTATGGCAATATTCCATATAGCGGCCCAATTGCTAAACCTATTCAAGTGGACAAGGCTAAATGAACTCAGCTCGTCATGCTGATTAAGAATATATATACTTTATGTGGTCGGAGATGCTTCCTTCAATGCGTTACAAACATCCGCACAATTTTATAATTCCCTCTGCAAGGGTATAAAAAGGGCCACCCTAATATATATTCGATATAAGTCGATTGAGCTTTGTCCGCCCGTCTGTCTGTTTCTACGCGAACTACTCCCTCAGTTTTGAAGCTATCGAGCTGCACAGAGTCATCTTTTAGCAGCACACTGCACATTAGGCATATAAATAAATTTAGAATCGAATTTACATGGCCCTACACGACGGGGGATACCAAAAGATTACTATATACATGAACCTTAAGTATTTTGCGAAAAAAATGTTCCGCAGGAATCAAATAAAATAAATAATAAAATATGAATAACATCAAGTACAATCCATTACATTGGATGTGACTGTCGTCAAAAACGCCGATGTGGCGAAATTTCGACCTCTTCGGTGGCGACTTGGTTGTCTCTGGTTTGCCCAGATTGGCTACTTGTAAGCGAAGAGGAGAACGAGGAGTTTCATGCGGCCAGGTTTGAGAAATCATCTTGGGGGCCTTCTTGCAGCTCTATGATAGACTCGGAGGAAAGCTGTCTCCCAACCGATTTGGATGAGATGCAGAGCACGAACACTCGAGACCATTGTACAGTTTGCGGGAGGACCCAAGATTATGCTGCCATCGTCTATGCATTGCACTGAGAGCTTATATAGTGCACATGCTGCAGCAGGATTGGCCGTGTGCCGTGGAGGTGATCAATAAGTTCCAGCAGCAGCATATACCATATGTCAGTGAAGATGTGCAGCTCTGGATCATGCTAGAGGTGCTGCAGGCCAAACCGGAGCAGGCACAAGTCATACACACCTCGGTGAAGCGAGTCATCTTTAGGGCAGACCTGGGCAAGCGGGTGCCGGTGGTGTGGCAGACATGTGAGACGTATTTAAAGCTGCAAATGGGACGCTGTGAATGGGACGCGGTGTGCGTGGGTGTGGGCACCTAGATTAAGAACATTGGCTACTCCATTGAGGGCTTTTTGGTATGTCGAAAAGGTCACCTACTGATGAGAGGGACTCTCTTTTTGCCAACGTCCAAACTGCAAAAAGCAAAGACGATTCCTTGCACATTTGGTTTTAATTTCTACAAAATTAATTCTTTGTTTATTGCTGTCAGTTGTTTGCTATCGATAACAATCACAATTTTTTGTTATTGATTTATGCTGGTGAACACGCCCAATGTCTGAAATCTGGGTTTTCTAGGAATAGCTTGAAAAATACTAACCCTACTTACTTTTACGGTACGCAACTTTTGGGGGCTGCGGTAATCAGGAATTTCATAAAATGCTGGAAAATAAATCGACTTTTGCAAAAAGCTATCAGCAGTGAAATGCACTTACGAAACAAAGAACTTAGCAATATGAGTTAATATATTACGAACGATTCTTGAAAATAGGGTTGGATAGGTGCTTTCTTATCGATTCATGTCTTTACGATCGAGATATATTGATAAGGGTTATTGATAAGGTCAGCTTCGGCTCGCCAATGTGAGCTACTTAACAAAAGAAAAATAGGGGAAAGTTAACTTCGGCTCGGCCGAAATTTTGTATACCCTTGCAGCTTCCATTGAAAACAAAAAAGTTTTTTTAACTAAGACTTCTTTTTGGACCTTACTTTTCTATGAGATCTATACTATATACGAGGTGTGTTCAAAAAGTATCGCAAATTTTGTGTTTTTTCAAAAATTATTTATTTATTCATGAATATCTATTTTGTCCCCTTCAAAGTAATCCCCATGAGATATTATACACTTGTGCCAACGGTTTTTCCAATCTTCGAAGCACTTCAAAAAATCATTTTTTTTATCTTGTTCAGCTCCTCCTTCGATGCCGTCTTTATCTCGTCAAGCGTAGCGTAACGTCGTCCTTTCATGGGCCTCTTCAGTTTAGGGAACAAGAAAAAGTCACAGGGGGCCAGATCTGGGGAATACGGTGCCTGCGGCATTATTATAGCCTATTTCCACTATAGCAAATATGTACATATTCTCACATTTTATCACATACCCAAAAATATGCAACTTTTTTCCATAGAAAAAAAAATATACATATTTAATATATGTGTCCATTCGCCACGAGTGATAACAGTGTTGTAAAAAAAAATACTAGATTATTTGGTATTAATGTCACAAAAAAATCAACCCTGTGACGCAGCAGAATGCGCCCCATTGTTTTTAGTTCTTTTTGTTATTCTTTTCATTTTTTCATTTAATTATTCATTGTTCATTTCCTATTAATAAGCTAAGTAAATATAAAACCCGTGCCTCATGAAGAGGACTTAAACACATATCTAAGAGTTTTAAAACGATAGTCCACCTCTAGCCCGCCAACTATTTAAAAGCAACGGCCAGCCAAACGCACCAAACACACACGCACACAGGTTCGTTCAAACGCAACGGCCACCAAACGGAAAACAAATGTCACACCGACACACATTAGCAAACTGAACGAAACAAAATCGCTGGCACATACATACCGACAGGCAAACGCATTCGCCGGCACCCGCATACCAACATGCAAAAACCAACGAAACACATACACGCGTCATCGGGCCGCAGATCAGCGAACGCAAAAGACAACAACAATACATGCACGGGCCGAAGCCGGCCGATGCACTATGGGTTTTTTTTCGTTTTTTTTGGCATCAACTTCAAATTGAAAGATAGAAAGCTGAGTTTTTGCACATAAATTATTCAAATTAAAGTAGAATTTCGGTTTTTGTTTATTTTATGATTCGACCACGCCTACATCCCCTTCCCCCAACACGGTACCTAAAATTATTTGGAAAATTCAAAATAAATATGTTTTTCGATAGATTTCATCTGTTGTGTGCATTTGTACTTACTGAAACAATTAGACATAAATAAAAACATCTAAAACAACCAATTTGGGCCAAACTTATTAAGAAATTTGGTCCTTGTAACAAATCTTTAACTGTTGTGCCTTAACAACTGTGCCTTAGTTCCAAAGTTTTTAGTATTTGAAAAAATCGATTTTTAAGTTAGTGTTGTGTTCTGAAAATAAAAAACAAATATTAAATTATTTAAATTTATTTATGTTTAAACAGCTTACTTAGGCTACTTACAACGTATGAGAACTTAATTTTCTCTTCTCTTCAAAATATTCTTCGTCTGAAGCAATCACTTCGAGTTCTTCATTAAGTTATTCGTCATCCTCTAACTCATCTTCTTCAGTTTCATCAGTATCTGGTAAAACTTCAAAGCGTGTTGACTGCAGCAGCGAGAAAACTTCATTTGGTATTTTTATTTTTTTTATTTTTAATTTGTCTTTCTTTTATGTAGATACTAGATAGCAATGGGTCCGAAGTATCTAAGGCTCTGTTAAAAATATCGGTCATGTTGTCCAGTCTGCTGCATTTCCTTGCATGTCCCCTCCTATCACTCTTATATATTTTATTTCGGGACTCAGAAGCATGTTCCGCAAGACAGCCAACAGGAACTAAGGAACTCTCTATTATTTGTTGACCATGTACTAGCACCTTGTGTACAGTAGGCGACATTGGATACCAAGAATAATCATTTTGGTAAACTTCAAAAACCTTTTCGCAGAAAGTTTTAAACTTATTTGAGCTTATTTCATGCTCTCAGGAAATGGTTATTAAAATGATGTAAAATTGTTTCAATAATTGTTCATCAACATTTAAAATTGATGATAATAGGGCTGAGTTAGAAAATGCCCTCCTGGCTGTGTTGCCATCATTGGAGTTTCCGCTGCCATTTGGTCTCGGCTTGTCCACATTGAGTCCCATTTCCTTTAAAATTGTCAGTTGTATTAATTGTTTTCGCACCATTAATTGGGGTTTGTCGCAGTCCTTAATGTGCCACTTCTTTATTTCGACTCTATACGAAAGTTTTAAAACGAACTCGAAAAAGCGGATCCAAGCATGCAAAGGGCTGATTCCATACTGAAGAGCATCAATCTTAGGCTTGAAAACATCAGACTTAAAATCTTTAATATTAAGCAATTGCGTTGGTTTTGCTCCACAGATAGGGCAACACTGACATGAGTTGCATCCTGTCAAAATATTTAAGACTTTCCCATCAATTAGGGTCATTTGACCTAAATATTCCACAACTATTTTTTTACCATTATACTCGTACACGTATGTTTTCAGATTTCGAATTTCGGTATCCAAGTTCTCTATTTCCTTAAGGATGAGGGCACGACTTTCATTAATGAATTCAATTTTCAAAGGCCTACAGAATCGAACCGAATGGGGTATTTTATTGATCCAAATAATTTGTTGGGCCTTGTTTATCAGTTTTAATGGAATAATTGATGTTACAAACAATGCATTATCAGGGGCAGCAAGGTCTTGAAAACGTTGTTTGTTCATACTGTGTCCTGTGGAGCCATCAAATCCATAGCTATATATTAATTTTAAACGTATCACATTTGGAAGTATATCCAACACTTCATGTTGCATTTCCAGTATGCGCAAGGCCGTATGGTCCAAAAGTTTTTGTAGAGGAAATTGTGCTTTATTTTCAAAATATTGAATGTCGTCTGGTCTAAGTTTTATTTTAGCACTAGTTAGATCCATATTGGAACCGGCTTTTTTTGCATTTTGCTTTAAATTAATATATTGTTCTTTTGTAAATCCATTTTCCAATAAAAATGATAAGGCACTGTCAGCTGACATTTGTACGGGCTCAGTCGAAAAAAGTTTCCTTTTCAGTTTACTTTGATCCTCGCTTGATCCTGCTGCTTTTAAAACAGCAACCATGTCCTTATCTGCTGATTTGGTAGCTGAATCTCTAGCAGCATGAACTAGCATAGGCAATGAGTTATTATTAACTTCTGAAAGCTCTGTCGCCAACTTTCGTTTTTGCCGGGAGCTAGCGTTCTCATAGTCCACTTTTGGACGTCCACCTCTATTTCTCGAGCCACAACTTACGTCGATGTCAATTTTGATCTTTTTATTAAGCCATTCAGAATGCTTACTTTTAAATCTTTGAATTTGTCGCCCGCACTTTGGCCATGCTCTTTCAAAATATTTGACAAAATCGCGTACCTTTTCATTTACTTGAGAATCGACGCTTTTATTTAGGTTATTTTCCCCAATTTTTTGCTGTATATGCTGTTTGACAGCGGCCTCTGAGCGTTTGTGGCTGACAAAAATGTGTAGCAGCTCTGCATGCTCAAACGCATATCCCTCTGGAAAAAGGCGATTTTTTCGCGAAGAAGCAAATTATAGCAGACAAACGAAGTTGCATATTATTCTTTAGTTAGTAACTCCACATTTAAATACCTGAGCACTTTGGAGTGCCTTGCGAGTTCTACTCCACGAAACACTGCTAAATTTGCTAAGATTAATCAAAAAAGCACACATAAATAAAACACGTTTCACGAGGACAAAAACACATAGAATTGACGAATATGTTATATAACTCTTGTTTTACATACCTGAACTACGACTTTGCATCATTTAAAGTTGTATTTTATTTATATGTGGCCAACGAGAGCAATAAAACTTTAGCAATGCTTTAAGCTGAACTGTACACAAAGCTACCACGTGCGTAATCAGCTGACTTTGACAGTGTATCGATCAACCAGTGTGACCGTGAAAAATTTTATCGATTGATTTTTTATTTAACTAGAGTATTATAAACATAAAAATTAAAGTTATTTCAATAAACAGAGCAACATTTTTTTTGGGTTTATGCCAAAAAAAACGAAAAAAACCCAGTGTGCGATGCGGCAAACGCAAAGCAGCAAGCCCGAACAATAACAACGCGTACGCTGGCAGAGGCCGAACGAGCGGGCAACAACAAGACCCTTGGCAAAGGGCGGCCAATCACTGCGTCGGACATGCAGCCGGCGCCAGCAGAGGAGTTCTAAGTGAAGCTGGGCCTCGCAGATTCTGGGAATTTGACGACGGCGTCAGTCTGCAATTGATCGTGGGATAAGTGAGTAAAGTTTTTGAAAAGTCGTCGCGTGTGCTAGTAAAAACCCAACAGGAGAACACAGGAGACAACACAAGTGACACCAAGGACCAACAGCAGTAGCACCAAGGAATCAACAACAACAACGCGCTCCCAGCCAGATCTGCAAACAGAGACACGAGGCCAAGCAGCCACAACAAAACGCGCCAAAGTCTGCAAGTGTGTGTGTGTGTGCGTGAAAAATTTGGCGGACACGCGGGTGGAGTGGGTAAGCAGACGGGTGGCCATTTTTGTTGAAGGGGGGAAACTACAGGGTGCGGTATAGGCATTTTTGTACTCTAATTGTGAAATAAATTCTACAAATTAACCATAACCCCTGCCCATATTTTTCGTGGACCAACTGCTTCTGGTGTTAAACCCCAGGGATGGACAAACGTCAATAAGTGACTTAAGTACCCTAAATTTTCTTAAGCCGTTTCGATTCCTCGTGTCTGCTTAGGTGTTTAACCTCAAACACGAGTAATCATAGGCGAGCCGCGTGATACGGATACCATTTCTGCCAGGTGAAAACCTCGGATCTAGTTTGTGGTTGTTCTTTGCTCTAGGTGATAACCTCAGACACAACCTGTAACTATTTCTGCTCAGGTGTTAACCTCTGACTTGGCCAGACACTATTTCTGCCTTAGTTGTTAACCTCAGATCTAGTAGGTCACTATATCTGCTTTAGGTGATAAACCTCAGATATAGTTTTCCGTAGACGACACGTGCTCTCGGCTAGGTAGTTTCACTCCGCCATCCGACTGTACCCGCCCTAGGTGACAAACCTCAGGTACAGCCGGCCGTTTTCATTTTCTTTTCCCTCAACTTTCTTCCCTTCCCCGTCGATCCCTCGTGTCCGCATAGGTGCTTGACCTCATACACGAGTGATCAGAGACGAGCCACGTGACACGGCTGCCATTCCTGCCAGGTGATTAAACCTCGGATTTAGTTTATGGTTGTTTCTACGCTAGGTGATAACCTCGGATGCAACCTGTAACTATTTCTGCTCAGGTGTTAACCTCGGATCTGGCGAGACACTATTTCTGCTTTAGGTGTTAACCTCAGTTATAGTTAGTCACTACTTCTGCTTTAGGTGCCAAACCTCAGATTTAGTTTGCCGCTGACACCACGTGCCCTCCGCCTGGCCATTTCTAGTTTCATTGAACTAGTAACCCACTTTATTGTAGGAGTAGGTAGGGTTGTAGGAGAGGCGTATCTGAAACCCCGTTTTCTCTCTTATCTTCGATCTCTCGTGGCTGCCGTAGGTGTTTTAACCTCAGGTACGAGTGATCACAGGCGAACCACGTGCTACGGCTAACATTTCTGCTAGGTGATTTAACCTCGGGTATAACTTGCGGTTGTGTTCCGCCCCAGGTGATAACCTCGGAGACAACGCGCAGTTATATTTGCTTTAGGTGTAAACCTCTTCTGCTCTAGGTGTTAACCTCAGATTTAACTAGTTGGTTACTGTTTCAGCTAGGTGTTAAACCTCAGATACAGTTTGCCACAGGCGACGCGTGTTCATTACCAGGGATTTTCTCGACTCATTGTCCCGGCTATTGGTGACCAACCTCCGGTGCGATTGGTCATACATTGGCCCCGGTCACAGATACCCTGCCCTCCTATCCACAGTGCTTCCTTACACGCAAATTTTCGACGTGACTCAGACCCCACCTGAATTGAGCACGATCCCCTACAGTCCTAGTAGTCCCAGCACTTATAAATATTCTGTAAGTGCCCTTGGCCAGACTGAGTTATACCTCAGCCTTAGACACTACCTTACAGATGGCGCCCGAGCAGGGACCCTGGGACGTAAATTTAGAACAATTTAGGGTAACATCCTTCATGGCCTAAAAACCCATCAGTCCAAAAATTTAGTCGTGAGAAGGAAATTAGTGGAAACTTAGCGGCAGAGTATTCGACTTCGCATAGTCCAAGGCACGTTTTAATAAATCTTAAAGCTAAAAAAAAAAATCATTGAACTACAAGGAACGGCATAAAATTCTCAGTACTTGTATGTATGTATTGCATGTAAGTCTCAGCCACGTGCTTTATAGGTAGTTACCAAAACCGCTATTCGCGCAGAGCACATCCAATTGCCAATACATATAAGAAGAGTACAGCCATTCCCTAGACATTGGTTCATTCGAGTTTGTTCTAACCGCATACCAAGGTTTCTACTCTAATCATTTTTGTCCGCGTCTGGTTAGCATCATCCACGTCACCCTGCGAGAGAGAGAGAGCGAGAGAAACCGAAGACCACAGCTACAGCGCAGCCGAAGCTACGCCGCGACGCTGCCCTTACGAGCGCCGGGCTATATATTGAGCAACACTCAACCAGCTAGACACAGTCGATCGAGAACTCACACCGAGATCACACCTAAAGCCTACCTCGTCCCTGAGAAAACCATCGCGAACTATATCCTTGCAAAAGTAGCCTGATCTAGGTCCTTAGCAACCCTTAGTAAGGACGCGCCCCTGTTTCCTGTATACCATAGTATCCTGCCGAATAACCAACATAGGTCAACATGGGAGTACAGTGGATATCCTACCGACGCAAGAACGAGCTACAAAATATCCTTAAGGAGTTCGAACTAGAGACCAACGGTACTGTAGACGAACTAAGGAGTCGACTCGCTGCATTTGCTGGACAACCAGACCTGACCCCAGCTATTTCATCGCGCCTACGAGAACTGGAGCTTCTTTATGGCAATGCTGTCACACCGGATACCAAAGCCCCTCTTACTCGTTCAAGAGGCAACTCTCCGAGCCGTGATGAACTTCCCGGACCCAAATTTCTCAACAACACACTTCAGATACCCGGCCATGCAACTGACCCACCCACCTCTGCCACAGGATCAAACCCCGGACCCGGTGCAGGATCACAAACATCTGGAGTACGGTCTTACCAAGGCTTGGCCGACCAGCTTCGCAGATGGGGAGTCACGTTCAACGGGAAATCAGATCCAATCCGTTTCATCGAGCACCTGGAAGAGGAGGCCGTTGCGTACCAGATAGATATGCAGCAAATCCCGCACGCTATCTCCGGGTTACTGACGGATCGTGCCGATGCTTGGTTCCGTGTCAGCCGTTTACAAGGAACTACGTGGGAAAAGTTTAAGCAGGAGTTTCTAGACTTCTTCCTTCCACCCAGGTACTTCCAGAGATTGGAGGATGACATCCGAGTGCGGTTCCAGCGCCAGGGAGAACCATTCAAGGATTTTCTGATTGACTTGCGCCTTATGATGCACCGAGCCGGATATGACGAGGCACAGGAGTTACACCGGGTGTATGAGAACCTTCTACCTGGACACCAGATGTTCATCCGCCGCCATGAATTCACTACGTTGCCACAGCTAACTCAGCTAGTAGTGAACTTTAAGACCGCCCGGGATCGAGATATCCAGCTGCGACGATCGGAACCTACTTTGCCTGAATATCCAAAGCGGCAGCAGCCCACCGGCAGCCAATTACCAGAGGCGACCCGAAGACTTCCGACACCCGGCCCTAAGACACCAACACTCAACGCTAGTGACCAGAGGAGCTCGACTCCAGAGTCCGCAATCGATATTCGCCACGCCTGCCGTAACTGTGGTCAAACTGGACACTTCGGCAAAAACTGCCGCCAACCACAAGTTTTGTTCTGTTGGGACTGTGGTCGCCGTGGAGTAAGGACACTGAACTGTTGCCGAACCCAGGGGTCGGGAAACGAATCGCGTGCTTGTCCACCAGGGGAAAGGAGCAGTCCCCACAACTAGAATCGCCACTACGATTCAATAAGAGCCGCGTCGTCGCTCGGGTCACCATGGAAGCGGAAACCCTGATGGCTACGCTTGACACTGGAGCCACACGCAGCTTTGTGAGCGAGAGAATCGCCGAGAAGATTGGCACCCCTGAGAATCGACGCACCGTACTGACCCGGATAAGTTTAGCCGATGGATCCCGACGAGATGTCACCCACGCTCTTATGGTTCGTATCCACCTCGGGGCCCGCGAAGTAACCATGCCCGTCTTAGTCATGCCTACCGTGATTGATGACGTAATCCTGGGGATCGACTTTCTTTGTGGCATGGAAGCAACCATCCTCTGTGGCCAAGCCGTCCTGAAACTGGAACCCTCAGCAATACCAAAGTCTACCGTGGACACCGCATGTTCAGCGCCCACCTACGATCAAGCAGCAGCTATGAAACCCGTCCAGAGTGCCCAACCACTGGCCCAGGTATTGCCAATGGATACCGGAATCCCACCCGTGTCGACTCAAAAGGCAGAACAGCGAGTGAAACCCATATCCAAGGCACGGAATCAAGCGACTAAGAGGAGTGCCCCGGTCATATCAAGTACGACCTCAGTATTACCCGCCAAAGACGCAACAGCAGTGAGAAACAACCAGTTCCGAAAGCAGCCGGATAACACAAAGGGATCATCCACAACCTTCAAAAAAAACCCCCCCAAAAAAAACAAAACAGAAGCATCACCACAACCGTCCAACATTGCTCTTGCCACTCTTGGGGAGGAACCCAAACTTCCCGAAGCCAATTGAAAACGGGAGGTCTGGTTGAGCGATTCTTAGAAGAAGAAGAACTTGAAGGGTCTACGGGTCCGGAGTACCATCATGGGGAAGGATATGAAGATCCGGCGATCGAGATCATCAACTCGGTCGTGTCGGGGGATGAGCATCCGCCCTCTTAGTGGGGAAGAATACAGGTGATACCCGCATGTGCGTCGACTACAGGGATCTGAATGCCCGCTCAGTTCCAGATGCCTACCCGTTGCCACGGATCCAGCACATTCTGGAAAAGCTACGAAACGCGAAGTACATCTCGACGTTGGACTTGAAGAGAGGGTACTGGCAAATCCCGCTAGCCACAGCAAGCAGAGAGTACACCGCCTTCACCGTTCCAGGCCGCGATCTTTTCCATTGGAAGGTCATGCCGTTTGGACTCCATTCGGCCCCGGCGACTTTTCAACGAGCTTTGGACAGCGTCATTGGACCCTCAATGGAACCCCATGCCTTTGCCTACCTGGATGACATCATTGTCATAGGCACGACATTGGAAGAGCATGTGCGAAACCTGCGAGAAGTGTTCCGACGGCTACGAGAGGCAAACTTACGGCTCAACAGGGAGAAGTGCAGCTTCTTTAAGAAGAGCCTAGTGTACCTGGGCCACGTCATAAGCGAGGCGGGGATTCATACCGATCCTGGGAAAATAGTGGCCATCAAGGAACTGAAACCACCTACTACGGTCAAGGAGCTGCGACGTTGCTTGGGTATCGCCTCGTGGTACCGACGATTTGTGCCAAACTTCGCAGACGTCGTACAACCCATGTCATCCTTGCTCAAGAAGTCTCGCAAATGGGAATGGAAGGAGCAACAACAGCAGGCCTTCGAGAGGCTTAAACTTTGCCTCACGGAAGCACCCGTACTCGCTTGCCCCGACTTCTCCCAAAGGTTTTGTCTACAAACCGACGCCAGCGATTACGGTCTGGGGGCTGTCTTGACCCAACAGATCCAGGCAAAGGAACGAGTCATCGCTTATGCCAGCCGACGTCTCTCCGCAGCAGAGACCAATTACTCCACCACGGAGAAGGAATGCTTGGCTATAGTGTGGGCCATCCGCAAACTTCGATGTTACCTGGAAGGGTACCGGTTTGACGTCGTCACCGACCGTTTGGCACTCAAGTGGCTGAACACCATTGAGAATCCTACAGGACGCATCGCTCGCTAGGCTTTGGAACTCCAACAGTTCCAGTTCGATGTCCACTACCGCCGAGGGAATCAAAACGTCTTTGCGGACGCCCTTTCCAGGCAACCGCTTGAGTTATTGCAGCAAACGACACAAGATCAAACACAGTGCCGGTGGATGCAACGAATGTTGCGGCGAGTCGAACACGAGCCAGCGAAGTACCCAGAGTATGTGCGGGAAAACGACCAGTTGTATCGACGCTTCGGACCACGCCCGGAGGAAGAGGATTACATCCCTTGGAAACTCTGCGTCCCCAAGGAACACCGGCAGAGAGTCTTGCACGAATGCCATGACCAACCTAGCGCTGGGCACCTAGGGATTCGGAAGACGTCGATGCGAGTTTCACAGCGTTACTACTGGCCGGGCCTATTTCGGGACGTGGCCAAATACGTGCGCAAGTGTCGATCTTGCCAAAAACATAAGGTGAGTCAACTCAAACCACCAGGTCGAATGCACACTCGTCAAGTCCGTGAGCCATTTGAGGTGCTATGTGCGGATTTTGTCGGTCCACTGCCCCGATCCAGACATGGGAACACCGTCCTGTTGGTCTTTTTCGATCTCTTCAGTAAATGGGTGGAGTTGGTGCCGCTACGAAGAGCGACCACGGCACATCTGTAACGGTCTTTCCGCGAACGCATCTTAGCTCGTTTTGGAGTCCCCAAAACTTTCGTCTGTGACAATGGTACACAATTTACCAGCCGAGCGTTCCGAACCTTCTGCAAGCAGACTGGAATGGCCTTGCAACATACGGCCCCTTACACACCGCAACAGAACCCGACCGAGCGTGCAAACCGTACCATCAAGACGATGATCGCCCAATATATTGATGGTCAACAGAACACCTGGGACGAGCTCCTCCCCGAGATCAGCCTCGCAATCAACAGCAGTGCTTCCGATACCACCGGCTTTAGCCCAGCTTTCCTGTTGCAAAGCAGAGAGCCCAGGCTACCAGGAGCACTATACGAGGAGGTGACACCAAACCTCGGTATGGAACCTATCTCCCCAAGCGCGCGAGCTCAGCGGCTGAAAGACATTTTTAAGATAGTCATCGATAACATGCACCGAGCTACGGAGGGTCAGAGTCGGCAGTACGATCTAAGGAGACGCGAATGGAGGCCAGCCATCAAATCGCTAGTGTTGTTACGCACTCACCACTTGTCCAACGCGGCCGAGGGATTTGCAGCCAAGTTGGCACCTCGATACCAAGGACCGTTTAAAGTGATCAAATTCCTCTCACCGAACATCGTCCGGCTACAAAGCATGGAGGGGCGGCAACGACGAACGGCAAATCTCGCGGAATTGAAGGAGTTTCATGGAGAGGATGATGCCGACAATCCATCGAACGACTCGGCAGATGAACCAACCCACGAGCTAACTGGCGGACCGGTAGACGACTCAGTAGGCGACATAGGAACCCAGAAATCGAGCAAGGAACCGTATTAATAACACTAATCTTTTCTAACTAATCCTAAACATGTGTAGCATTTGTAAACCGCACCCTGGGGCCAGTTAGATAGTTTAGACCTATGGCTGATAAAACATTTTTGCAGGAAGGTAACATGCGTCCTCGTTCTCGGAGTGGCCAGCCAACAAACACTCGCAACAGACACCGAATACAACGTACCCCGTAACTACCACACCACCAACGTGAACGCTCACCGCGGTAACCAACCAGAACACCACCCCGTCGCTCCCGCCGTCGACACACGCTTGGACCGAGCACCCCACGACACCGAACACAACGGCGAAACATGGACCCTCGCCTTCATCGACGAAACAACACCAGTTCGCACCCGAACAGCCGTGCCAGCACACCCACCTTCGGTGACGACCCGGAATGGCGACTCTCCTGGGAGGATTTGGAGGCAATTCGGTTACCCGACTTGGAGAGGGTCAGCCCACTAGCGGGGGAAATGGCCTCCCAAGTCGGTGAAGACAACCCAGGACCGAACGACCCCGTGGAACCCCTGGGAGGGTATTTCGACGAAGATGAACCTGCCCCGGTAGGACACTTCGCAAACCTGGTCCACCGCGCAGTGAGCCCACTGGTGCCCCACCGAGCTGAGACTCTCGAAGATCCCGTACACCTTCCTCGCATGGACGTTCCACCCACCGACGCCAACGAACAGGAGGTCATAATACTGAGCGACGATGAAGATGCGGTGACTCTCCCTCGGACTCCCGAGCCTCGACCCGAGGTCGATGACCCACCACCCGCTTACGGCTCATGGGAAGGCCAAGACACCCCACAGCCAACCATTGAGGCCTTCTTTGGATGTGTGTCCCAGCCCGGAAAGGTCGCGCCAAAGAGAACCACCCAACCGACGGCCCATTATTCAGACATCAGCTCGGACGAGGAGGAGACTCGGCCGGGCCCCCGAGAGGGTAACCAGGATGAACGGCCTACGACCTCGGCAGCAGCTCGTATACAAATGAAGCGCAGGCAAGCAACAGTAGAGTGCCCGGAACCAGCGAGGTGACCGCCCAGGGCCCGGAGGTGTACGGCCAATCCGCCACCCCAGTTTGCGGGGGGGGGGGGGGGAAAACCCGCATTGTTTTTAGTTCTTTTTGCTTATGGTCGCCGGCGCGGGATTTCTTCATTGTTTTTCATTTAATTATTCATTTGTTTTTATTCTTTTTGTTATTTTCATTTTTCATTTCATTAATAAGCTAAGTAAATATAAAACCCGTGCCTCATGAAGAGGACTTAAACACATATCTAAGAGTTTTAAAACGATAGTCCACCTCTAGCCCGCCAACTATTTAAAAGCAACGGCCAGCCAAACGCACCAAACACACACGCACACAGGTTCGTTCAAACGCAACGGCCACCAAACGGAAAACAAATGTCACTCCGACACACATAGCAAACTGAACGAAACAAAATCGCTGGCACATACATACCGACAGGCAAACGCATTCGCCGGCACCCGCATACCAACATGCAAAAACCAACGAAACACATACACGCGTCATCGGGCCGCAGATCAGCGAACGCAAACGACAACAACAATACATGCACGGGCCGAAGCCGGCCGATGCGGCAAACGCAAAGCAGCAAGCCCGAACAATAACAACGCGTACGCTGGCAGAGGCCGAACGAGCGGGCAACAACAAGACCCTTGGCAAAGGGCGGCCAATCACTGCGTCGGACATGCAGCCGGCGCCAGCAGAGGAGTTCTAAGTGAAGCTGGGCCTCGAAGATTCTGGGAATTTGACGACGGCGTCAGTCTGCAATTGATCGTGGGATAAGTGAGTAAAGTTTTTGAAAAGTCGTCGCGTGTGCTAGTAAAAACCCAACAGGAGAACACAGGAGACAACACAAGTGACACCAAGGACCAACAGCAGTGATTTCAAGGACCAACAGCAGCAGCACCAAGGATCAACAACAACAACGCACTCCCAGCCAGATCTGCAAACAGAGACACGAGGCCAAGCAGCCACAACAAAACGCGCCAAAGTCTGCAAGTTTGTGTGTGTGTGCGTGAAAAATTTGGCGGACACGCGGGTGGAGTGGGTAAGCTGACGGGTGGCCATTTTTGTTGAAGGGGGGAAACTACAGGGTGCGGTATAGGCATTTTTGTACCCTAATTGTGAAATAAATTCTACAAATTAACCATAACCCCTGCCCATATTTTTCGTGGACCAACTGCTTCTGGTGTTAAACCCCAGGGATGGACAAACGTCAACAAGTGACCCAAGTACCCTAAATTTTCCTAAGCCGTTTCGATTCCTCGTGTCTGCTTAGGTGTTTAACCTCAAACACGAGTAATCATAGGCGAGCCGCGTGATACGGATACCATTTCTGCCAGGTGAAAACCTCGGATCTAGTTTGTGGTTGTTCTTTGCTCTAGGTGATAACCTCAGACACAACCTGTAACTATTTCTGCTCAGGTGTTAACCTCTGACTTGGCCAGACAATATTTCTGCCTTAGGTGTTAACCTCAGATCTAGTAGGTCACTATATCTGCTTTAGGTGATAAACCTCAGATATAGTTTTCCGTAGACGACACGTGCTCTCGGCTAGGTAGTTTCACTCCGCCATCCGACTGTACCCGCCCTAGGTGACAAACCTCAGGTACAGCCGGCCGTTTTCATTTTCTTTTCCCTCAACTTTCTTCCCTTCCCTGTCGATCCCTCGTGTCTGCATAGGTGCTTGACCTCATACACAAGTGATCAGAGACGAGCCACGTGACACGGCTGCCATTCCTGCCAGGTGATTAAACCTCGGATTTAGTTTATGGTTGTTTCTACGCTAGGTGATAACCTCGGATGCAACCTGCAACTATTTCTGCTCAGGTGTTAACCTCGGGTCTGGCGAGACACTATTTCTGCTTTAGGTGTTGTAACAACCCGTGCACGCACAATAATAGCACACAAATAATTTCATATTATATTTAGCTTGCCGGAATATATTTAGTTTGCTCCGCTCGAAGTCTACGGATGAACTGAACATTATATTTATTTAGTATGACATCCAAGGCTCAGGCTCCTACATCCCTCCCTTATTTTTAGGACGCATAACCTTGACCTTGCCTTGCGCCGTTATTTCTCATTTCCGCTTGCTACTCTTCTGGGACCTGTCTATAGCTCAACATTTGTTGCATGGATTGGGGAAGCCCAGGTAAAACCCAACCAAGCTATATTTCATATTCCTCTCGCTTGTCCCGATCTCCCGTCACAGAGCCGGGACCCTTATCGGTATCTTTAACAGATGACAAACGTTTCGAATCACTTTTCGAGCGTTGTCTATCGGGCAGCTTGACGATGTCGCCCGACTTCTATTACTTCTACTTACTTCCTTCGCCCCTCTCCTTTTTTCCAGATCAGCTTCCTTCTTTATCATGATCCTTTTCTGGTGAAAAATGTGATGGGGTCTCCAAACAGCTGTACCAAAAATTCCTCCCAACTGATTCGCTGGCCAACATTAAGATGTCAGCACATTGGGCTCTGCTTTTAAGCATGCTCTGATTCCTCGTAGGTCTCTTGCGACATTGGGACATACGTTATGTCATCGTGTGTTATGTCAATGCGTTATGTCAATGCGATAAATTCACCGCATGCCGAGGTTTAAACATATCTTGTGTATACCTTGTGCCCCAATATAGCGACCCGTGTGACCGCAGCCCGACATAGTCCTCCAATGCCTCAGGCAATGAAAACGCAACTGCTTGGTGATTTCATGCAGCCTATATGCCGTAATTTGCTCCTCTCTTTCCTTTTCTCCGTAATGTCTTCTGCACAACGTTTCCTTCGTAACTTCGTATTATTCCAACGCTCCGGGTATTGAGTATGCCACCTCCTGTCGTTGGGCATCGCCTAGATGCAATAATTTTTCCTTTGACGAACAGCATCCATATACATATGCACGAAATGATCATAGCCACTTTTCCCATTATTTTCTCAGCCTCGATTTATCTGTGTTCCCACATAGGAAAGGTTCTATGGGTTGTCCTGTCATCTTTCCTGAAAATTAATATTACTTTAATAATCTTGTCACATACAAGTATATATTTGTTCCTTTAATAAGGACAAGGCTCTCTTTACACCTATAAGGATTTTATCCTTTGTTCCACAGACAGTTTGTCAGGTAGCAAGCAAGTTATAGCCCGACCTTGGTCAGGTATCTGATAATCATGCTGCTCGAGACCGTCGTCTAGTGTCACTTAGCAGCAGACAGTTTGTCAAGTAGCAAACAAGTTATAGCCCGACCTTTGTCAGGTATCTCATAATCTTGCTGCTCGAGACCGTCGTCTTTTCACTATGCCCGAGACCATTTTGTCAGGTAGCATCCAATTTACCGTCCGAGACCATTTGTCAGGTGACCAGTAATTTTCTGCTCGAGACCCGTTTGTCAGGTGGCTTTTTTTTGTGAGGTGTTTTCTTTTTTTTTGTATTTTATATGTAGATATATTTTTTTGTGATATATATATCTCTAAATATTCTTGTATACTTATCCTTACTTGCCGCTGAACTCGTAATCTTCTCTGCCTCAATAATGGTTGATGATGAGATGGACCGTAGCAGATTATATCCATGAATAATAATCGATTAGGAGCAGTATAAGCAATTCAGACCCTATATCGTATCGTCCTCCGGCATGGATATATAATCGAATCGATGTTCTCTGCAGAAACGGTCTCTAACGGCACGAAGTGGTAGGGAACATAATATTTCTTTTGTTGTGGTTTTTTCCGAATTTTGATCCTCGTCGCCAATGTAATAACCCGTGCACGCACAATAATAGCACACAAATAATTTCATATTATATTTACCTTGCCAGAATATATTTAGTTTGCTCTGCTCGAAGTCTACGGATGAACTGAACATTATATTTATTTAGTATGACATTCAAGGCTCAGGCTCCTACAGGTGTTAACCTCAGTTATAGTTAGTCACTACTTCTGCTTTAGGTGCCAAACCTCAGATTTAGTTTGCCGCTGACACCACGTGCCCTCCGCCTGGCCATTTCTAGTTTCATTGAACTAGTAACCCACTTTATTGTAGGAGTAGGTAGGGTTGTAGGAGAGGCGTATCTGAAACCCCGTTTTCTCTCTTATCTTCGATCTCTCGTGGCTGCCGTAGGTGTTTTAACCTCAGGTACGAGTGATCACAGGCGAACCACGTGCTACGGCTAACATTTCTGCTAGGTGATTTAACCTCGGGTATAACTTGCGGTTGTGTTCCGCCCCAGGTGATAACCTCGGAGACAACGCGCAGTTATATTTGCTTTAGGTGTAAACCTCTGATCTGGCTAAAACCTATTTCTGCTCTAGGTGTTAACCTCAGATTTAACTAGTTGGTTACTGTTTCAGCTAGGTGTTAAACCTCAGATACAGTTTGCCACAGGCGACGCGTGTTCATTATCAGGGATTTTCTCGACTCATTGTCCCGGCTATTGGTGACCAACCTCCGGTGCGATTGGTCATACATTGGCCCCGGTCACAGATACCCTGCCCTCCTATCCACAGTGCTTCCTTACACGCAAATTTTCGACGTGACTCAGACCCCCACCTGAATTGAGCACGATCCCCTACAGTCCTAGTAGTCCGAGCACTTATAAATTTTCTGTAAGTGCCCTTGGCCAGACTGAGTTATACCTCAGCCTTAGACACTACCTTACAACCCTGATGTTATCGATGTCACAAAAAGTCAACCCTGGTTTAAAATTTATTTGAAATGATAATTGAAGGTAAGGGCTAGTTTCATAATATTATTCTTAATATTAATAAATTTGATTTCAAATGGCTCCAAAACGTCAGTCAGTGTCTTGGAAGGACTCCATAAAGTCATGCTCATGGATCTGTGGGAGAAGAATTTTGTCGCGGGACACCCATTTATTTGGAAGGATGGTTGCCAAATTAATTGAATGGAAAGACGTTCGCAAAAAAATTAGACATTTAAAGCGCAAATACAAGCTAATACGAGATAAGTAGGGATTTTTTTATACAGGTCTGAACTAAAAACGCAAAGTGTTTCAGACGGTGCTCTATCAAAATGAGAGCCGTAAAGTCAGCGCAGCCATCATCCCCTTTCTCAAACAGTGGGTTGAGGTAAAGTGACATGTGTGGCTTACTGGCCTCACATGGGAATTCAGTTTGCCTGTAGAAACGCAAACTGGATCAGGCCGAGATGACACCGTTTGTAAAGGCTATGGTGGCTGCCACAACAGAGTAGATGGAGGTACTTGACCGACAAGCAACTGCTCGCTTGGAGATTAAGGAGCGCATGGAGAATGCCACTATAAAATTTTAGTCTAATTGTTCAAACTATAAAAGAAAATGTTAAGAAAAGCATAGAAGCTAGTATATTGTTTTAATTTATTTGATGTTGAGTCTTTATGAATTTTTTCTTTAGTTTTATTTGGCAAACACAAATCAAACTTGTAATTTTTTTGTCTTTTGTCACTTTTATTTGAGAAAGTACTTAAGCAATAATTATAAAATAATGTCTCATACCAAATGCAACTGCATTTATTGTTTTGAGCTCCATAGAACTTAGTGCAAAGATGTAATGCATAATAACTCAAATTTGAATTGTCAGCTGCCATTCACAAACTGTAAAATATGTACATATCATATGGAAACGCTCAGAAAAAAAATATGTACATCTCGAAATATGTGATCATAGTGGAAATAGGCTATTAGTGTGTTGTTTTTGGCCAAAAAGTCGCGCACAAGCAACGATGTGTGAGCAGGGGCGTTATCGTGGTGCAAAAGCCAATTTTTGTTCTTCCACAAATCCGGGCGTTTCTGGCGGATTGCTTCGCGCAAATTGCGCATAACTTGCAGGTAATATTCCTTATTTACCGTTCTTCCCTGTGGCAAGAACTCATGATGCACCACGCCCCTGCAATCAAGGAAAACTGTCAGCAAAACTTTCACATTCGACCGAACTTGTCGCGCTTTTTTCGGTCTTGGCTCGTGCGGCAGCTTCCATTGAGATGATTGAGCTTTGGTTTCCACGTCATAACCATAAACCCACGATTCGTCACCAGTTATGACCCTCTGGAGCAAATTTGGGTCGTCGCGGACAGAGAGATATGCCAATGATAAGGACGTTTTCATTAAAAACAAAAAAGTTTTCCTCACTCGAACTACATAGTTTTTCGACCGATCGTTCCTATGGCAGCTATATGCTATAGTCATCCGATTTTGATACACTTTGTAAAAATGTGGTAAAGTATTTAAGAAAGGAATATCCCAATTTGTACCAAAAGACTTCGTGCAAAGTATGGTGAGAATAGCTTTAAAACTGACGGAGGAGATAGCATAGAAACAGACAGACGGACAGATGGACAAGGTTAAATGAACGCATCTCGTCATGCTGATCAAGAATATATATACTTTATGTGGTCGGAGATGCTTCCTTCAATGCGTTACAAACATCCGCACAATTTTATAATACCCTCTGCAAGGGTATAAAAAACTAAGTTATTTTTGAAGAAACCAATTGAATTGGTAACAAAATGTGATTTAGTTTGAAAATTTCTCGCTTATGTGTACACATATTAGCTTTTCTGCGAGCATTTTTTAAATTTGAATTTAAATAAGTGCATTCAAGCAAGATATGAATCGAAAGGTTATTGAATTTCCAAATTTAAAATTTATTATTTTTAAAACTTATTAAGGTATGTTTAATAAAATTGAATCTGCTTTAACATGAATAAATGAATAATGTATTCCATACACTGAAAAAAAGTTATTTGAGTTAATAAGAAGCAAAAAAATTTATAACAATAGATTTTTGCTCGAATGCGTACGAAAAAGTGTTCTACACGCCTTGAAAAAATATAACAAATAAAAAAATGTTCGTCAATTTCTTCTTCTTTTTGCGTCAGGCCAAAAAAAATAATCAAGAAAAGTCGAAGTAAATAAAAACGGTTTTCTGAAAACCCTAAAAATACCTCATTTGTGATGCAAGTAAAGTAAGTAAAATCGGCTTGTCAAGATGACAACAGCCCCGAGGGGCCAAAGCCGAGCCTCTCTCAATCTCTTGGCTTGTGCGCTTCTAAATTTAGCACAAGAGAAAGGGACCTACAGTTTAACGCCGAATCCGAACGGCAGTTTTTGAGAGGCTTTTCATGGCTAATTACTGCAATGCTGGCGCCAACAGCAAGAGGTGTGGCCGGGTGTAAAGTTTTATTCAAAGAAAAAAACTTTTTCATTAGATGTTCCGAGGCGGGATCGAACCCACGACCTCATGCTCAGCAGTCGCGCACACTAACCGCTGAGCCACTCCGGCCAGCTAGTACCTGCACTTATTTGTACCCAGCTTCGGTATTTATCCAAAGATTTTCTTCACCAAAAAACAAAAAAAAAAAATTATAATTTTTTAAATTTTAAGGGATAAACAAAAAAATTTTAAAATAAATGAATACTATTCTTACCCAAAAATCAATTTTTCAAATATTTTTCCGCGTAGTATTTAAACTATTAAACCGATTTGAATACCGATTTAAATACTAGACTATTAAGTCTTAAACTGACGTAACTACATACATTACAGCTCCTTACATTACATTACAACACAGTAGCATTCTATTTATTTTACAACTTCATCAAGCATGTGTGCGATGTTGTACAGCTAGTCCTCAAGTCAACATACAAATTTTCCAATTGTGTATCGTCTTGGGAACTGACGCACATTTACTTCCTCACGAATATTTCCAAAAATTGTTTATAGAGCAGTAATCTAAAGCCCAATTGTTTTCTGTTATATAAACACTTTTCCGATTATATTGAAATCTGTTTTGGAGTCAGGAGGCCTACCAAAAACCAAAAGTACACAGGAATGTAATCGATACTTGAAAGTTGCCAGCCTTCAAAGTGTTAAAGAGAGCTGGCGAAACTTCAGGAGCGAAAAATATATGGAGCAGCAGGCCAAGTTAAATATGCAGAAACGCAGGAGCAGACGAGCAATCGAATCAAAAACGGTAATTTGCTATGCCATCGCATTCCAAAGACTTCACAAAAGAATCAATTTTAATTTGTATAAGCTTCTTATGCCTTACTTGTACAATCAGCTAAAAACATAGTTGTCATTGACAACTTGTCAATGATGTTTTAGTGTTCGATAACGATAACGACAATTGGTTACTCACTAATTGAGTTACTCTATAAGTGAAAGGTTTAAGTTCATTTTCCACATATTCAACGTGAGCCTCTTTAGCTCAGTGGCAGAGCACTGGTCTAGTAAACCAGGGGTCGTGAGTTCAATCCTCACAGGAGGCAGTCGGGAAAATTTTTTAATAATTTTTTTTAACACTTACTTAATTGAAATGATACAGCTTTTGTCCAATTTATATGTCAGTATGCAAATGTTTTACATTTTTAATTAGAAATTAGCACACAAGCAAGGGTGCAGGCATGTGTGACATTATCTATGACAGGGTTTTTTTTTTAACTGTTTATTTCATGAATCTTTTAACTTTACTTATTAAATAAACAAAATATTTATTATATTTAGGATACACTCTGTCTCCAGACGAGCTCTCTAGTGTTAAGTTAATTAAAAATATGACTCACTTTTTGGTGAATAATAGGATATAGGAGATATACATATTTTGCAGATGGGTGTGTAACGAAAAACTTTTCAAAAAAACATTACTTAGTTCATATATTTTGACGTTATGGACATAAAATATCGACTAATGCATTGTAAAAAATATAGACAATGCTAAAAACACCTTAAAAAAATTTAAAAAAAAATAAAAAAAAAACCATGCCCCCACGGGTATTTGAACCCTCGACCTCAACGTTCTAGAGAAATAACAGCCCTTTTCTGAGCTAAATGCCTGCATTCCAAATTCGTTTCAAAATGCCAAGCTGGTTTGGGATACAATTTTTAATAAGATTTAGAAGCATACAGAACAGCGCGTGATTTGGTGGTGATGGCAGAGACGGCGCACAGTGGTTCCTGTTGTATGGGGAGAGCGGCCAAAAAAGTTGAGGTAGAGGTTTAAAACTTAACACAAAATTTTCATAAATTTATGGTAAGATGATGTGTAAAAATCAGCCGGATCGGACCACCATATCATATAGCTGTCATATGAACTATCGGTCTGAAATCAAGTGTTTGTATGGAAAACTGTTTTGTTTTCCATTATATTTCAACGCAACCTTATAATTCTTCATTAAAAACTACTTTATTAACCAGGGCGAGCTTAGTGAAAATCGGGATACTATATCATACAGCTGCCATAGAAACAATCAGTCTAAAATCGAGTTTTTGTTGGAAAAATTATTTTGTTTTAAACGGCTAACGGCAAAAATGTAACAATAATTAAACAACAACAAATAATTAAACAAAAAAATTATTTAAGATTTTTTATAGTTCATGTATGTACACGCTTTAATTATAAGGTAAAAATTCAACAAATATAAAAAAAACAAGTAAGGGAGCTGCAGTCGAGTGCCCCGACTACAAAATACCCTGTTCCCTTGATTTCGTGTGTTTTTTCTTTACATACACACACACTCACCCATACGCACAAACGCATGGCATGCGGCCGCGCGCGATAACTGACAATGCAAGACCCCCCCTCTCTCCCACAAGCAAAATTGATTCGTATATAACTTCGGTGTTTTTCGTCCGATCTTATTGATCTTTTCAGAATAGATAGATATTGGGCCTTACTTGATATAGTTTGGAAGGTCTATCTAAAAAATTGTGGCTCTGACAGTTTTTTGCGCTTAAAGGGGGGAGGGGGAGGAATTTTCCAAATCTGAAACAAACTCGTATTGAATCGGGTATACACCTATCTACATGCAAAAATTTGTGACTCTACCTTTTATATTCTCTGAGAAACACGCGTTCATACGGACAGACAGACGGACGGGCAGACGGACAGGGCTAAATCGACTCGGCTGTTGATGCTGATCAAGAATATATATACTTTATAGGGTCGCAAATGCTTCCTTCTACCTGTTACATACTTTTGCACAACTTCATGATCCCCCTTTTCCCATTTTCAATGGGAACAGGGTATAAAAATTCCACAAATATACATATGTAAGAAAGAAAAAAAATTTGTATATACATTCCAGTAAATCAATTGCTAATTTTAAAAGCTTCGACTTTGGCTGTTCAATAAATCAGTATTGGTCAGGACTCTTGACATTTTGCGTGTATGCTTCAGCCTGAACAGTTTTATGTCTTTGTTTTTAGCTTCTGCAGCTTCTTCTGATAGCTCTCCAATTGACACTAAGCAAATACTTATGATATCAGGACCATGTAATAATACTTTATGAACCGAAGGAGGAAGGTAGTACCAAGGATAATTACTAATCAGAAGCTTTGCAGTTTCTAAAGCATAGTCTCCGAATTTTGCGGGATTGATATTGTAGCCTGAAGACATGGCTTGCAAAATTGTTGAGCATCTGATAATCAAGTTTTTCTTAAGGCCTGTTATATTGGAAGTCAAATCAGGATTGCCAAAAAATTTTCTTGCAGTATTTCCATCGTTATATGTTCCACTTCCGCCTGTCTTAGGTTTGTCGACTATTAAACCCATTTTTGTTAGAAACTCTGACTGAATATTTTTTTTTCGAATAAAAAATTTCTCTTTAGCTATTTCAGAGCGTATTTGCCAAATTTTTTGGTCTAATCTATACGATATATGGAGCAAATACTCAAAATATCGTATGTAAAAATGTAATGGTGACAGTCCAAACTCATATCGTTCCTCATGAACCTCTCTTTGAAGGCTTACATCTATGCTATTCATTTGAGTTGGAGTAGCTTCACATATGTAACATTTCGCTGAAGACGTTTCGCTCAAAGCATTACATATTTTGCCGTCAACCATGGTGAGTTGCAAAGAATGTTCTATTTCAATTTGCTGATTTCCTATGAGTAATGTTGTGGGTCTAAGCTGGTCAATTTTATTTTCAAAGTATTTCTCTTCGGCATTGGACAGCTCAGTAGTTTCTTTCTTAAATTGAAATCTAATAGGTCTGCAGTTCCGGGTCGACGATGGTCGAGGATTTTTCCACACACATACAGAATTGTTTGACTTCGTAATGAGTCTAAGGGGTACGTACGATGTTACAAACAAGCTGTTGTCTGCCAGGTCTTTATTTCCAACCTTTTGTTTATATTCCGCATGGCCAGTGCTACCATCAAATCCCCACTTTCCTATTAACCGAATCATCTTCTACACCCAGACGGTGTGTGGGCCCACCCACCTCCCCTCCTCCTACTTTTGCTGTGATAATTTTTTAAATACAATTTTTTTTTATTATTTTATTTCTTACTTACACCCAGAAAAATTTCTTTCTAAAAAGTTGCTGCTGCTCCCCCCACCCACTCAGCGCCCACTCGTGGGTTCGAATCCCATTCAAGGCATTGACATAAAAATGATTTTTATTTTCTCTTTTTTTCCTTTTGTTTTTTAGTTTTGTTGTTTTTAAAATTTTCTATATTTTACCGATATTTTTTACAATGCACTGAGGTCTCAAATACATTTTTTCGTCAAACGCGAAGCTCGTTCCTGCAAGCATCTTTCCTAAAATTAAGGAAATTATTTTCTTGTTTTTAGGTAAAGACTAGTGCATCGTGTTTTTTTTGCCTACTTTTAGGTAAAGTCGATGCACTCGTTTTTTTCTATTTTGAGGTAAAGACGAGTGCATCGTTTTTTCTTAATTTTAGGAAATTTTTTTCTCAATTTTAGGGCTTTTAATTTTAATGGTTATTTTTTTTTTAAATTCAGGTCAAATTTCACCAATTTAGGAAAATTTTCTTAAATTAAGGGCAAAACCATTTTATGGCTAGATTTTCTGAAATCTAATAAAAAAAATTTCTGAGTGTACCCCCCTTACTGGGATTTGAACTCAGGACCTCGGCACTCTAACACGAACGACGGACATCTTAACGCTCACCGATACAACAGTCTCGCGCGAGATGGTGGCGAAATGACAGTAAAGAATGCAATCAACACCGGAGGTAGAATGGCAAGACATTTGCCGTGCAGTCGCGAGGTCGTGGGTTCGAATCCCATTCAAGGCATTGACATACAAATTATTTTTATTTTCTCTTTTTTTTTCTTTTGCTTTTTTAGTTTTGTTGTTTTTAAAATTTTCTATATTTTTCCGATGTTTTTTACAATGCACTGAGGTCTCAAATACATTTTTTCGTCAAACGCGAAGCTCGTTACTGCAAGCATCTTTCCTAAAATTTAGGAAATTATTTTCTTGCTTTTAGGTAAAGACGAGTGCATCGTTTTTTTGCATATTTTTAGGTAAAGAAGAGTGCATCGTTTTTTCTTATTTTTAGGAAATTTTTTCTCAATTTTAGGGCTTTATATTTTAATGGTTAGTTTTTTTTAAAATTCAGGTCAAAATTTCACCAATTTAGAAAAATTTTCTTAAATTAAGGGCAAACCCATCTTATGGCTAGATTTTCTTAAATCTAAGAAAAAAATTTTCTGAGTGTACTATAATATTATCTGGATAGCTTTTAGTTTTAGCCACCAAAAGATTTTTGTAGCTGGGTAGTAAATCATATGCGGCTTTTGAATTTACAAAAGTACGAATTAACAAAGATTGATGTTTTGTTAAATTTGCTTCTATCAAAAGAGACAAGACTTCTTCAACAAAAACTAGGGAACGCACAAGTTATGATTGGACTCCAGATGATCGCATATCAAAAGCAGCAGATTCATCATGTTTTCGTCCTCGGCTATTCGTCGACGCTTCGTCCTTTTTGAACACTCCGCAAAATCTTTCTTTGGACGACCACGAGCCAAATTTGAGTTTGTTTGTTGCACAAGGCATTGTTTCGCAGAAATGAATTCGATTATAGCCAGCCAATCAGAATGGCTCTTCAAAACGTTTAAACGTGTACGCTTGCACTTGTTCCAAAACTTTGAAAACTTTGAGCAAACGTTATTTATGCATTTGTTCAACTCATCCTGGTCCAGCTGATAACCCAAATGATTGGCATATTTGAAAATGGCATCCTGTGCATTATCCCTTTTTTCTTTGAGTGAACCTGCTCTTCCACACCATATATCAAAAGCAGCTAATCGAGAAAATTGGCATTCATTTGTTGTCCCTATGAAAATAATGAGCTATTAGCATGGAAAAACCGAAAATAAACACAAAACATAAAATAAAAGCAAGAACAACAAAACACCACAACTACAACAAAAAACAACAACAATAAAAACAAAAACAACAACAACAATAAAAACAAAAAACAACAACAATAAACAACGACAAAAAAAGGAACACAAAACTTTGTAGTAGTTGGACATTACACTTCCTCTCTTTTCTTTACACTAATAACACGCATACAAATTAGTCGTTCTCTATCTTTCTTCTTTGTCTAGCACGCTTCTGGCATTTTTTTCGCAAGCCGCATGTGCTTTTTTAAAGTTGAGGTTAGGTTACCTTTTTGAATAAAGCAAGAGCCCGGGCACCCTTGGGGACTTGAAATTAACACCACATAATCTTAAAATGTTAATAAATAATATACAATTATTGAGACGTGAGATGACGGTCATAACGAAAACTCTAACAAAACACTGCAAAGACAAACACAGAACGTCCACAATAACGTACTTAACACAAACGCGATTTACACAACACACACCGGGAAGTACATATATTTTTATACTCTGTACCAAAGGTACATAGAGTATAATAAGTTTGTGCAAAAGTATGTAGCCAGAAGGAAGCATCTCCGACCCCATAAAGTATATATATTCTTGATCAGCATCAACAGCCGAGTCGATATAGCCATGTCCGTCTGTCCGTATGAACGCACAGATCTCAGAGATGGTAAGGGAAAGAGGTTTGACATGTATTGGACATATGCTTCTTATACTTGCAGGCAGATCAAGTTTATTTTCAATTTTTCCCACGCCCCCGCAAATTGGAAAAAACGTCATTACTCCCACAGTTTTATAGATAGAAGGTTCGTTCCTTTTGGACATATTTAGTAATCAGGATTGTTCATCGATCCGGAATGGTAAAGATCGGATGAACGGTTGTTGAGTTATAAGAAAAACAAACAATTATGGGCAGCACCGGTCGCAACTGTGATGGGCAGCACTTCACAGGTACAGAGTATGTTATAGTAGGAAACATTTGCGACCCTATAAAGTATATATATTCTTGATCAGCATCAACAGCCGAGTCGATTCAGCCCTGTCCGTCTGTCCGTCCGTCTGTCCGTATGAACGCGTGTTTCTCAGAGACTATAAGAGCTAGAGCCACAAATTTTTGCATGTAGATAGGTGTATACCCGATTTAATACGAGTTTGTTTCAGATTTGGAAAATTCCTCCCCCTCCCCCCTTTAAGCGCAAAAAACTGTCAGAGCCACAATTTTTTAGATATACCTTCCAAACTTTACATATATCAAGTAAGGCCCAATATCTATCTATTCTGAAAAGATCACTAAGATCGGTCAACAAACACCGAAGTTATATACGAATCAATTTTGCTTGTGGGAGAGAGGGGGGTCTTGCATTGTCAGTTATCACGCGCGGCCGCATGCCATGCGTTTGTGTGTATGTTGGAGCGTGTGTAAACACACGAAATCAAGGGAACAGGGTATTTTGTAGTCGGGGCACTCGACTGCAGCTCCCTTACTTGTTTATTTTTGGCCTATGGGAGGAACCACTGTGCAGCGGTGTCAGCGGTTTTTGCAGTCTTTGAGGTCCTGAGTTCGAATCCCCCCGTAAGGGTAAGTGAAAAATTGTATATCGTATTTAAAAATAATAATAAATCGCACACAGTAAAATAGGAGTGGTGGTGTTGTTGTGGGGTGTGTATGTTCGCGTCAGCTTAGTTTTTAAGACTACGGTCTTTGCTTGAAAAACTGCACTGTAAGGGACAAAAAATATAAATTTGCATACATATCGGTCATACTTTGCAGATCGATCACGAAAATCAACTTTTTAACCTAAAATTGAAAGATTTAGGCTATATTTATTATTTTTAAAGCAATTATTGCCTAAAAAGAAAATTTTAGGTCATAAAAGCCAGATTCCTAAAATTTTTTCTGTCTGTACTCTGCGTACCTTTGGTACAGAGTACATATGTGTGGAAAAAATTATCAGATTCGAAAATTGATGACAAGGCCCATGCAAAGAAATGCTTTCATTCCTCTCACAGTGGCACTGGTGGGTTGTTGTGACTCTAGTGTATTCAAGATGAACAAAAAGTAATTGGACTTAGAAAAATTAATAAAAAGATCACAAAGAAAAAGGTACCCGAAAAAGATAGAGAGTATATTGCCTTTATAACTGCAAGTAGCGGCCAAAGATATGCGGCCGTTGCACAGTGAGCGGAACGGTCGATCTAGCGGCGCTTAATTCAATTTTCAAAGTGTTTGATTGTGCCAAAATTGAGTCTCTATCGATTACAAATATCACACTGAGCTTATCGATAGGTTCTTTTTCGATTGACAAGCTCTAGTTGATCAGTTGTGAGCAATTAAACACCACATATGCTCCAGCAGGTATAGCCTAAATATTTCAATTTTATGTCAAAAGTTTAAGGAATTTGAGTGCTTAAAAATAGTCCAATGGGCTTAAAATATTTTTGCCTATATATTTTGTATATTTTGACGTTATGTTCATAAAAAATCAATAAATGCATTGTAAAAAATATAGACAATGCTTAAAACACCTTAAAAAAATTAATAATTTAAAAAAAAACACTGCTCCTACGGGTACTTGGACCCTCGACCTCAACGTTCTAGAGAAATAACAGCCCCTTTTTGAGCTAAATGCCTGCATTTCAAATACGTTTCAAAATGCCAAGCGGGGTTGGGCTACAGTTTATAATAAGATTTAGAGGCATACAGAACAACACGTGGTTTGGTGGTGATGGCTGAGACGTCGGTGTCAGCGGTTGTTGCAGTCTTGAGGTCCTGAGTTCGAAGTCCAATATTTCTAAGGCCCTAGTTTTGGCAAAATGGCCTAATATATAAGGTAATTTTGGACCATTCTAGTCCATACTTTTTTCTGGGTGTAGGAAACAAGGAAATAAAAATTATTAAAAAAATTTTTAATGTAAAGAGAGGAGTCCCACTCCGATGAAATCAATGTACAACACGTTATCGGAGTTCCGGAAGTTAATATAATATGTGTTTTATTTAATTTAAGTTAATTTAATAAGCGTTCTCCGTCTTAAGCTGACTTCTCTCTCGGCGTCTTATGCTGGGTTTAAACTGCGTCACAGAGTGTCGCAGTGTCACAGCTCCATATGAATAAGACACTGTAATGCTGGATTTATACTGCATCACAGAGTGTCACATTTCAGTGTCACAGTGTCACAGCTCCATATGAATTTGACACTGTGACAATGTGACACTCTGTGACGCAGTATAAATCCAGCATTACAGTGTCTTATTCATATGGAGCTGTGACACTCTGTGACGCAGTTTAAACGTCCCTTTTATTGGCATATTTTTTATACTTCAACACATTTCTATAAAGTTTTATCAAAATCGGATGACTATATCATATACCTGCAGTATGAATGAACGGTCGAAAAAGAAGTTCTAGTGAGAAAAACTTTTTTGTTTTATATGGGAGATTAAGAGATTAAGCTTTTCCCTGATTTCACCAAGTTTGGTCGAAATCAGAGATCTATATAGTGTAGATCCCATAGAAAAGTAAGGTCCAAACTGTAGTCTTAGTTAGAAAAACCTTTTTGTTTTCAATGGAAGCTGCATGGGTATACAAAACTTCGGCCGTGAAGCACATCACTCGACAAAACATGCCTTGTCAGCTTCTGAAATCAAATGTTGCCAAAATCTTCCGTACACTGAGAAAGAAGTGATTCCTAAAATTTTAGGAATCTTGTTTTTATGACCTAAAAATTTTCTTTTTGGGCAATAATGGCCTTAAAAATGTTCAATGTAGCCTAAATCTTTCAATTTTAGGTAAAAAAGTTTAAGGAATTTGATTGCTTAAAAATAGGGGTAAGTTAACTTCGGCTCGGCCGAAGTTTTGTATACCCTTGCAGCTTCCATTGATAACAAAAAAGTTTTTCTAAGACTACTTTTTTGACATTACTTTTCTATGGGATCTATACTATAAAGATGTCTGATTTCTATTAAACTTGGTGAACTCATGGAAAAGCATGTCATTTAAGACAAAAAAGTTTTTTCTCACTTCAACTTCTTTTTCGACCGATCATTCATACTGCAGCTATATGCTATAGTCATCCGATTTTGATAAAACTTTGTAGAAATGTGTCCAAAGTAAATAAAATAAGTGTATGCCAATGATAAGGACGTTTTCATTAAAAACAAAAAAGTTTTTCTCACTAGAACTAGTTTTTCGACCGATCGTTCCTATGGGAGCTATATGCTATAGTCATCCGATTTCAACCAATCTTTGTAGAATTGTGTAAAAGTATATAGATTAAGTGTATGCCAATGATAAGGACGTTTTCATTAAAAACAAAAAAGTTTTTCTCACTAGAACTAGTTTTTCGACCGATCGTTCCTATGGGAGCTATATGCTATAGTCATCCGATTTCAACCAATCTTTGTAGAATTGTGTAAAAGTATATAGATTAATTGTATGCCAATGATAAGGATGTTTTTCTTAAAAACAAAAAAGTTTTTCTCACCAGAACTAGTTTTTCAACCGATCGTTCCTATGGCAGCTATATACCATAGTCATCCGATTTCAACCAATCTTTGTAGAATTGTGTAAAAGTATACAGATTAAGTGTATGCCAATGATAAGGACGTTTTCATTAAAAACAAAAAAGTTTTTCTCACCAGAACTAGTTTTTCAACCGATCGTTCCTATGGCAGCTATATGCTATAGTCATCCGATTTCGACCAAACTTAGTGAAATCATGGAAAGGGATAGTAAACTAAGAAATACGTACTTTGGAGGCGTTTCCATTAAAAACAAAAAAGTTTTTCTCTTTAAGACTAGTTTTTCAACCGATCGTTCCTATGGCAGCTATATGCTATAGTCATCCGATCCGGCCGGTTCCGACAAATGTGCAGCGTATTTGTACCAAAAGACTTTGTGCAAAGTTTGGTGAGGATAGCTTTAAAACTGACGGAGGAGATAGCATAGAAACAGACGGACAGACGGACAAGGCTAAATCAACTCAGCTCGTCGTGCTGATCAAGAATATATATACTTTATGTGGTCGGAGATGCTTCCTTCTATGCGTTACAAACATCCGGACAATTTTATAATACCCTCTGCAAGGGTATAAAAATAGTCCAATGGGCTAAAAATATTTTTGCCTATTTATTTTGTATATTTTGACGTAATGTTCGTAAAAAATCAATAAATGCAATGTAAAAAATAAAGACAATGCTTAAAACACCTTAAAGAAATTTATAAAATGAAAAAAAAAAATTTAAATTAAAACTGATGCTCCTACGGGGATTTGAACCCACGACCTCAACGTTGAAGAGGCTAAATATATTTTAGCCCATAAATTTTGTATATTTTGACGTTATGTTCGTAAAAAATCAATTAATGCATTGTAAAAAATGTAGACATTGCTAAAAGCACCTTAAAAAAAATTAATAAATTAAAAAAATATATAAAAAAATAAACACGATGCTCCTACGGAGATTGGAACCCTCGACCTCAACGTTCTAGAGAAATAACAGCCATTTCTGAGCCAAATGCCTGCATTCCAAGATCGTTTCAAAACGCCAAGCGGGTTTGGGCTACAATTTATAATAAGACTAGCATATTTCCCGGCGCGCTTCGCTACGCCGCCGTCAGTCTATACTGACATCACATAAACCCGATATAGTTTTTCTTTTCCGACCGGCTTTGGGTAACATTACCGTTATCGTTATCGCTATTGCTATCGCTATCGCAAACGCTATCGTTATCATTGTCGTTATCGCTATCGTTATCGTTACCGTTATCGCTTTCGTTATCGTTATCGTTATCGCTATCGTTATCGTTATTGTTATCGCTATCGTTATAGGTATCGCTATCGTTATCGCTATCGCAATCGCTATCGTTATCGATGCTGTTACCGCCATCGTTATTTCTTTTACTATCCTTACAAACCAAGTTTAAAGCCTATCGGATAAAAATCGGTTTTTGGCTGCTGAGTTTTCCGACCCTAAGGTCAAATTTGCCGACATCAGAAAATTACATTTCAATTCATTTCACTTACTATCCTAACAAACCGAATTTTAAGTCAATCGGATGAAAAATAGATTTTTGCTTATCAAATTTCCCGAGAATTTTCCATGCGGGCCGATTTTCCGACATCGGGAAAATACGTGCCGAGTTATTTCGTGCACTTCGCTTACCAACCCAGTTTCAAGTCAATCAGATGAAAAAAAATTACCCATACAAACTTTTCCGACGCTTTTCCGAGAATTTTCCGACCCTACTGTCGAATTTCCAACTTGAGGTCCTGAGTTCGAATCCCCGTAAAGGGTAGGTGAAAAATTTTATTCGAGCTCAGGACCTCAAGACTGCAAAAACCGCTGACACCGCCGTCTCAGCCATCACCACCAAACCACGCGTTGTTCTTTATGCGTCTAAATCTAATTATACCCTTGCAGAGGGTATTATAAAATTGTGCGGATGTTTGTAACGCATTGAAGGAAGCATCTCCGACCACATAAAGTATATATATTCTTGATCAGCATGACGAGCTGAGTTGATTTAGCCCTGTCCGTCTGTTTCTATGCTATCTCCTCCGTCAGTTTTAAAGCTATCATCAGCAAACTTTGCACGAAGTCTTCTGGTACATATACGCTGCACATTTGTCGGAACCGGCCGGATCGGATAACTATAGCATATAGCTGTCATAGGAACGATAGGTCGAAAAGCTAGTTCTAGTGAGAAAAACTTTTTAGTTTTAAATGGGATCGCCCCCAAATTTCGTAATTAACAGTATATTATGCTTTTGCATGATTTCACCAATTTTGGTCGAAATTAAAAATCTATATAGTATAGATCCCATAGAAAAGTAAGGTCCAAAAAGTAGTCTTAGTTAGAAAAACTTTTTTGTTTTCAATGGAAGCTGCAAGGGTATACAAAACTTCGGCCGAGCCGAAGTTAACTTTCTCATATTTTTATAAATTGTTGCCCAAACCCGCTTTGCATTTTAAAACGTATTTGGAATGCAGGCATTTAGCTCAAAAAATGGCTGTTATTTCTTTAGAATGTTGAGGTCGAGGGTTCAAATCGCCGTAGGACCATCGTTTTTTTTTTTTTAATTTATTAAATTTTTTAAGGTGTTTTAAGCATTGTCTATATTTGTTACAATGCATTAATCGATTTTTTACGTCCATTACGTCAAAATATACAAAATTTATGGGCTAAAATATATTTATCCTAGAACGTTCAGGTCGTAGGTATTTGACCCCGTAGGAGTATCTGTTCTTTTTTTTAAATTTTTTTATTTTTTTTATTTTTATTAATTTTTTTAAGGTGTTTTTAGCATTGTCTATATTTTTAACATTGCATTTATTGATTTTTATGAATAAAACGTCTAAATATACAAAATATAACGGCAAAAATATTTTTATTTATAATCATCACTCAAATTCTTTAAGCTTTTTTACCTAAAATTGAAAGATCTAGGCTATATTTAACATTTTAAGGCAATTATTGCCTAAAAAGAAAATTTGAGGTCATAAAAACCAGATTCCTTAAAATTTTAGGGATCCCTTTTTTCTGAGTGTAGCAATACAGCTCGCAACAAACTTCGCTACGTCGACCTCGCATCTATTATCCAGCCCAGCACATCCTTAACCGCTAAGTTAAGCCAGAATTTAATTACCAAAAAACAACAAACAACTAAAAGCAAAAGTTACTTCTCATTGAGCAACTTTTTTTTCGATTTTTTTTCATTTATTTATAGCTTGTATTCAAAAATATCCCCAAAACGAAAACTCGAATTAGTTTAGAGATAGACCCTTTAGTGACCCAATTACTAAGCAACGCAAAGCTTAAGGGTTTTTGAGCACTTTTTTAAACCCTCGTTTTTGACATAAGGGTCAACGAATGACACAAAGGATTGTCGGTTTTTTTTCCAAAAAATAAAATAAAGGTTTATCGAAAACGTCGAACTGGCGGCCAGTATCCCAGTTCAACTCCCCCCATAAATTAATTTTTTTTAAAACCATGGAATACCAATAATTTGCTCCCAATCCCAAGCCATGTCCCCGGTTGGCTGACTGTGGAGCCTTATCCTTTCAAACATTTTGAGGGGATCGGTTCCTTAGACAGTCTAGCGGGGACAACAAGATATATACAACCCACAGTTCACTGTAGTAAGTCCCACTCTGAATATTGACATAGTTAATTTCCAGATCAAATATTCGATTATGCCTCTTAATATAATACAGTGGAACATCCGCGGTTACTCTAATAACTAAAGCGAACTCCTTATAATCATAAAAGAGACTCCCCCAAATAATATCTTTACAAGAAACACAAGAACACAAGAAACCATTCACTTCACTAAATTATAATATTCTGATAATTATACCACAAAATAGCTTTGGAGGAGCAGCACTGCTCATACACAAGTCAGTCCAATCAAAAGAAATCAGAATGAACAATGGGATTGAAGCAGTAGCGGCAGATATACGATCTGAATCAAAGTTTACCATGTTCTCTGTGTATGTACCACCGAATAAGCCAATTAGTCCAACAAACATTGATAATACACTAGCAGTTCGAAATAAAACTGCACTTATTACAGGGGATTTTAATAGTTGGCACCCCACATGGGGTTCCACCAAACGAAACAAGAGAGGAGACATACTACACAAATATATCACACAAAACAACTGGACACTCCTTAATGACAAATCACTCACACATTTTACAACACATAGCACATTCACAAACATAGACCTGCCATTGTGCACACAAGATTTGCATCCATTCATATCCTGGAAACGGACTGACCACTTGTGCGGTAGCGATCACTACCCCATCATCATGACGCTATACCAAAAACATGAACCAATTAAACCAACAAGATGTCATTTTAAATTAGCCAAAGCAAATTGGGTACTATTTGAAAACTCAGTCAGTATTATAAACACTTGTGTCCCCATAGCTGTTGAGGTCAACAAAGAGGCAGCAAACTGAAGCAAAATAATACTCCGAAGCGCTCATAGAGCTTTCCCAAAAACGTCTCTTAATCTACAACCCCGAAATAGTCCTTGGTGGAACAAAACGTTAGAGGGTCTGAAAAAGAAAAAAACAAAATGTGGGCCAAATTAAAAAGCAACATAACGCAAGAAAACATACTTAATTTTAGAAAAGCAAACGCAATATTCAGACGAGAAATCAGAAATAATAAAAAAAACAGCAACTCTAGATTCACCTCACAAATAAATCCCATCATCTAAAATTTAGACGAACATCCGTGCATTTTGTGGATTAAATCCAATGAAATCGATCCATGCAATATGGAACGCAGATTCAAAACACGCAAGCACTGACCACTATACAATAGCTATCACCTTTGCAAAATATTGGTCGGAGGCATCCGGCGATAAAAATTTTTCTCAAGCCTTTGT
Organism: Lordiphosa collinella; assembly: GCA_018904265.1. NCBI lineage: Eukaryota > Metazoa > Arthropoda > Insecta > Diptera > Drosophilidae > Lordiphosa > Lordiphosa collinella. Next base: position 69,035 of record JAEIFV010000431.1, on the reverse strand, counting down.
TTAAAACAGAGAAAACTCCATGAATCTGATCCTAGATTACACCCCAAGCCAATCTGCCTAGAATATTGAAATTAATATCCGCTCGATTGAACTGTTAAGCTGCCTCAATGCTTTAAAAGGCCTACCCGGGCTATGAGAATTTCTCATCCAATGATAAAACACGCGATACCAACTTTTCAAAAGAGGGTTATCAACCATTTTAACAACATATTCAACACAGAAATACCACAACAATATAAAATCAGCCTAGTTATCCCAATCAACAAGCCAAGCACCGACAAAAATAAACCATATCCTTATCGGCCAATTTCACTTAATCAATGCCTCTCTAAGGTCATGGATAAAATTATTGCCAAACGTTTATGGTGGTTAGTGCAGGACAACAGCCTCCTTTTTAAAAGTCAATTTGGCTTCAAGAAACACAAATTAGTTTCAGATTGTCTGCTTTTCGCAGATCACCTGATAACTGATTCTATTGCCAAAAAAAACACACATCAATCGTCTCCCTTGATTTTTCCAAGTCGTTTGACAGGATTGGCTTACATTCCATTGTGGAACAGCTAAAAGAATGGAAAGTTGGTCCGAAAATTATAAAATATATATTCAAATTTAGTCGCCATAGATAACGGGGTACCAAAAGGCTCTCCGCTTTCTGTCTTCTTATTTCTTGTTGCCTTTGACAAATTGGCCAGTATAATTGAAAGCCAAAGAGACATTACGTTCTGCAGCTATGCAGACGACTTTCAACTCATCAATTTCAAAAAATCGAAAAATCTGACAAAGAACTTTGATCAGTTGTTTGAAGACAGCCAAAACTGGGGCGATTACTCAGGCTCTAAGTTAACCCTTGAAAAATGAAAGCACACACACGTCTGAAATAAACGACAATGTCATTGCCAAGTCACATCAAACAACACGGTCATTCAATCAGATAACTCGTTGAAAGTGCTAGGAGTCACCTTTAATAAAAAGTATAAATGAAACGACCACATAATAGAGCTTACTAGCTCCTTATCAAAAAAATTAAATGTGATTAAATGTCTTGCAAGCCCCAAATTTAACTGCCACACAGCGACTCTTCTCTCAGTTCTGAAAGCCCTCATAGTCTCAAAGATCGATTTATTTTCCTTTACGGACGTGCCCCGATGTCCATTTTGAATCAGGTTAAAGTGGTAATGAACGCAGCAATAAGAACAGCTCTTGGTGTATATCGCACAACGCAAACCAAAAATCTATTGTATGAAGCTAGCATTGAACCCATAGATCTAAGACACTCTTTTCTTAAGTCCAAAATGTACATAATTCTGCTTAGCTCAAACGACACACCAATTGCAAAAATTTGTAAGTCATGGTTTAGACAAATGTAAGCCCACTAATTCAACCCAAGAATGGTTAACAAAAAATTTCAGAGATCGTAGTTTACCAATTACTCCCTCGAAATGTGTAAGGTGTTATTGGTTATTCAACAGAAACCAAATAAACCTCTCATTAAGAAAATACAACAAAACCATCACGAGTCCCATAATATACCAGCAAGCCTTCCACAATATCAAAGAACTAAATCCAGGCCGCAGGCTTATCTATTCTGACGGATCCGCCTCCAACAACACTATGACATTCGCCATGACCACAGACGAGTCAGTATTAAGATCAACGGTCCTATCGGCCGAAATCATTGCCGTCTATGAGGCGGTTATATTAGCAAATCCCACGGGAAATACACTATCTGCTCAGACTCTCTCTCAGCTCTTAAAGCGATCTCAAACAGCAACAACTGTGACTATTACCCCAGCGCAGTAAGAAGCTATGTATCTGGCAAAACACGATCGTAAAATAAAACCGACTTTCTTTCTTGTTTTTATACTCTGTACCAAAGGTACATAGAGTATAATAAGTTTGTGCAAAAGCCATGTCCGTCTGTCTGTCCGTATGAACGCACAGATCTCAGAGATGGTATGAGATAGAGGTTTGACATGTATGGGACTTATGCTTCTTATACTTGCAGGCAGATCAAGTTTAGTTTTAATTTTTGCCACGCCCCCTCCCGCCCCCGCAAATTGGAAAAAACGTCATATCTCCCACAGTTTTATAGATAGAAGGTTCGTTCCTTCTGGTCACATTTAGTAATTCGGATTAATAATAGATCCGCCAAAGGAATGGTAGAGATCGAATGAACGGTTGTCGAGTTATAATGAAAATAAACAATTATGGATAGCACCGGTCGCAACGGTGATGGGCAGCACTTCACAGGTACAGAGTATGTTATAGTCGGGCTTGACCGACTTTCTTTCTTGTTTAGAATATGTAACTGTATGAAAGTTTACATTAAGTTCATTGTGTTTTGTACCATTTGCAGATTTTAACCCAGTTAAAATTGTTTGAACTCATTTTGCAATAAGTTTTACACTGTCACTAGGTTTTCGCCATTTGTTCCTTGTCTGAGTCTTTTGGTTGTTTCACTTGAAATTTTAGCTTTGTATTGGACATTTCACATGACTCTTCTTCTTACTTGAGTTCTCATTTATTTCCTCTCTTTCGCACTTGTACAGACTTTACTTTTTGTTTATTTATTTAAACAAAAAACAAATTAAGAAAAATTATGCACTCAAAAAAGTTGAAAAAAATGTAAAAATTATAAAAAAAAAAATTATTAAAAAATTATGTAATGCTGGGATATATTAGAGCTATTGCTAAGAGAGCTTCTTGGACCGCTGATCGCCGACTGCTCTTGATAGCTCACACACACTTTCTGGGATTTTGGGTTGGCTTTTGCTGCGCCTTGTTCACTGAGCTTTTGGATTTACACTGTTTGGGGTTGTTGTTGTTGGACTTTTTCACACTCTTCTCTTTGAGGAGACTGATCGTGCCGCTGGAGTATACGTATTAACTTGGTTCAATGCTACTCAAACTGTGCCGATGCCCATATGCCAATACATGCAGTTCGCCGTGGCCAGTGCTTGTAAAACTGCGCCTATGGGGTGCTGTTGCAGCCATACCAGGTGCCTCTTGACCTGGGTTGATCAATCTGCACTTGGCTGACCACAAAATAAAAAAAACTTTAATTCTGCCCACTAAATTGAGATAAAGAAATAAAAAGGGGACTTCGCAATAGGACTGAAGACCGAGATGTTATTTTAAAGCTCTTACCCAGGCAAAATGACTCAATGCCCACAAAAAATGAAAATTTCTTCCTTTTCTTCTGCCACGTGGAATTTTCGAAGACATATGAGTGACATATGGTCAATCTCCTGTTAACTTGGGAGGTTAGGGGAAACCAAGATTTTGCAACTGTATGTTCGATGATGTTTGTCTGGTGGCGTCGAAATGGAAAAGAGACCGAATGCCGTTAGGCCAATAAGAGACCAGAAATCTATAGCTGTCAACATTTTGACACTGTCACACTCTCTCAATTCTCTCTTCAGTCCCATGGTTGCATTCTTCGTCAAGAGCAGTTCTGCATTTGCACTAATCGAAAGGCAGTTGGCGCGAATTTTAAAATCTTTTAGTCCGAACTTCCTCTTTTACTTAAAACACATGAAAAATAAAATCAGTCCATCATAATAGATGACATCTGTTTGTTTTCCATTAAGAAATCCCTGATGTACGATTGATGATGATTCAAGTAGGTTAGTGGAAACAGAACGCCGACGAATAAAACCGTGCTGGGATGGACAAAGAATGGGTTGGCAAAAGTGTTGTAATTGGGAAGTATTTATGTGCTCAAAAAGTTTAGGTATGGCAGAAAGTTTGCAGATTCCTCTATAATTTGCAATGTCCAACCTGGACCCCTTTTTATGAATGGGAATAATTAAAGATTTCTTCCACTATAGGGAAAAGTCACCTAGCTCTATGGATAGGTTAAACAGCTTTAGAAGGGGGGGTGCAGAGGGAATCTGCACAATATTTAAGTACACTACTGGAAACATATATATATTTGCCTCTTTTTGTGTGGAGTTTCGTTTAGAGGGGACAAAATCATAGAATTTTTTTACGGTCGCTTTGAAAGTCTTGCTTGCATCTAAGAAGATAATCATTATAGCACTCCGTGTTATGCAGTTCAAATTCAGAGCGCGTACCAGTATATTTAACGTAGTCGGCATGAGATCCCGAGCGCTTATATTTTTTAAACAGCCTCGCTTTTCTATTTTTCAGGCTTGTCAAGTGACGAGTAAACCATAGAGGAGTGCGAGACGAAGAGGGAGGACTAACTCGAGGAACAGAGTCATTAAAAATGCCGAATAGAGCATCATAGTAAGCGCAAGGCGCACTCTCAACATCCCGATGACGTTCAACAAAGGACCTGTCATACAGAGAAAGTTTTAATATACGTTTAAAGGCGTTGCTATTTGTTTTTTATTAATTTACAAACTAAACGTAATAACATAATCTACATTGTGTTTGCTGTGCTTAGATTTGTTCTTTCGTTTTGTTTGTGCTTGCTGTATTTGCCTGACTTTTTGTCAAACACTTGCGCTCTCTTCATTTGTGTTGTTGTGCTGGGCTTATCTTAACTCCCTCCCACTCATCTTTCTCGAGATCGCGATAGGCTCAACCGCGCTCTAACTGTGTGCGTGCTTTGCTGTTAACAGCAAGCAAAGTTCGGAGCGCTCCAAATTATGTGTCTAACAAGAAAGAAAGTCGGTCAAGCCCGACTATAACATACTCTGTACCTGTGAAGTGCTGCCCATCACCGTTGCGACCGGTGCTGCCCATAATTGTTTGTTTTCATTATAACTCGACAACCGTTCATCCGATCTTTACCATTTCGTTGGCGGATCGTTTATTAATAATAATTACTAAATGTGTCCAGAAGGAACGAACCTTCTATCTATAAAACTGTGGGAGATATGACGTTTTTTCCAATTTGCGGGGGCGGGAGGGGGCGTGGCAAAAAATAAAAATAAACTTGATCTGCCTGCAAGTATAAGAAGCATAAGTCCCATACATGTCAAACCTCTATCTCTTACCATCTCTGAGATCTGTGCGTTCATACGGACAGACAGGCGGACAAGGCTAAATGAACTCAGCTTGTCATGCTGATGAAGAATACAAATACTTTAAGTGGTCGGAGATGCTTCCTTCAATGCGTTACAAACATCCGCACAATTTTATAATACTCTCTGCAAGGGTATAAAAAAAAACCATGCTCCTACGGAGATTTGAACCCTGGACCTGAACGTTCTAGAGAAATAACAGCCCTTTTCTGAGCTAAATGCCTGCATTCCAAATTCGTTTCAAAATGCCAAGCGGGCTTGGGATGCAATCTATAATAAGATTTAGAGCAGTGGTGTCCAAACTCACACAATGAAAGCGTTTTCTTGTTTGCGAAGCAGCGAAACACCAAGGCAAGGTGACGTTTTACTGCTTTACACTGAAAAAATAAAATGCGTGCGTGCGTGCAAACTAAATTTTAGTTTGTTTTAACCTAAGTACCCCGCCACGGCGGAATGGAACACCTTTATATTGTTTCACCATGTAATAGACTTTACATTGTACTTTTAGTTGACGGCGAACAGTTGAGAAGCAAGCACCACGCAGCGCATTAGCAAAAAAAATCAATTTTTACAGTGCGCTCCAAAATGTTTATGCCCGAATGGGAGAATGAAGAAAATGAAGATGGCAGGCCGCATTGCTTAATATGTAATCGAATTTTATGTCGCAATGCTAATTTTTTTTTAAGACGGCATTATTTACTTTGTCACATGCTATATGAAACATACAAAGGGGCGCAGAGAAAATTAATTCTATTGCAATTGCAAGCGGAATATTTTCTGCGTTTCATTGCTGTTGATAATAACATAGATATGAATATTAATAATGATAATGATGAGAATGATAATGATGATAATATTAATGGTGATAATGATAATGATGACAATGATAATGATAAAAATGATAATGATGATCAGCAGGTTGACTTGTCTTGCAAAAAAGCATCCTACGAAGTTGGAGAATTGTCAGCTATTTTTAAATATGTCTTCAGTCGTATGGAAATGTTTCGGTAAAAAAGGGCAAGATATACTATTATGTATTAATAAATTTTGTTAATACTTCTTCTAAGCGTTTAAAATTAACGTATAATAATTAATAAAAACAATGAGTGAACGTTAACTTGCTGCGTACACTGTACTGAAAACACTTCGTTTTTTCGCTGCAGCACGCGCAAATTGTGCCTGTATGCGTTTGAAAAGTTTGACGATATGTGTGCATGCCCATCTCTGGTCTAGAACAATAGGTTAGCTGGCATACCGAAAGTCAGGCCTTGATCTTTTCCACTTGAGCCACAAAACCAGACGGACGCATCTCTGCTGAAAAATTTTCTGCCCAGCACATGGCATAGCAAAAAATTTTTCAAAGTTGGAAAATAATCACTAAATCGCAGCATCCAGAGCTACTATTTTACTTACGCATAACAACTGAGATTGGCGATTAAAATTTTTGGGCAAGGTAAGTAGAAAATTAAAGAAAATCTTTAATTTTTCAACCTAACCCCAATTTAAAAATTTTCAGTTCCACCCAGAGAGGAAAATCCAACCTCTGCTGAAGGGGCTTTTAGATATTCTTGCCAAGCAACAGCGGAGTTGACAAACTCTTGGCCTTGGGAAATATTTGAATCAGGTATAAATCTCCACGTGCTGCTCTAATCATCAAAAACTAATTTACAAATTGGCCAGATCATTTTTTTGTCAACACCATCAGTGCCGCCAGTATACGCTCCCAAAATCGAGCTCATCATATGGCTTTAAGTCACCTGCAGCAGCCCCAACATCGCTGAAAAAGACAGATGAAGTGAAGTGAAAATTGTGCCAAAGTCACTCTGTTAATACAGACGAAGTCCTCAAGAAAATCAAAAAATTCGATGTGCATATTTTTTTTGTTGGCCGCATGGCATCCAAATTTTGCTTAAGCTCATTTTTTTTTGTAAGTGGATAAATGCATTGCGAATCTAAAACCTAAAAGAACATAAACATATTAAAGTGTGTGCAAGTGTCTAAAATTTAATACACGCCTGCCCTCGGCAAGAACATTTGTATGGCTGTACGTGTGTGCTAAAGAAAATGTAATTAAAAAAAAAGAAAACAAAAACCGATCACATCATCATTTACATACATACACCCATCGTCTCAAACATACATCCAAGTGCACGAATACAACCATACAAATGTTTTACAAACCAAAGGTAACAATTCTTACATTTTTGAACAGTTAATTACACACACACAAATAAAATTCTAAAAGTTTATAAAAAAAGTAAAAATTTCATATAAACATCTAAAAATAAATAAAGAAATAAGTATAAATAAATAAAACAACCTATAATTAAAACTTCATTAAATTAAAAGCAGTTCAAATGAAAGTGGTAAACAAAAAGAGACACATATTTATACATGGTGCCATTTTTCTAAATATTCAATTTAGTTAAACATCAACAAAACCATCATCGACTTTGGAGGCCTTCATCGTTACATGAGTGGGTAAGTGAGAACACATACAGATAATTACACCATGACCTATCCCAAAGAAGGATAGTCGGGCCTGTTCCGAATTCCGAAAACGAGTGGAATTGCCGCAAATCGAGTTGATTGCTGTTCCGAATTCCGCAAATCGACAAGAATTGTCGTTTTCAAAACGAGCGCTGCAGAGTCAGCGGAATTAAAATTAATTGCAAATTAAAGCATTAAACTACTTACCCAATATGATAAACTAAAAATTCGAAATTAGTTGAACATTTTTAAGATCTTTTAACATCATTACTTAAGGAGGTCTTCTCATTGAGCAACTTTTTTTTTTCGACTTTTTTTTTTGCATTTATTTATAGCTTGGATATTCAAAAATATCCCCCCAAAAGGATTTTCGAAAACTCGAATTAGTTTAGGAGATATAGTCCTTTTAGTGACCCAATGTGACCTAAATTCCCAAGCAACTGCAAACTTAAGGGGGTCTTCTCATTGAGCAACTTTTTTTTAAACCCTCGTATTTTGACCCATGCGTTAAGTTTTCTCCGGTTCTACCGGACCGATTTTGATGAAACAAAGTGAATTCGACGGAGAATTGTCAGCTCTTTAAAACTGCATTTAAACATTTTTGATTTTTTTTCCAAAAAAATTACTTCAAACTTTAAACGCGTTTATCTCGAAACCACGTTTTTCGAACTGGCGGCCATGATATCTCCAGTTCAACTGAACCGATTTTCATGAAACAAAATGGAATCGACGCAGAATTGTCACCATTCTCGGCTGAACCTCGACCATAATTTTAAAAAATTTTTTACTATTTTTTTTACACTAAACTACAAAAAAAAGCCGAAATTGAAATTTTTTTTTTTGAATGGCCGCCATTTTGTCAAAAAATCACAAATTAAGTTTGAGGTTCAGCCGAGAATTACATCTATACTGAATTTAACCCCGTTTTTTTTTTTTCATTTCGGACGCTCCGAGACCCGGAATCGTGGCCGCCGTGACGACACCTTTTTTTCACCACCAACTTTGAAGTCTCATTACTTTTTGAACAGCCCTCGTATCGAGGCAAAAAAAAATTTTTTATTTACTTTGAACCTTTTGTAATACAATAAATAAGAAAAGTTTTCAATTATTCTTTGCGTTTTCAAATAAGAATTTTTTTAAAAAGGGTCCAAAAAACGGGTTTTGAATGAGAAGACCCCTTAAACGGTTTTAAGTTTAATTATAATTTTACAGAATTTTTTTTATTAACTTCTATAAAATATTGCATGAAAAAACAAAACCGAGCGGCCGTGTCCAAACCGAGCTGTTCTGAATTCCACTTTACTTTTAGTCGATTTCGACCTACAATCGGCGGCTGCTAGGGTTGCTGCATATGAATTTATTTAATCGGACTGCACTTTTTCTATTTCCTTAGCTATGTTCAGCCATATTTTATATGACATACTGAAATGAAATATTTAAATACTGGTTTAAGTAAAAATGAATGGATTTGATGAGTAAATAAGAGCTTTATAAATTTAAATTAGGGAGATGATGACAACTCTGTCTGCTGACGATAAACAAACACGTGCGCAGGCTAGCCAGCCAGCTGTTTTCGGAAACCGAGTTCGAAAAGTCGAAACGTAACCAAATCGTTCGAATTGGGAACAGCAAATAGTAAAACGCTCGTTTTCGTTTCTTTTCTTTTTTTTTTGAAAACGTTCGGAATTCGGAACAGGCCTGTATATGTTGTATCTTTGACTGGACATACGCAGTCTTAATGAAGTAAGTGTTAAAAAAAAGAATTAAAAAACTTGTTGCTCCTGGAGGATCGAACCACACCCCAGGTTTAAAGACCAGTGCTCGCCACTGAGCTAAAGAGGCGACGTTGAAAAGTGGAGTGCTGGGAGGGTGGGTTGGGATGAGAACACACTACAACCACATATTTTACTGTGTGCGATTTATTTTATTTTATTTTTAAATACCATATATAAAAATTTTTCACTTACCCGTACGGGGATTCGAACTCAGGGACCTCAAATCAAAGACTGCAACCGATGACACCGCCGTCTCAGCCATATCACCACCAAAGCACGCGTTGTTCTGTATGCCTCTAAATCTTATTTAAAATTGCATCCCAAACCCGCTTGGCATTTTGAAACGAATTTGGAATGCAGTCATTTAGCTCAGAAAAGGGCTGTTATTTCTCTAGAACGTGAGGTCGCGGGTTCAAATCCCCGTAGGACCATCGTTTTTAAAAAAATTTTTTTTTTAATTTATTAATTTTTTTAAGTTGTTTTAAGCATTGTCTATATTTTTTACAATGCATTAATCGATTTTTTACGTCCATAACGTAAAAATATACAAATATATGGGCTAAAATATATTTAGCCTCTTGAACATTGAGGTCGTGGGTTCAAATCCCCGTAGGAGCATCTGTTTTTTTAAATTTTTTTAATTTTTTTTTAACTTTATTAATTTTTGTAAGGTGTTTTTAGCATTGTCTTTATTTTTTACTTTGCATTTATTGATTTTTTACGAACATAACGTCAAAATATACAAAATATATAGGCAAAAACATTTTTAGCCCATTGGACTATTTTTAAGCACTCAAATTCCTTAAAATGTTTTACCTAAAATGGAAAGATTTAGGCTATATTTAGGCTATATTTACCATTTTTAAGGCAATTATCGCCTAAAAAGAAAATTTTAGGTCATAAAAACCAGATTCCTAAAATTTTAGGAATCTTTTTTTTCTCAGTGTATCTGGCCTCCTTGTTCACCACAAGGCTCTGCTCCTCGTCGTAACACAACTTTCGCTGACTAGGAATCTCGTTTGCTTCGGATTTGCCAACCTTTCCCTTCCGTTCAGCAGTTGTTTCTACGATTTATATAAGGAATACACTGGTTAGGCTTTCGCTCGACTATAGGGACATCCGTCCTTCCTTTTAAGGGGCACACCTAGTGTAATGGCCTAAAAAAAAGGTGATTTTTGGGAATTTAAAAAAAAAAAATACTTTATCAACTATTTCAAAATTTTAAGAATATATTTATACATGTTTCAAGAATATACAGTGAAATTTTTGAAGAAAAAAATTAACTATTTTTTAAGTTATAGTCGATCTCCAACGGCGCGAAAAAAAGGTCCTTCACTGCTGCAGAGATTCCGGCCTTCTCCGTGGATGAAATCTAAAAAAAAAATTCTCGTTAAACTAGATAATATTGTCTGTACAATGACCTACGATAAAAAAAATCAAAAATTGACAATATGGCGGCGTTTTAAAAAAAATAGTCGAATTTTACCCAAAATTTTGGTCGTTTTTGGCCTGCCAAAATTCGATTTTTTGATCAGATCAAAAATCGATAGGTCATTGTACGGAGAACTATATATAGAACATGTAAAAAAAATTCGATGGTGATCGGATCATTTGTTTTTGAAAAACGCGTTTAAAGATAGCTAATGAGACTCTCTAGCTGCCGAGCGGCTGCTCTTTAAATTGCTATAACTCAAAAACTATTTGAGATATCGCTTTGAAATTTTAATATGTTATTTTTAAAGGTGTAATCTACCGAAATATGAAAAAAATCGATTTTTTTGAAATTTCACACTAGGTGTGCCCCTTAATAGTTCGTCGGCTTGCACTATATCCAACTTCCCTTGTCTCCTGGCCACTTAGTACTACTTCACTTATCTGCTATACCGCTTTCCGGCTCCTTTGAAATCCTTCGAATCCTCTGGGTGACCGCTGGATGACACTGCTATGTTCTCGACCCGTTACTTTCGCACTCGCACTCGCTTGAAGTCTCCGTTTTACACTGACTGCCTCCTCGCTGTCAGCCACGGGTTTTATAGATCTCACCGCTTCTCGCCCATTAGTCCTTCTTCCGTTATAACCGCTTACCGCTGCCGACCTGCTGCCTAGCAACAAGCGATCATTGAGCCGCCCGTCTCCATCGTCCTCTCTTGTCTGCTGCTTTCCGCACTGCAATATCCATGCGCCCACGGCCTTCTAGAACATTCTATCCCGTTCCTTTTCTTCTTGCTTTCACCCGTTTCGTGCTCCCGTACCATGGCCTAACGGATCCTCGTGTCCGCCAATCATATCCCGTGGCGGCCTTGCTCTCTATTGCGCTCTGCTTCTCTCTCCCACGTTTCTCCGTCTCGCTCACTCTCCCTGTGAGACTCCTGAATTCGCCGCGTTCTCTCCCATACCCTACACGGCCACTTGTGAGGTACCTTAGTTCCTCACATGCCCCCCTTTCTTCGGAAGGAAAACAGTTTCCCTGTTTTCCACCTTTTTTTTTTAAACTTCCCGCAGTTTAACTCATCGATAATACCTCCATCGATTTAGCTTGTAACTAGCCGTAAACTTCCCGCCTCTTCGTTTAACTCATCGATAATACCGCCATCGATTTAGCTTGTAACGAGCCGTCTCCCCACCGGTTACTGACTTATCGATATCCCCGCTTTGCCCTCATCGATAGTTCGTCAGTGTTACCCTTTTCCCCTTCGGTAGTCGCGATTTTGTAACGATCCTCAGTGTGGTTATGTTCATGTTTATGCTTTTTCCTCATCTCTACCTCAGCACATGGATTTTGACACAGGTAAGTGCACTCCTTTTTATCACCTTCTCTCACTTTCTCCTTGTTTATACTCGTCTTTCTCTTTCAGCCTATGATGTCTTCTACTCTGCCCTGTGTGCTGCTTCATGTACCCCCTGGACCCCTTTTGCATCATTAAAACATGCTTTTCTTGCATATTCCCCCCTTTTTTTTGTGTGTGTTTTTGTGCTCGCCTACCGTGTTCAGTGATCCCCATTTTCTGTGTTATGTGCGTGCCTTACCCCCCAACCCCCCGAGTTTCATTTCACATATATATTTTTTTTTTCAGTTTGATTGATTTTTTTTTATTATTCGGTTTTTTTTCCCCTTTTTTTCCAAATTTTCCTCTCCCCTTTCTCATACCTTCACCTCCTCCCATACCTGCCCATTTCCACCTCTTATCTTCACGCGGTATCTGGTGGCTCCCACCCAAATGATATGGGACCACCTCCAGTGTTTGTGCCTGTGGTTTCGTGACAGCAGACACAGCATCGCGTCCCGTGGCCACTCGTCCAGCTCCAAACGCCTCCACCTTCCCCACTGGCCAGCCTCGGTTGGCTGCTGCTGTTGTTGGTGCTGCTGCCATTGCTCCTGCTGTTGCTGCTGCTGCCACGACCCTTGGCGCTTCAAGGTCGGCCTCGGACCTCTCGCTGGTCCTGGGCAAGACGACTGCCTGCTCATCGTCGGCCTGGCCGTCGGTGTTGGCCACACCCATGGGCATTCTTCCTCGGCCTTCGGTGGCGGCACCTCCACCGGCTGCGCTGGTGGCTCTTCTGCGGCCGCCTCGGTGATGGCTGGATGGCCTAGCCCGCCGGCTGGCTCCGACCAAGTCACCACCGTGGTGACCTGGTGGACCTTCCATCCATCCACCACCGTGGTCTGCTGCATCTGAGTCCTCGATGGCGGCTGCCACCCGCCAGGTTTCGGCGATGCCTCCGGCTCCGCTCTTGGCTTCTGGGACTCCTCCTCCTCCTGCTTCCCTCTCGTTGACTTCTCCTGCCACTTGAGTTCGCTCTCCTCGTCTGAGTCGGAGACGAAAACGACCTCCGGGTCGCACGTCGCCGGTGGTGGCTGCATCGGCACCCACTCTGGCCCTTCCTGGGAGTCCAAATCCGGCTCGTCGTCCGAGCCCGAGTCGGAGCTCCAAAACCCCAATCGGTCACCCGTCCACTCCGGACTCTTTGGCGACCCGCGCTCTGATATAAGCGGCGACGCCATTATCTGCAGGACGGGCGTCCTACTTCTCCGTACCTTGCTCCGCGTGCCTGCACCGGCGAAAGGCAATCGCCTCCTGCCGTTGGCCAACCTCTTCACTCCTCCTGCGCGTTTGGTTGTTGCTTGGCTGCTCATGCTGACTTCTTTGTCAGTTGAGGGCCGTTGTGCTTTATATAGGCCTCTTTACACGCTTGAGTTCCGTTATTCTACGCCCTTTTGTGATTGGCTGTCTTCTTATTCTGCTTCCTACTCTCCTTCCGGCTTTTTTTTTCATCCTAACGGACATACTCTCTCCAACTCTCTCTCCCTCTCTCTTGTAACCTAAGTTTTCGCCGCGGCTTGCAGTTACTGTATCTGCTCTCCGCTGCTAATATGTTCTTTCTGCTGCGGTTTCAGTTCACTCACATGGGCCGTCCGTGTATGTTGGTTTCTTCTGTGTCTTAGTCGGCATATGACTGGCGATGTAAAATCCACTATTGTGTACGGACCACCAAATCGAGGAGCTAGTTTTGCTGCAAATCCCTCTACTGCGTTTGACAGCTTATGTTCCTTGGCCCATACTACGTCTCCTACTGCCGGTTTCCATGGTCTTCTTCGCAAGTTATAGTATCTTGCCTGATCCTGCGATGCCTTTTCTAGATTTCTTCTTACTATTTCGAAAAGCTCCCTTAATTTTTCGGCATTCTCATTTGGTGTTGTACATTCCTGACCTGTGCCTATATTGATCTCATCGTATAGTGCCTTTGGTAATCGTGGCTCTCGTCCTTGTGTCACAAACGTTGGGGTGTACCCTGTTGATTCGGCGATGCTAGAGTTCACAGCTAACATTATCTCTGGCCAATTCTCATCCCATGTTCTCTGATTTTCTCCGGAATACTGAGCTATCATCGTTTTTACTGTCCTGTTCATACGTTCTGTTGGATTTTCTTGAGGTGTGTAAGGAGCTATGAATTGATGTCTAATTCCTAATCGTTCTAGAAATTTCTTAAACGCCCTACTAGTAAACTGGGCCCCATTATCAGTTATTAGGACTTTAGGTACTCCGAATCTTGACACTATTCGTTCTCTGATGGATTTTTGTAAAGACTCCTTTGTTGCTTTTCGTAATGGCACTAATTCCGTCCACTTCGAGAACCAACAAAATCCGCACATTCTGGTATCTGTGTTAGCATTTTCCCTGCCGCTTGCAGCTGATTTGGTTTATATCGAAGGCATATTTCGCACTTCCTTACGTATCCTCTAACGTCTCTATGCATTCCTGGCCAATAGTAGCGAGCCGCTACCCTAGCAATCGTCCTGCGACTCCCAGCATGACCTGCTGTTTCGGAGTCATGATTTTCTCGCAGAACTCGCCCTCTCATAACCGCCGGAACACAAAGCTTCCATGATACTACATCCTCATTGCCTGCTCGGTGTGGTATGTGTCTATATAATCCCTCTTCGTTTACCAAATAGTCTGGGAATTTTTGTGGACTCGCTTTGACCTTTTGTACCATTTCTTGTGTCCATTTGCATTCTTTATTGGCTTCGGTCCATCCCTTCTCTTTATCCACCATTCTCCTACACGTCTCTTTTAATGGTTGCCTTGATAGAGCGTCCGCCACTACATTTAAGTGGCCCTTTCTATATGCTATATCGAAATCATACTGCTGAAGCTCTAAAGCCCATCTTGCAATTCTTCCGGATGGACTCTCTATGCTGTTTAACCATTTTAGTGCCATTTGATCGGTAATAACTTTGAAATGGTATCCCTCCAGGTAAGGTCTCAGTCTTCGTATAGCCCATACGATAGCTAAACACTCTTTCTCTGTTGCTGAGTAATTTCTTTCTGCCCCATTTAGCGTTCTACTGGAATATGATATAACCTTTCGCCTTGCTCAGTCTCCGGTCAAAATCGCCCCAACCCATAATACTGGCTCCGTGGAGAATGAACTGCTTTGAGAAGTCTGGACATGTCAACACTGGATCGGAGACTAATTTGGCTTTAACGTCCTCGAAAGCCTGTTGGCATTCTGGTGTCCATAACCACGTCGCCTTCTTTTTTAACAACGCGTTGAGAGGCTGTACCAACGTTGCGAAGTCTGGGACGAATCGTCTGTACCAAGATGCTACCCCCAAGTATTGTCGGAGCTCTTTCGTGTTGGATGGTGGCTGTAATTCGGCTATTGCAGCCACCTTTTCTGGATCAGTTCCTATTCCTTCGCTGGTTATTCTGTGTCCTAAGTATTGTAACTCTTTCTTAAAGAAATGACACTTATCTTTGTTTATTTTCAGATTTGCTACTATCAGTCTGCGAAATACTTCCTGCAAATTCTTCATATGCTCCTCCAACGTTCGGCCGATGACAATAATGTCGTCCTGATACGCAAAAGCATGCGGCATCATTTCTGGACCAATCACCTGATCCAGCGCCCGCTGGAATGTCGCCGACGCCGAGTGCAATCCAAATGGCATAACCCGCCATTGAAATAACCCTTTTCCCGGCACCGTGAACGCCGTCATTGGGCGACTCTTTTCTTCTAAGGGAATCTGCCAGTATCCGTCTTTTAGATCTAAGCTACTTATATAATTTGCTTCTCGTAATTGATCTAGGATGTAGTTGATTTGTGGCATTGGATAAGCATCCTTAATTGATTTTGCATTGACTGGCCTAAAGTCCACACATAGTCTCCATTTCCCTGTCTTTTTCTTTACCATTACCACTGGCGAGCTATATGGACTATTCGATTTCTCTATGTATCCTGATGCCAGTAACTCATATACTTTCTTATTAATCTCCATTTGCATTTTCGGATTTTTCGGATAGTATCGCTGTTTTATTGGTTGATCATCTTTCATTGTGATACGGTGTTCGGCCACATTTGACGTTCCTGATAGTTTCTCAAATTTTTCCAGTTCTCTATTTAAAAATTCTTCTATATCTTCTTCTCTAAATGTGTCTTCGGGTACCTCTACTGCAACTGACAATTTTTCTTCTAGCCATCCGTTTCTTCTACCTCTTACTGGGATGCAGATTTCGAGACCCGCGCATTCTAATTTTGCTCCTACAGCCGTTATGAAATTCCATCCTAGGACCAAACTGTCTATTATTCCAGGCAGGATCAAGAACTTCATAGGTATCTTCTTATTACCGAATTGAATGTCTGCTTCATACTGTGTCTCGATTTGGCTGTTATGCCCGTTCGCCAACCTGACTTGCCGTTTTGTTTGTGTTATTCTACCTTCTATTGTCAGCTGTTTTGCTAATTCTTTGCTTATGAAACTGCTAGTGGCACCCGTATCGATTGTTGCTCTCACTTTCTGTGATCCGATCATCACCCTTGCTGACAATTGGGTCTCTTCTTCTCTTCTTCTCCTATTAATTTTGAGAGGCGGATTCGATCGATCCCTGCTCGCCCCTCGGAGGCTGAGATCGTTGCCCATTTCCCGCAGTTTTGCAGCATTCCCAGCTTTTAAGTCCGATTCTTCCACACTGCCAACAGAAAGCGATCCTTTGGTTCCTACATTCCCGAGCCCAGTGCCCATTTTGGCCGCATCTTCTACATGCTTGAGCCGGTTGTTGAACGTATTGTGGTGTGAATTTTTCTTGTGTGTTATCTGTTATTTGTGGCTTGTGTATTTCTTGTCTTCCTGAGGGTGGCCTTGGATAATCATTACACCTTCTACAAGTTTCTATGTTATCCTGTCTCTGCCTCTGTGATATGTGCATATTGACCCTTCCCATTCCTTCTACGTGCTCTCGGTTAAATGATTCCCGGTCCTTTTCTAAAGCCTCGAACTCGTCAGCTAAAGTCATTAATGCCTCTAGTGATTTGCATGTGTGCGGTCGTATGAACATTCTGAGACCTGGTGTGCTGTTTTCTGTAATTATTTCTAACTGCTCCTCTCGTGAGCACTGTAATGGTCTCATCAGTGTCTGCATCTCTATCATATAATCTTTCAATGACTCTCCCCAGCCTTGTTTCCTTCCTCTGACTTCTTCTGCTAATTTATTAAAATATCCTCTGGGCAGAAAAAATGCTTGGAAGCTCGCGACAAATTCTGTCCAAGTTTTCCATTGCTTGTCGTTTGCCACATACCATTTCAAAGCCTTGTCTTTCAATAATTCCGGCATTGCTCTTGGTATCATGTTGATATCCAGTCCGTATGTGTTTGTCTTCTTTGGGTTTCTAGAGAAAAGCCCTTCGAAAGCAAAAAAATGGAGGCAAAAAAAGAATACGTAGCATGCATCTTACACACCCTGTTTATCTTATTAAATGAGAAAAAACCCTCCGGAATAAGATTTAATTAAGGTAAAGAAGTACTACAGAAAATGGAAAATATTGTCCACTAGAGGACGACAAATCAATTATCAACTTTCAAGAAAAGAATGGAGATTAATGACAGGTATATGAAAAGATCGGCGGGCAATTGCAGAAGACTTACAGGATAACGTGTTGTAAAATTAGTGTCAAGTCATACTTAAAGGTTATATCGATCCGGCATCGCTAAGGATGTAGAAAATGCACCAGCATTTTCTGAAAGCTTATAGAGTAAAGTATTTTTGAGATTTTTTTCAGATTTTTCGGAAGACGTTTACAGGTCGCGCAAGTCGAATTTTCCCCTAAAATCGCGTTATCCGTACTGTTTCGAATTTTACCTATAACTTGGTCAATAACCACGATTTTCTTATGCCCTGTCCTTATACAACTGCACTTTGCATTTCTATATACATACTATACTTTCATAAACTAATCAATAGACCTCGGATTTTGCATATGGGCATTTCCGCCGTATGGCATCCCAGGCGTACGTTCGCGACCTCATGTTTATTGTTGAAACTGAAATTCGATGAACCCCATTTTTTGCACTAAATATAGAACTATCAAAATGATATAGAATCGCAAAAAAAAATGTGGGGAAAATTTTGGTTTTCTATTTTTATGTACATCAAAAGGTCGCGAACGTACGCTCGTGACCCTCGGAAATGTCCATATTTTGAAATCGAATTTAATCCCGGTAGACTAGGGACAATGTGTTTCCAACAAATTTTTGTAATTTTGTTGTCTGCATTTTGTGTTTTGCTGATGATTTAACTTATTAAATAATAATTTAAGTCTTCTTGGAATTGAGTGCATCTTTTTTGCAATTTTTTAACGTAGCCAGCTCAACATATAATGTTGTGCACATTTCCTTTTGCCTACTAGGTTTAAAATCCGATTTGAAAATATGCTAAATCCGAGGTCTACAAATCAATAATAACGCAATGAATTGCAAAAAGTTAAGACTCCCAATGTAATTGCAATTGGTGTGAAGAGGCTTCGTTAATTGTAAACAAAGAACTTATATTCTCAAAACCAAATGCAGAAGCAACACGTTTCTTTTTAAATACCAATCAATAAATACCTTAATATATCAGAAATTATTTAAGCTACGAACTTAATATTTGGTTTGTAGGTGGTATTATGAATTAGGATATTTAAAAGGTTCAGGTTCGGCTTCGAAGCGGTTCAAAAGTGGTTCAGAGCCATAACTCAGAAATTATTTAAGCTACGAACTTGAAATTTGGTATGTATGTGAGAAATGTAGAGATGATTATTTGGCTGGTTCAAAACGGGTTCATCAATGGTTCAGAGCCATATCTCAAAAGCTTTTTAAGCTAGGAACTTGATTGGGTTACAATGGGAGTCTTACCTTGGTTGGGTTAAAAATGTGAAGTTGTTTAAAAATGGAACCGGTTCAAATGTGGTTTTGAGACATATCTCAGAAGTTATTTAAGCTAAGAACTTAAAATTTGAAATGAAATGAAGTTAGTTATTCTCCAAGCTTCGAACCATCCAATTGAACCACTACAAAAATGGTTCAGGTCCACACGTTTTGATTGGAAAAGTGGACTGAAGGCTTTCAATGTGAGTGCTAGACGTTTACCAAATTTCAAAATTTACTTAAACTATACTCTGCAAATTTAGTGTGTGGGCTGGAAATATGAGGTTTGATATTTTCCCTATTTAACAGTCGGTTCGAACAAGGTTGGACGAGCTCAAATGTTAATGTCGACTTGAAACTTGAATCAAATTCTCATAATCCAAAGGACCCGGCGACGCCGGGTATTAAGCTAGTATTTAAATAAAATTTAAAAAAAACTCTGGATGTTTCACTTCAGCTTGTTGTTAAATACAGTTTTAAAATCGAGTTTGAAATGTAAAAACGTAACCGATTTGGAGATCGAATCGAATACAGGGCCGTTAGTGAATTCCATACTTTTATGCAGTTAGTCTTCTGGTAAAAATGTACATGCATATCAGGTGATTCAGTTAACCCTTACTTAAGATATAAAAAATTAAATTCCATTATAGCATGATTTCAAATATCCAGAATCAATAATCTGTTATTATTTATGATGATAGATAATGCCATTTATTAGCTGTCTAAGCCTTTTACAAAATCAAAGATAGGAACGTTTTTTGGATTTATGTACCAGTCTAATTAGGCCTAAAACCGTTTAATCGATTAGATATGGATTGGCTTTCAAGTGGCCTGATTCAGAAATTAAAGCAGAACCGATAAAATTTTAAAGTATGGCGTTGTTTTAATGTAAATTGGTAGATAAGTATTCTGCACTTGTTTTTTTTTTTTTTCAATGTTGCAACTAAAACTGACCCTGACTATGTTCAAAGGCATAAATTAAAACTATAGCTATTGCTTAACGATAAGACCTAGACAGAATGATAGGGCGGCTTTTCCTTGATTAGATATGAAAAACAGGTGGGCCTTAAAGAGATAGGAGGGTAATAGCAACAGCTACTGTGGATTATGTGGTGGGGAGTTCACAAGGGGCCACTTACACTATACAAAGTTAAACTTAAAGTTATAGATTGTTTAGTATAAAGTATGTTAGTTAGTAACACTTAATCTCTTGATCTTGATCTCTAAAAATTTACAGCACACTTTAATGAAAATTCAACTATATCTATATCCCTACAACAAGATGATTTTTTGTTTAACTAACCGTCAAAATCGCACGAATGTAGCCAACTGAATGAATGCGGTTTTTTCCGCTTTGCTAAGGCCAGACAACCAGCTGGCAGCACTTTGGATTTCGAGATATCTCAAAAAGCCAATCTAACGATAAGAAGTTGCCATTTAGATTAGCAAATCATTTTCAAACCCCTCCAAAGAACTATGATCATTCGATTTACGCAAATTGACTTAAATTTGACCTCATAAATTTAGATGCATACCACTTTCACGTGTCATCTGTGACATTTTGAACTTGACAACTCACACGTTTTCGACGCTGATAGATTTGATATATTTTAAGTAATAAAACGAAAAGCATAATCACTAATGAAATTTCAATTATGAACACCATAATTGCAGAAAAATAAAAAACCCTAGAAGGGGCAGGTGAAAAACTAAAACTGACTGACTATCCAGTGGAATGATCATAAATAGAGCTAAAGCTTAGCTATTCTTATTTGATATTCTCTATGTGCGTGTTTGTGTGTATGGATGGGGTTTTGCGGCAGATTGAATTACACTGGAAGAGTGCAAAAATCAACTCATCTTCCATATGTGGACGTATCGTACACACACACAGGCAGAGGCAGTCATTGAAAGCATCATGATGATGAAAAAATGCTTTTGGGGGCCTGAATGAAAGCTTGACATTGAGGAATAGAAACGAACCGGGAGGAATGATAAGATTTGAAGGAGAAAATTGAGAAGAATCTGAATAAGAAAAGGCTGGATACCGGTTCTTCGAACCGAATAAATCAAACTAAACCCCCTAACATATCAACCTTCCAAAATGGACCATCTCTGTTTTGGAAAATTTGTCTGTCAAATAAGGCTTCAATTTACTTTCTTAAGATTTTAGATCGATTGGACAACGATTATAACGATCTTTTTATACCCTTGCAGAGGGTATTATAAAGTTGTCCGGATGTTTGTAACGCATAGAAGGAAGCATCTCCGACCACATAAAGTATATATATTCTTGATCAGCATGACGAGCTGAGTTGATTTAGCGTTGTCCGTCTGTCCTTCTGTCCGCGTGTCCGTCTGTTTCTATGCTATCTCCTCCGTCAGTTTTAAAGCTATCCTCACCAAACTTTGCACGAAGTCTTTTGGTACAAATACGCTGCACATTTGTCGGAACCGGCCGGATCGGATGACTATAGCATATAGCTGCCATAGGAACGATCGGTTGAAAAACTAGTTCTAGTGAGAAAAACTTTTTTGTTTTTAATGGAAACGCCTCCAAACTACGTATTTCTTAGTTTACTATCCTTTCCCATAATTTCACTAAGTTTGGTCGTAATCGGATGACTATAGCATATAGCTGCCATAGGAACGATCGGTCGAAAAACTAGTTCTAGTGAGAAAAACTTTTTTGTTTTTAATGAAAACGTCCTTATCATTGGATACACTCTTTTTTATATACTTTTACACAATTCTACAAAGTTTGGTCGAAATCGGATGACTATAGCATATAGCTCCCATAGGAACGATCGGTCGAAAACTTGTTCGAGTGAGGAAAACTTTTTTTGTTTTTAATGAAAACGTCCTCTTTA
The DNA here is from genome assembly GCA_018904265.1 of Lordiphosa collinella. Taxonomy (NCBI): domain Eukaryota; kingdom Metazoa; phylum Arthropoda; class Insecta; order Diptera; family Drosophilidae; genus Lordiphosa; species Lordiphosa collinella. The sequence continues at coordinate 47,221 of JAEIFV010000431.1, read as the reverse complement.
TTGGCATACACTTATTGTATATACTTTGGACACATTTCTACAAAGTTTTATCAAAATCGGATGACTATAGCATATAGCTGCAGTATGAATGATCGGTCAAAAAAGAAGTTCTAGTGAGAAAAACTTTTTGTTTTAAATGGGATCGCCTCCAAATTTCGCAATTAACAGTGTATTATGCTTTTCCATGATTTCACCAAGTTTAATCAAAATCAGACATCTCTATAGTGTAGATCCCCGCATATAGCACGTCCTCATACTTGGTTTTCCTCGGGGACCCCCAAAATCTGAAGATATGGCCCAAAAATCGCTTTGTGCTCATTTTGCTAACCTAACATAAAATAACTCGCCATCTGATTTTCTATAAACTTGTTAATTCTGATAGCGACGAGAAGATTCTCGTATATTATATTCAATGCTTTCATAGATGTAACGCGATGGCTGATAAATGCGAGTTACAGATCTGGTATTTACAACTTTTTTTTTTTTGAAATTCCAACTTTAACCCTTGCTGGTTAAGCAAAATTGCTCCAAGGTTTTTTTTCTTTGATTTTATTATAATAGTCCATTTAATTCTTCGTCAGACAAACGTTGTTTTTGATAAATTTGGTTACCGTTTGCCGAAGTTATTCGCGTATTCCTGAGCAATCTTAACTTAACTTAAAAGCCCCGAAAAGTATACTTTCCGAATGTTAGGTGGGAAATTTAAGTATACTTTTTCATAGTCACATAAATTTTTACATATATTTTTTACGATGCTGGACTGTTTGGGAGCTGTTACCTTGAAAGGCCATGATAATCTGCGGATTATCTGAGGTAAACCATCAAAACCTCGCCTGATAAGGTGGTTGTGCATAAGGCTAGTCTCGTGTTTAGTTTCCGTATCTTTTGTTTTGATTTTGTAATGTGAATTTTGTTTTTGGATTTGAATTCTAATTCGATTACAAACTTGAATTCAAATTTGAATCCGATTACGGGGCAGCGTGAGTGTTGTCAAACGTGTGATCAGTGTATGTGAAGTGTGAAGCGTATGTTTGGAGTACCCCTCCCTTAGTGCTAAGTTACCCGACACTATCCACTCAGGCGCACCGCAGGGCACAAAGCAATTCGGGTCATAACAATAATGGTAGGTAAAAATTGATACCACTAGTAAGTTAAAAAGCCAACTGTGTACTAAAACTATCGTTTTACCTTCCACATGCCAATAAAGAAGACAAAAATGCTGTATGTCATTAGTGTGTAAATTGGATGTGCCGCATTTTGAAAGTCTAATTTGCGACTACTTTTAATGGGGGTCGTATCTAGGTGATGGTTGTCTTTGTTGTCTTCAAAGCCTTACAAATTTGTCTGCAGGAATCAATGACTTCACTTAACCCTAGAGAAAATAATCCAAGTCACACAATTACAGTGGCCAAATGACGGTTCCATTTCAATTCAATCTTTTGGTCTAGCTAATTCATTAAATATGTCAGAGAATGCTTTTTCACTATCAAAAAGCTCACCTAAAGTGTCTTTTTTTAAGCTTTTACTCCAACTTATTGGAGGAATGCAGTTGGTTTCGGTGCACCGATGCTATTGTACCATTGGGTCGTTCAATAAGTTATTTCGTTTGATGACAACAGCTGATCTTATTGAATTTTTTCGCAGCCAACTTCACACTTAACGGCTTTACCGTTATATATTTGAACAGCTGATATAGTAAGGCTTGTTTGTAAAAAAACTCTGTTAAATTTTTTGGAATAGTTTTTGTTTGGTGCCCTATCGAAGATGGAAGATCGAAAAAAGCATTTTCGGCATATTTACCTGTTTTACTATCAAAAGCTTAAAAATTAAGTTCAAGCAGATCAAAAATTGTGTGATGTGTACGAAGAAAATGTGTTGACCGAACGACAATGAAAAAATTGTTTTGTAAAATTTCGTTCCGTCAATTCGATCTTGCGGATGCACCACGTCCTGGAAGGCCTCTTGAAGCCGATGTGGATAAAATAAAGTCGTTGGTCAATGCAAATCGTCGAATAACAACTCGAGAATTTGCTGAAAGATTAATTTTATATAACGCGTCCGTTCACAAGCTCATGAAACGTCTAGGATTAATTTCGAAGCTTGACATACGGGTTCCTCATGTTCTTATAGAACGAAATTTGCTTCGACATACAAGTTTGAAACATCGCCAAAAGCTTTTGCAGCTTGAATGGGATATGCTACCACACCCACCATATTCTCCAGACTTGGCACCTTCGGACTTTTACTTGTTCCGGTATCTTCAACATTTTTTCACCAATCACCAATAATTTGGTATATTTGAAATTGAGGCACGTTGCAAACGGGAAATTTGGCGTCTTGCGGTACGGAAAGACATGTCTTGTAACGAGACAAACAGGCATGTTCTCAATTCCGCTACGTTTTTAAAAATAAACCGAAAGCAATTCCGTTTCGGTTTGGATTTGCTGCTCTCAATTCCGAATGATATGGCTTACGTTTTACTTTTGGCAAACCACGGGCCAAACGAAATCGGCACGGGAGAATCAATCGGAATGATGGAAAATTGAAAATTCTGAAACGAGAGAGGCTGACTTTTACGTTCTACATTGATCACAGAATTAAGGAAAATTAACTTAATGTACATTTGGCAACTGTACGAATGCGTAATTTGTCAATTACTTTTCATTTCACCAGCAAGCATTACTTTTTAAACCGAAAAACGCTTTCGTTTTCGTGTTGCGAGAAACTGAATCAGTTCCGTTTCCGAAAAGCGGCAGTGGAAGTGACATTCAGAACATGCCTGAAAGTGTCATTTGGATCTCCATACAACTATAAGACGAGTTAATCAAGTTTCAAATGAAATCAATAACGTTTCATAGAGTGCCCATACTTAAACTACTTCCCTGTCACCTTAAGGATCGCTCTGCATTTGCTGAAAGACACAAATTTTGATCAACTGATTTCCACAATCTGTTTTTTTTCGAAGTGAAACAGCATAATTTGGACGACCCAGATGGATGCCTTCCATATTGGAGCGAGTTACGGCAACCAGATGAATCCTGTCATGTTTGTCTTCAGGTCTTTGTGTTTGTCTTCAGTGTTTGTCTTCAGGTCTTCAAGAGTTCGGGGACGGGTGCTGAAGACCCAGGATTTCAGGTAACCCCACATAAAGAAGACGCAAGGGGTTAAATTGCATCCTCAGGGACGTTTTCAAGAAACGCTTCACATCCATTTCTTCGATAATTAAATTCGCGCTCTGAAAGTTCCTGTTCCATGGGCAACATATACGGATGAAAATGTATGTCATCGTAAAGAATTCGCCTTACAGTACGCGCAGACAATCCAAGGGCCGCTGCATGCTTGCGAGCAGAACGCTGCGGTGATTGGAGAATTGATTCTCACAGCCTCGACGTTTTCTGGTGATCTGATGGGCAGGGCGCCAAAGGGTTTTTTTTCACCCCACTACAGATTACACGAAAACAGTTAACCCAACCAAGGGCGCGAGATGGTAATGATTTCGGAAGGACCGCTGCGTTGTGATCACCTAGCGACCGTTGGATAAATATGCCTCTACTGCAAATGCTCTTTGCACGTTGCTCCACCGCATGATCACGCCTGACTGGGAGTTAACAAAACTTTAAGACCCCACCTTTTGAATGAGACCACGTTCAGCCCTCCAGGTTATCGTTAAGCGGAATGACGCTCATTTCAAAAACGGGAGTTATGTTGCCCCACCCTTTACTTCCCAGTGGTAACTGTCAAATAAGTGAACAACTCAGCACTGACGGCCGATAATTTATCGAAAAAGCACTTCTGATTGCGCCGCCTTGTAAATATTGTTATTAAACTCAGCACAAATGCCAATAGCGTTGCTAGATCTGACAGATCTATGCCAGTTCAATCCCTGTCGAAAGATGGAACGTCTAAGATAACATCATTTCCCTAAATGTATTGAATCACCACCCAATGCCCTCAATAACTTAAAGTTACTTTTTGTACATTCATGACATTTAAATTACTTAAATTTAAGGGTTACAGGGGGTAATTATAAAATGTGAAACAAAATGTATGGAGTTTAGTACAATCATTCAAACAAATCAAACTACTCATACACATAGACATACAGTTTGCCAGTACAAAGTTCATTAAAAATATGTTTTAACATTTCAAATCAAGCAAGATCCACCAAAGCGTAGACAGAATATTGATTAGTAAACAATTGGAAATTGAAGTTCAATTAAGAGTCAAGGAGGGGAGGAGGGAAAATTTAAATGTATGTATCTAAGGTACAACAATTATGCTTACTTGATTCAGCGGCTCGGGCACCGGCACTTTGGCCTGTAGGCTTGAGAAATTTCGTAAGATGGGCTTTTGCAGGTCCCGATACTCAGCCATGGGACGAAGCAGACTCTTGCCGCCAGCTGTGACAGCGAACCCGCAACTGTCGTAGACATTTTCATAGGGCACCACAGCGGCGTTGCGGCTGTTTTGTGCTGACAAGCAGTATTTTTTATAAATAAACATAAAGCAAGAAATTGTGCTAAATTACTACCAAAAGATAGGCCCACGGCCAACGTTGCAGCTGTTCGGCCTGCGGCAAACGGTAAACTTATCGATTTTTTCGCTGCAGTTGCGTAAAATGCAGCACGCAGGAGAGTGCGAAGCCATTGTTCAACTTTTAAAGGGCGTGGGAGGCGAGTAATGTGAAGAATCTGCAAGCAAACACACGCACACACAAGGCGACAGAGACACTGCAAAAACGGCACGTTTAAATAATCATTTATATTATTTTTTATAGCTTTCTGCGTTGCACACATTCAAAAATTACGTTTATGCGGAAGGCAGTTGACGATGTGTTATGATTCGACCTTTTTTCCCGGGTTCAACTATCGGTCGTCGGCTCGCTTACAGCTGACTTAGGGATGAGAACGACCACGATAGCTGGACTGGTCGGCTAACAGCAAAAAATTTATATTTTTATATATGCCTGTCACGGCACGCATATAAAACATAAATAATAGGCAAAACTAGCTGGACCTACTTTGCCAGAACACTACCCGCCCTACCATAGGTTGACTTTAAGAATCGGACAACCCCCTTTTTCCACAGACCCTGACGCTTAGACTGCCATCTTAGACACCCTTTAACCAAATTTACACTATCATTCTAATCTTCCTCTTCCATATATATATTCTTTTAGATGATTCCATAATGACGAACGACATACTTCTTTCTTCTCCTGACCAGGGTACCACTGGGACGATTACAAGGAAAATAAATTATATACATATAAATAGGTCAAGTAAATATGGAATAAATTAAATGAATAAATACTAAAAAACTATCTGCCATGCCGGGTTTTTGTTTGATTGGCTAAATTTTACAGAAGGTATAAAACCCAGAGGTGGGTGGCCAATTTCTCCTCCAAACTACTGCTCCTCCCTCTGCGGAAACTTTTCAATAAAGTCTCCCTGAAATTCACCCACTCATTAACTGCACACATATCAGTTTATCTCCTCTTACCGAGATATATGGCCCTGTTCCGAATTTCGAGTCGGTTTTCGTGTAAACGTTTGCATTTAGAGATTATACTTAACAATGTTATATGGAAAGTGACAAGCATTTCAACGGTTACTAGATTAGGTTTGACGAAAATCGGAATTGCTTAAGCAGCTGAAAACGATTGCTTAATGCCAAGTGGATTCAATTCGTCAAAAAGAAAAGACCTGATGTAGTTGCCACAGCCATTCTGCTTACTTTTCATATAAAATTGTGAACTTTACATTAGAAAATGCTACGCTTACACGAAAACCTACTCGGAATTCGGAACAGGGCCGTGGAACAGGAGTGGAAAATGTGCTGTTCGGTTTGTCGGTTGGGATCATCCGGTAGTGTTCTGGCAAAGTTATTCCAGCTATTTTTGCCTTTTATTTTTTCTTTATGTGCGTGCCGTGACAGGCATCGGTAAAAAATATAAATATAAAGCTAGCCAACGACCGATAGTAAAAAAAAGTCGGATCATAAGAGATGTCATACAAATACGTGATATGGATTCACAGTTTGAAAAAAATCACAATACTCGTTCACTTTAACAGCAGGACTTCACTAACTGCACCAACGCATAAACGCCAGACAGTTACACACACACACACACACACAAACGTAAGTCAATGCACACAAATCGAACTTTGTACCCTAAGCAGCGTCGCTCATTGCAGACAATGTTTGATTAATAAATTGCTATCAAAATATATAATATATATAATATATATATAATAGATAAAATGTAAGATGTAGATACCACGTAAAATTGAGATATTGATGAGAATTAAGCTAAACAGCGAACACTGGCCCCACAGCCAGAAAGAAGAAGCACAATGTTAGTGCCATTAGCAGCGTCGTTGGTCTCACTAATACATAATTCAAGGGTCTTACTAATGTCAAATGGGAATACGGTACTACTTAGGCATTTCGCGCGTAGTATGACCGTACTGGCTGGGATAGTACTGGCTGGGATAGTACTGGCTGGCATAGTACTGGCTGGGATGATACTGGCTGAGATAGTACTGGCTGGCATAGTACTGGCTGGGATAGTACTGGCTGGGATAGTACTGGCTGGGATAGTACTGGCTGGGATAGTACTGGCTGGATAGTACTGGCTGGCATAGTACTGGCTGGGATAATAGCTTAATTTCAAATTTCGATAAGATTGGCGCCAACGATAGTCAATGCTCACGTATATCGACGCTCACGTATATCGACGCTCACGTATATGTATATCGATAGCCTCCGATAGACATTCAACAAATACGGTACTACTTAGTGTAAACGCTTGGCGCCGCACTACTGACGCCCTGAAAGCCGATCCAAATTGAAATTCATTCATTTTTATTAATATTAAATTAATAATAATATGCAAAGTGCTCGTTTCATTAAATTCCTGGAGGATGTGAAAGGGGAACCGGAGCTGCGTCCCGATTTCGGCGGCACCAAGGGAGGAGAAAGAGGACGCTTGGAAGCGCGTTGCCAAGAAACGCAACGAGTCCTTTCGCGAAGTCTGCTGCTTGTATGATACAATGATGCTCAAGTACAACCAGGAGAAGTTTAAACCGAAGTCGACTTGGGTTTATTTTAAACCAATGCAGCAGATGCTGTGTAAGCCAAGGTAAACACAAATTAATATTAAATGCAAATGAAGTTCAAAATTCCCAATTCTTTTCAGCGAGCGCATCTCCGTGCAGGAAATGGCGGATGAAATCTTTTGCTCAGACGACGAGTCTGAACAAAGTGGATCGAACCAATTAACCATTGCCATTGCCCCAACACAAGTCAAGCCCAACTCGAATTCGGTGGGTGCCATCGATAAAGACCACAATTACACCGGTACAGCATCAACATCAACCAAAATAGTGCTTGATTCCCAAAACGGAAACTTTACATGGATATGGATGTGGGCGCTAGTTCGTCGAAAAAGGCTAAACTGACTGACTCTGCCCCCACCCTTTTTGCCGCCGCTGAGCCTGCCGCGGTAGAGGACTCCACATGGGATCAACAGAAGATTCCCCTTCTAGCGAGCGGGAGTAATCCAAAGCCTCTTCCAGGCATCCCAGTTATGGAGGAGCTTAGTGGTGGTGAACTCGTTCATTTCGGTGGCCTCCTCCTCTGGCTCTGAAATGTTGCCGTGTTTCAACACTTTTTGTGAAATGGGTAGGAAGAGAGATGATCCGATTGCCGCCAAAAAATGCGGCAACGCTAAAATATATGATCATGCAATACTTACTAAAGGCGCAACGCGATCTGATGGCTAATATTCAGGAGTAATTTTTGTAAATTTTTATAAGATTTAATAAAAACTTAACTATCGTTCATATCGTTCATCCAATACTTACGGTTCGCTTTGTTATTTTGATTACTACATATACCTACAAGGTATGAACCATCAATCTTTAATACTGTGGGAAACAGACAGACGGACATGGCTAAATCGATTCGGCTATTGATGCTGATCAAGAATATGTATACTTTATAGGGTCGGAGATGCAAAAGTTGAAAAATGTAGGCATATCAATTAGTTATTAAGCATTTAAACTCAAGATGTGGAATGTTATCTGTGCTCAGTGTGTTGAGCGACTTTAGAATTTTTGATGCGATTTACCCATAAAGTACAAAAATTGGCAGAAAATGTTGATGAGGATGGCAAGAAATTGAATTACAATCAGGTGAGCGAGATATATGTGTAGTGTTTGGAAAGGTAATCATTTTTTTACCTAGGTAAGGTACAAGGTAAATGTTAAAAACTTATCTAGGTAAGGTAAAAGGTATCCAGAATTTTCAGTAACTAGGTAAAGGTACAGGTTTTGTATTTTTATTTGGTATTTTTAATGGTATTTTTTAAATTTAAAAGCATGGTTCATCCATTTTATAATTAAATTCAAAACAAAACAACTTTTAGTTCATTATAAATATTGATAGTCATACATTGATACACTGTATAAACTTAAGTCCAAAAAGAAGATTTGAAAATGGAAAATTTTGATTTCATTTTACGTTATATTATTAATTTGTTTCTTATATACTATCACGTTTGTTGAACAATACAAGAGTTTCGAAGATTCGTCACCTAGTCTGTTTCTTTTTGGAGTAAGTATTTGACTTCCACTGCTAAAAATTTGTAGACTCTAAAGACTTGCTATTCGGCCAGATAAGTTAAGACTTCCAATTCAATATTAAAATTTGCAGAACAGTTCTTAGATTCGTCCAATATTACATTATTGGAATCGAAAGTCTTCAGAATCCTTTAAACCAGCGATGTCCAAAATTTGAAAAGTCAGCCACGCGTGGTTGGCAAGCCAAATTCTGTCGGCGTCGCAGTGACAGAGAGAGAATATGTGTATTCTATTAGGCCTGTTCCCGTTTTCGGTTTCGATCAGATCATGCGGAATCGGAATTGGTATCTGTTCCCGTTTCCGAAAAACGATCAAGTTATTCGGTTTCAAAAGTTTTGCCTAAGAGTCAGTGGAATGAAAAGTAAATGGCAATTTTCTTGGCAAGGGTGATTCTTTTCATCTTGCAAGTATTTTTTTTTTTAACATGTCAAATATTGTCAAGATTTTGAGTTATTTGATTTAAAATCATTTATTTTAAACTTGTACCTCAGAAATTTCATGCAGACGAAAAAAAACGATCGAAATGAAACTTTTCTTTGAGCTGTTCTGAAATTGTTAAGGCTGCCTTAATAGCTGAATTAAAATTCGATAACGATTCGAACTTTCATTCGATCCATATTTCTATTTCGCTCGGCATGAAATTTCTGAGGTACAAGTTTAAAATAAATGATTTTAAATCAAATAACTCAAAATCTTGACAATATTTGACATGTTAAAATAAAAATACTTGCAAGATGAAAAAGAATCACCCTTGCCAAGAAAATTTCCATTTACTTTTCATTCCACTGACTCTAAAGGCAAAACTTTTGAAACCGAATAACTTGATCGTTTTTCGAAACGGGAACAGAATTCCGTATCCAATGATCTAATCGAAAAAAAAAAGAAGAACAGGCATAATAGAACAAAAATATTCTCTCTCTATAACTGCGACGCTAACAAAATTTTGGTTGCCAACCACGCGTGGCTGACTTTTCAAATTTTGGACATCGCTGGTTTAAAGGATTCTGAAGACTTTTGATTCCAATAATGTAATATTGGACGAATCTAAGAACTGTTCTGCAAATTTTAATATTGAATTGGAAGTCTTAACTTATCTGGGCCGAATAGCAAGTCTTTAGAGTCTACAAATTTTTAGCAGTGGAGGTCAAATACTTACTCCAAAAAAGAAACAGACTAGGTGACGAATCTTCGAAACTCTTGTATTGTTCAACAAACGTGATAGTATATAAAGAAACAAATTAATAATATAACGTAAAATGAAATCAAAATTTTCCATTTTCAAATCTTCTTTTTGGACTTAAGTTTATACAGTGTATCAATGTATGACTATCAATATTTATAATGAACTAAAGTTGTTTTGTTTTGAATTTAATTATAAAATGGATGAACCATGCTTTTAAATTTAAAAATACCATTAAAAATACCAAATAAAAATACAAAACCTGTACCTTTACCTAGTTACTGAAAATTCTGGATACCTTTTACCTTACCTAGATAAGTTTTTAACATTTACCTTGTACCTTACCTAGGTAAAAAATGATTACCTTTCCAAACACTACACATATATCTCGCTCACCTGATTGTAATTCAATTTCTTGCCATCCTCATCAACATTTTCTGCCAATTTTTGTACTTTATGGGTAAATCGCATCAAAAATTCTAAAGTCGCTCAACACACTGAGCACAGATAACATTCCACATCTTGAGTTTAAATGCTTAATAACTAATTGATATGCCTACATTTTTCAACTTTTGCATCTCCGACCCTATAAAGTATACATATTCTTGATCAGCATCAATAGACGAATCGATTTAGCCATGTCCGTCTGTCTGTTTCCCACAGTATTAAAGATTGATGGTTCATACCTTGTAGGTATATGTAGTAATCAAAATAACAAAGCGAACCGTAAGTATTGGATGAACGATATGAACGATAGTTAAGTTTTATTAAATCTTATAAAAATTTACAAAAATTACTCCTGAATATTAGCCATCAGATCGCGTTGCGCCTTTAGTAAGTATTGCATGATCATATATTTTAGCGTTGCCGCATTTTTTGGCGGCAATCGGATCATCTCTCTTCCTACCCATTTCACAAAAGTGTTGAAACACGGCAACATTTCAGAGCCAGAGGAGGAGGCCACCGAAATGAACGAGAGTTCACCACCACTAAGCTCCTCCATAACTGGGATGCCTGGAAGAGGCTTTGGATTACTCCCGCTCGCTAGAAGGGGAATCTTCTGTTGATCCCATGTGGAGTCCTCTACCGCGGCAGGCTCAGCGGCGGCAGAAAAGGGTGGGGCAGAGTCAGTCAGTTTAGCCTTTTTCGACGAACTAGCGCCCACATCCATATCCATGTAAAGTTTCCGTTTTGGCGGAATCAGCACTATTTTGGTTGATGTTGATGCTGTACCGGTGTAATTGTGGTCTTTATCGATGGCACCCACCGAATTCGAGTTGGGCTTGACTTGTGTTGGGGCAATGGCAATGGTTAATTGGTTCGATCCACTTTGTTCAGACTCGTCGTCTGAGCAAAAGATTTCATCCGCCATTTCCTGCACGGAGATGCGCTCGCTGAAAAGAATTGGGAATTTTGAACTTCATTTGCATTTAATATTAATTTGTGTTTACCTTGGCTTACACAGCATCTGCTGCATTGGTTTAAAATAAACCCAAGTCGACTTCGGTTTAAGCTTCTCCTGGTTGTACTTGAGCATCATTGTATCATACAAGCAGCAGACTTCGCGAAAGGACTCGTTGCGTTTCTTGGCAACGCGCTTCCAAGCGTCCTCTTTCTCCTCCTTGGTGCCGCCGAAATCGGGACGCAGCTCCGGTTCCCCTTTCACATCCTCCAGGAATTTAATGAAACGAGCACTTTGCATATTATTATTAATATTATTAATTTAATATTAATATAAAATGAATGAATTTCAATTTGGATCGGCTTTCAGGGCGTCAGTAGTGCGGCGCCAAGCGTTTACACTAAGTAGTACCGTATTTGTTGAATGTCTATCGGAGGCTATCGATATACATATACGTGAGCGTCGATATACGTGAGCATTGACTATCGTTGGCGCCAATCTTATCGAAATTTGAAATTAAGCTATTATCCCAGCCAGTACTATGCCAGCCAGTATCATCCCAGCCAGTACTATGCCAGCCAGTACACCCCCCAGCCAGTACACCCCAGCCAGTACTATCCAGACACCCAGTACTATCCCAGCCAGTACTATGCCAGCCAGTACTATCTCAGCCAGTACTATCCCAGCCAGTACTATGCCAGCCAGTATCATCCCAGCCAGTACTATCCCAGCCAGTACTATGCCAGCCAGTACGGTCATACTACGCGCGAAATGCCTAAGTAGTACCGTATTCCCATTTGACATTAGTAAGACCCTTGAATTATGTATTAGTGAGACCAACGACGCTGCTAATGGCACTAACATTGTGCTTCTTCTTTCTGGCTGTGGGGCCAGTGTTCGCTGTTTAGCTTAATTCTCAGCAATATCTCAATTTTACGTGGTATCTACATCTTACATTTTATCTATTATATATATATTATATATATTATATATATTTTGATAGCAATTTATTAATCAAACATTGTCTGCAATGAGCGACGCTGCTTAGGGTACAAAGTTCGATTTGTGTGCATTGACTTACGTTTGTGTGTGTGTGTGTGTGTGTGTAACTGTCTGGCGTTTATGCGTTGGTGCAGTTAGTGAAGTCCTGCTGTTAAAGTGAACGAGTATTGTGATTTTTTTCAAACTGTGAATCCATATCACGTATTTGTATGACATCTCTTATGATCCGACTTTTTTTTACTATCGGTCGTTGGCTAGCTTTATATTTATATTTTTTACCGATGCCTGTCACGGCACGCACATAAAGAAAAAATAAAAGGCAAAAATAGCTGGAATAACTTTGCCAGAACACTACCGGATGATCCCAACCGACAAACCGAACAGCACATTTTCCACTCCTGTTCCACGGCCCTGTTCCGAATTCCGAGTAGGTTTTCGTGTAAACGTAGCATTTTCTAATGTAAAGTTCACAATTTTATATGAAAAGTAAGCAGAATGGCTGTGGCAACTACATCAGGTCTTTTCTTTTTGACGAATTGAATCCACTTGGCATTAAGCAATCGTTTTCAGCTGCTTAAGCAATTCCGATTTTCGTCAAACCTAATCTAGTAACCGTTGAAATGCTTGTCACTTTCCATATAACATTGTTAAGTATAATCTCTAAATGCAAACGTTTACACGAAAACCGACTCGAAATTCGGAACAGGGCCATATATCTCGGTAAGAGGAGATAAACTGATATGTGTGCAGTTAATGAGTGGGTGAAGCATTGTGTGAGCTTTGGACACCACTGCTTTAAACTCTCATTGAAAACAGCTTAAAAATTTTCTGTAAATCTTTTATAAGGCAATCTTTAATGTTTTCTGATTCTGTTGTGGTCATAAGCCATATGCCGCGTTCTCTCCTTTTTTGTCAAGAATACTAGCTCACATTGTGATGCCTGGCAACTGTATACATGTTCTTTTTCCATGTGTTTCAATACGTTGTATGAATTAACGAACTTTTTATTGCACGTTGGGCATGTATAGTCCGATCTGTGACGCATTATGTGCCTTTCCAATAGTTCTGGACTCACGAATCTGAAGGTACATTGATTGCATTTGAATTGTTTTTTTTTTCCAGGCTTTTCGGACCAAATTTGTTTAATTTGGGCGATGCTCATTCCTAATGGCTTGGCGATTTCACCCCATTGCTTGGGATCGCCCTCTTTGTTATTGGATAATTCCACAAACAATTTTCTGTGCATCATAACCATGTCACATATTAAAATTCTTTTTTCTATTGGAACATCGGTTAGGTTATCAGACTCTTGGTATGACGATAAGCGATTATTAAACATAGAACTAAGTTCCAAGTCCTGATCTTCATTTTCAGACTCTTGGTAAGACGATAAGCGATTATTAAACATAGAACTAAGTTCCAAGTCCTGATCTTCATTTTCAGACTCTTGGTACGACGATAAGCGATTCTTAAACATAGAACTAAGTTCCAAGTCCTGATCTTCATTTTCAGACTCTTGGTACGACGATAAGCGATTCTTAAACATAGAACTAAGTTCCAAGTCCTGATCTTCATTTTCAGACTCTTGGTACGACGATAAGCGATTCTTAAACATAAAACTAAGTTCCAAGTCCTGGTCATCTTGAGACGGGGTTAAAGGTTCCAAATCCATAGATTCCATAAAAACCTAGAGTAAAACATATTGAAAAAAAAAAAACATATTTAGATTAAGATTTAGATATGGAATTAAAGTAAGTACAGTAATTGCATAGATACAAATATACTTCAAAAACGGTTAATTTTCAAACCTTTTGATTAAAAATGATTGGTCTCTAGCTATATTATGTGTTTGCTTGCGAAATTGAGTAATTTATTTCAGCTTTCAACTAGAAATTTGGTGTGTTATAGCCTATTTCCACTACAGCAAATATGTACATATTCTCGCATATTATCACATACCGAAAAATATGCAACATTTTTTCCATAGAAAAAATATGTACATATTTAATATATGTGTCCATTCGCCACGAGTGATAACAGTGTTGTAAAAGAAAATACTAGATTATTTGGTATTAATGTCACAAAAAAATCAACCCTGATGTAATCGATGTCACAAAAAGTCAACCCTGGTTTAAAATTTATTTGAAATGATAATTGAAGGTAAGGGCTAGTTTCATAATATTATTCTTAATATTAATACATTTGATTTCAAATGGCTCCAAAACGTAAGTCAGTGTCTTGGAAGGACTCCATAAAGTCATGCTCATGGATCTGTGGGAGAAGAATTTTGTCGCGGGACACCAATTTATGTGGAAGAATGGTTGCCAAATTAATTGAATGGAATGACGTTCGCAAAAAAATTAGACATTTAAAGCGGAAATACAACCAAATACGAGATAAGTAGCGATTTCTTTATACAGGTCTGAGCTAAAAACGCAAGGTGTTTCAGACGGTGCTCTATCAAAATGAGAGCCTTAAAGTCAGCGCAGCCATCATCCTCTTTCTCAAACAGTGTGTTGAGGTAAAGTGACTCGTGTGGCTTACTGGCCACACATGGGAATTAATTTGCCTGTCTAGAAACGCAAACTGGACCAGGCCGAGATGACATCGTTTGTAAAGGCTACGGTGGCTGCCACAACAGAGTAGATGGAGGTACTTGACCGACAAGCAACTGCTCGCTTGGAGATTAAGGAGCGCATGGAGAATGCCACTATAGAATTTTAGTCTAATATATTCAAACTATAAAAGAAAAGGTTAAGAAAAGCATAGAAGCTAGTATATTGTTTTCTTTTATTTGATGTTGAGTCTTTAGGAATTTTTTTTCTTTAATTTTTATTTGGCAAACACAAATCTAACTTGTAATTTGTTTGTCTTTTTTGTCACTTTTATTTGAGAAAGTACTTAAGCAATAATTATAAAATAATGTCTCATACCAAATGCAACTGCATTTATTGTTTTGAGCTCCATAGAACTTAGTGCCAAGATGTAGTGTATAATAACTCAAAATTTGAATTATCAGCTGCCATTCACATGTTTACGAATCTGTAAAATATGTACATATCATATGGAAACGCTCAGAAAAAAAATATGTACATATCGAAATATGTGATCATAGTGGAAATAGGCTATTAATTGGAAGATCGTTGAAAGAGACGATAACGTGCTGTCGCATGCCACTATTTCTCTAATGATCAAGGGCAGCAAAATCGCGAAAGCAAAGCTAAATTTTTGTGACCAATAACTTAATTTATAAGCTTTATGTCTTATGTCATTAGGATATTAAATAAATAAACTAAAAATAGAATTTCCATCCGATTTTCGCGGTTCCGACATATGTGCAGTGTGCAGCTAAAAGATATCTCTATGCAAAATTTCAGCTCGATAGCTTCAAAACTGAGAGACTAGTTTGCATATAAATAGAAGGAAAGACAGATGCACAGACAAAGCTCAATCGGCCCAGCTGATTCCCAGAAATCCCTACAGATTTTCGTATAAACGATTGGATTTTTAACCAGGTATGCAAACCGATAGGAAATAAGGACTGGTTCTATTCAGTGGTTCACGCAGTTTTTGAACCACCGGTTCGATTTTTTAAATTTAGCCCTGTCTTAATCCTTAAATCACGGATTACCCTTAAATCTGCGCAGAAAAGTTATTTTTTAAAAATTTCGAAGGTAAGGCAGTCCGGAAAAGTTTAAAAAAATAATTTATGCTCCAAAAATTCTAATGGTTTTGACATTCCATCGAACCGAAATGTCCATTCTCTGACCTGTTTTGCTACTTTCGGGTAATCTGGCATGGTATTTGGCGTTTCTCTACTTGTTCGCTCTAGATCTTGCCTAGTTTTGTTCCTTTGTAAGATCTCTTCCTTCTTGAGGTTATGTATCCACGTTCTACCCATTTTGCTTTCCTATCGATTTCGATCCGAATATTCTTTGATTGTTACTTAGGACGTTGGGCGCCAGTTGTAACGAGTCTCTCCTTTGCTCGAAACTACCCAAAGCTAGACTCGAGAAATGTCGTGGCTCGCCTCAACAAATTTATTGTTGTCCCAAATAACAAATCAAGTATGTGGTTTCAATGATATGGAACGTATAATTTCTGTTTCTCTCTTATGCGGTACTTAGCTATTTCTAATAATACTTATATCTATCTGGCCTCCTTGTTCACCACAAGGCTCTGCTCCTCGTCGTAACACAACTTTCGCTGACTAGGACTCTCGTTGGCTTCTGACTTTCCAACCTTTTCCCTTGCGTTCAGCAGTGGTTTCTTCGATTTATACAAGGAATACACTGGTTAGGCTTTTCGCTCATCTAAAGGGGACATCCGTCCTTCCTTTTAATAGTTCGTCGGCTTGCACTATATCCAACTTCCCTTGTCTCCTGGCCACTTAGTACTATTTCACTTATCTGCTATACCGCTTTCCGGCTCCTTTGAAATCCTTCGAATCCTCTGGGTGACCGCTGGATGACACTGCTATGTTCTCGACCCGTTACTTTCGCACTCGCACTCGCTTGAAGTCTCCGTTTTACACTGACTGCCTCCTTGCTGTCAGCCACGGGTTTTATAGACCTCACCGCTTCTCGCCCATTAGTCCTTCTTCCGTTATAACCGCTTACCGCTGCCGACCTGCTGCCTAGCAACAAGCGATCATTTTGCCGCCCGTCTCCATCGTCCTCTCTTGTCTGCTGCTTTCCGCACTGCAATATCCATGCGCCCACGGCCTTCTAGAACATTCTATCCCGTTCCTTTTCTTCTTGCTTTCACCCGTTTCGTGCTCCCGTACCATGGCCTAACGGATCCTCGTGTCCGCCAATCATATCCCGAGGCGGCCTTGCTCTCTATTGCGCTCTGCTTCTCTCTCCCACGTTTCTCCGTCTCGCTCACTCTCCCTGTGAGACTCCTGAATTCGCCGCATTCTCTCCCATACCCTACACGGCCACTTGTGAGGTACCTTAGTTCCTCACAACTTATTGTAGTTATTGTATATCGAACACTATAAGAGTATAGATAGCAAAAACTATTATTTTAGCTGATTGTACAAGTAAAGTTTAAGAAGTTTGTACAAATTAAAATTGATTCTTTTGTGAAGTCTTTGGAATGCGATATGCATAGCAAACTGCCGTTTCTAATTCGATTGCTCTCTGAAGTTTCGCCAGCTCTCCAATCCGATTGACAACTTACCTGTTGCATTTTCCTAAGCTCCGATTGCGAAGAAGATTCTGGACTTCTCATTGCACTTTCCAGTCTTCTCCTTTTGGGGTTCGCGACAAATTAGATCACAATATTACAATTTTGGAATGTTTGAAGTTTATTTCCCTGTAACCTTTTACAGCTAGAGCGATTCCGTTCAATCTTCGTCTCCTATGCCTACTGAGCATTGCTCATACTTAAGAAACACAAAAAACCAACAGATAAACATCTTAACTTTCTCATTTAGTAAGATTTGATATTTCATTACCCAACGGCGCAAAAGCCCAGTACAAGATCGATGTTCTCTTTAACACTTTGAAGACTGGCAACTTTCAATTATCGATTACAATCCTGTGTATTTTTACATAAGCTTTTTCATACGCCTCCTGACTTCATAACAGAGTTCGTTGTAATCGAAAAAGTGCGCATATAACAGAAAACAATTGTGCTTTAGATTACTGCACTATATACCATTTTAGAAAAATTATTGGTGAGAAAGAAAATGTGCGTTCAAATCACAAGATGATACACAATTTGAAAGTTTGTATGTGGACTTGTGGACTAGCAGCACAACTTCGCACACTTGGTTGATGAAGTTGTAAAGTAACTGGAATACTACTATGTTGTAATGTAATGTATGGAGCTGTGATGTATGTAGTTATGTCTGTTTAAGGTTTAATAGTGTAACGACAGAGACGGAAACTATGGCGTGTAACGTTCGCGGTTGCTCGTTTGGTATTATTTCAATTTTGTTAGCAATCATGCAAAATTTATCGCAGCTTTGGTTGCATCAAAGTGTTGCATGCGATAAATCTGTGCTTTGATTAAAAAAGGTTATTTGCTATCATTTAAGGGGGTAGTACAAGTTGCGCGTGCTGTTTTTAAATGCGTTTTTAAAAATGCACATGAAGGAATCGAAAAAATATTTTTAAGGGGCACACCTAGTGTGATGGCCTAAAAAAAAGGTGATTTTTGGGAATTTTTATTAAGAAAACTACTTTATCAATTATTTTAAAATTTTAAGAATATATTTATACATGTTTCAAGAATATACAGTGAAATTTTTGAAGAAAAAAATTAAATATTTTTTAAGTTATAGTCGATCTCCAACGGCGCGAAAAAAAAAGTTCCTTCACTGCTGCAGTGATTCCGGCCTTCTCCGTGGATGAAATTGAAAAAAAAAAATTCTCGTTAAACTAGATAATATTGTCTGTACAATGACCTACGATAAAAAAAAATTCAAAAATTGACAATATGGCGGCGTTTTAAAAAAAAAAGTCGAATTTTACCCAAAATTTTGGTCGTTTTTGGCCTGCCAAAATTCGATTTTTTGATCAAATCAAAAACCGATAGGTCATTGTACGGAGAACTATATATAGAACATTTTAAAAAAAATTTGATAGTGATCGGATCATTTGTTTTTGAGTAATCACTGCAGCAAATTCGGAAAATGCTGTTTCGAGAAAAACGCGTTTAAAGATAAAATGATCGTCTCTCTAGCTGCCGAGCGGCTGCTCTTAAAATTGCTATAACTCAAAAACTATTTGAGATATCGATTTGAAATTTTAATATGTTATTTTTATAGGTGTAATCTACCGAAATATGAAAAAAAAAGAAAAATCGATTTTTTGAAATTTCACACTAGGTGTGCCCCTTAAAATCAGTTTTTTTTATTTGAAAGTTAATTAATGAATAAAAAATACAAAATTTTTTGTTTTAAAATTGTGACGTCGGCTGAAAAGTTTCTGGTCTGCGAAAAGTGGTATGAAAAAAATGGGCGCCCATGGCTGCCGTGATTCGGGGTCACCCCGTTATCCGAATTCAAAAAGGAAAAAAGATTCTAATATAGTATCGATGTAATTCTGGCCTGAACCTCAGATTTGGAAAAAAGTTAATTTATGACAAAATGGTGGCACTTCGAAAATTAAAATTTTTTTTTTGTATTTTTTTTGTAGTCTAGTGTATCTAAAAGTTGGAGGTTCAGGACAGAGTGACGACAATTCTGCGTCGTTTGACACCTCATTGAACAAAATCGGTCCAGTAGTTTTGGCTGCATCGCGGCCGCCATTTTGAAAAACGTGGTTTCGAGAAAAGCGCGCTTAAAGTTTGCAGTTGCTAGGACATTTGGGTCACATTGAGTCACTAAAAGGGCTATATCTCCTAAACTAATTCGAGCTTTCGAAAATCCTTTTGCGAAAATGTTTTTGAATGTCTGAGCTATGAAAAAAAGCAAAATATAAAAGTCGATTTTTTTCCGGCCCAACTTGTACTACCCCCTTAATTGGCACACATCTGCTGCCCAAAAAGACAGCCTCGTGGGTGAAGAAGAAAATGAAATAAAATCTTAAATTATATATATTCTTCAACGATACCAAGTCACCACGGCTAAATAGCGAGATCATAGTCCGCTTTAAACATTGTTTTGTGAATATATAAATATCGCTGGAAAGTGCAGTTCTGCCCCTTTACAGTTTGGGAGTCACTGATCAGCCCACTGCCCACATTCCGCTCGCCCAACATTTCGCTGCCTTTCATTGGAATTCAATTGGATTAAAGGCCTGGAATGTTGGCATAGGAATTTGGTGAGAGCCCTGAACACCAATTGGAGCAAAAGAGAGCCTGGATTCACCACGCATTCCCAGTTCTCCATTGCCATGGAAGTGAAGCTTCCAAAAGCTGCTGCTGACCCAGTCTGCGTCGCGCGCCGCCAGCTGAAGCTGGCAAAGCCTCCCCAAAGTGTGTGTGGTGTGAAAAATAGCAATGAAAATCCTAAATTATCATAGATCCATAGATCAATCTACATACATATAGTGCTATTTTTTTTCGTAAGAGCTTTTATTTTTTCTCTCCGCTCGCGTCTCTCTTGTGCCCTCAAGTTTACCTTGGCGCTTGCGTGCATCCAAGAAAAAGCTCGAAGTTTCGCGAAGTCGCAGAGCTAAATTTCTGGAAGGCACAAAAGAAAATTGCAATCAAAACCAATATTCCAAGCATAATTACAACTGGAAAGTGAGTAAAAATAAAGAGTTAGAATCAGTTTTCCTCCCCCTACCCCATCCATATTTACTGCCCACATATATTACTAAAACACACACACACACCCCCACAACAACAACAACACAACCATCGCTGGAAGGCCTTTCATCGCTTGGAGCTGCAGTATGTATGTATGTACATAAGTGAACATCCACATATTCCCGTCTTGCATTTAAGGGTGGGAGCCTGCTTTAGAGGCTTCAAAAAATCGAATTTTTTTTTGCATAAATGTCTACCCAAACTATTCAAGAATGTATCCCTAAAATTTCAGAAGCAAATTCAAAATATTTTTAAAGTTTCAGGAGAAATACGAGTATACGAGCGGCCGGAAAACTTTGACGTGCGATTTCTCGGTTTTTCATTATTACGATTTTTACTAATTGGCGGGATAGATAGGGAAAAAACTAAACGTCCTATCGAAACGAGACAAAATTTATTGTTTTCGGGCTTAAATTCTCTTCTAGTTGAACCTAAAAAAACCTTAAGAAAGTTATGATTAACCCACTTTTTAAACAATCTGAAGTGAATTTAAAAAAAAAAACATTTTTTTTTTAATTTGCAAAAAAATTTTTGAACTTCTCACTTTTTTGTTCAATTTTCTTCGTTTAACTAGAAGCTATACTATTGAAAATAGAAAATTTTTTGGGTTTTTTTTGTTTCAGATGGAAATTGCGACCTGCAGCTTTCCCGCCGCACGACACATGCACACTCGAGGCGTCTCGGCGAAATGCTTGTACCAGGCATAATATGACATATATTTTAATAATAAAATTTGAGAAGACTGTTGAAATATATAACAATAAAACCTGAAAGTTTCGTTTCAATCGAATATTTCTTTCCTTCCCAAAAAAGTCCTCGAAAAAATCGATTTTTTGAAGCTTCTAAAGCAGGCTCCCCCCTTATTCAATGAATTAAAAGCCAGAAAAACAAATAGCCCTGAAATACCATAGCCAAGAAAACAACAGTCCAATTATGAATCAGCTGAGCGCTGCTCACATCAAAAATATTGCTATCTTTCTATAATTTTTAAATATATATATTTTTTGATTACCCACACACACACCACCTTATCTTAATTTAATTCTATTGTTTTTTATGCTTTTGTTTAAGTTTCCTACTTACATAATATAGTTACAAATACATTTAAATATTACAAAGTTTGAGAAGCACTAAGTGGCTGTAAAAATGGAGTTATTTTGCCATTAGGCTTTTATAATTATAGTTTTTTTTTGTTTAATCATTCATTAATCCTTCAGTTACAAAAACGTTTATAAATAAAATACCAATTATAATAAAGTGCTAAATATCTTAATTTTCCTGTTGACGTGGTGACCTCAAGGTGCAGTTGTGACAAGTCTAATGGGGTCCATCAGTGAATTTGAAGTGAAGGCCATGGTAGGGTAGGGTAAAGACGCGGTTGCCCAATACCAGCTTAGACACCGCCAATGCTGGTTTTATAAGAGAAGTTTCAGTTAGTTTGTGTATTAGTAAATATCGGACCATTAGGGTGACACCTCTTCTGGCTGACCCTCCTGTTTTGCCTGGTCGATATTGAGACTGTGAGTTTTGCTCTCAGTTCATTTTTAGTTTCTGGTGGGATCCTTAATTAAAATTGTGATAGCCTGCATCCCAACCTCATCTACTACAGCTACTAATGGTTACAAAAGGCAAATTGTATTTAAATCTGTAAAGTATTGTAATTACTACGCGGAAAAATATTTGAAAAATTGATTTTTTGGTAAGAATAGTATTAATTTATTTTCAAAATTTTTGGAAGATTACCCCCTTAAAATTTAAAAAATATTTGTGTCTTCTTTACTTATAATTTATATATCTCCTAAGAAATAATAAATTCTCGCTTAGCAACAAGGTCCTTATTTACAAGGTCATCCTGGCACCAATATCCAGGTATATGGCATCGCCGCGAAGACACACCTAAACAAAATCAGGGTCTTTGAGGCCAAAATCCTCAGACGAATCACTGGAGCTGAGTGGTTTATTCGCACTCGAGACATCGAGAAAGAATGTGGCGTCCCAATGGTTGGCGACACCATCAACAGCCAGGCTGCGCGGTACCTAGACAAGGTGGCCTCTCATTCCGACATCCTTGCCGGACGTCTCCTCAAAAGGCGGAGAATAAACGGGATCAGGGCAAGGAGAAGGCTTCTAAGGGTCCACCCAACTGACCTTGCCAATAGAAGGATCTAGCGAAGATGCTCCCATAATCTTTTCACTTATTAAACATTTTAAGACTGAAAACAAAACTTACTGTGTATAGAGACTAACCGGCTAGACTAACCTAAAACACTTACCTGCTAAATTGTATCACCCAAGTTTTTCGCAATTAGTCTTAAGTTAAAGTCCCTACTATAATACTAGCACAACATTTTAAACACACCCTAAACTCAAATAATATTGTACAATTTATACGAATATTCCCTACAGTACAAGATAAGTACCGAAGCTGGGTCCAATTGAGTGCAGGTACTAGCATCAAAAATGAGGTATTTTTAGGTTTTTTTGAAAACCATTTTTATACCCTTGCAGAGGGTATTATAAAATTGTCCGGATGTTTGTAACGCATTGAAGGAAGCATCTCCGACCACATAAAGTATATGTATTCTTGATCAGCATGACGAGCTGAGTTGATTTAGCCTTGTCCGTCTGTCCGTCCGTCCGTCTGTCTGTTTCTATGCTATCTCCTCCGTCAGTTTTACAGCAATCCTCACCAAACTTTGCACGAAGTCTTTTGGTACAAATACGCTGCACATTTGTCGGAACCGGCCGGATCGGATGACTATAGTATATAGCTGCCATATGAACGATCGGTCGAAAAACTAGTCTTAGTGAGAAATAGTGTTTTGTTTTTAATGGAAACGCCTCCAAAGTACGTATATCTTAGTTTACTATCCTTTCCCATGATTTCACTAAGTTTGGTCGAAATCGGATGACTATAGCATATAGCTCTCATAGGAACGATCGGTCGGAAAACTAGTTCTAGTGAGAAAAACTTTTTTGTTTTTAATGAAAACGTCCTTATCATTGGCATACACTTATTTTATATTTTTTTAAACAATTCTACAAAGTTTGGTCGAAATCGGATTACTATAGCATATAGCTCCTATAGGAACGATCGGTCGAAAAACTAGTTCGAGTGGGGAAAACTTTTTTGTTTCTAATGAAAACGTCCTTTTTATTGGCTTATTCTTATTTTATATAATTTAACACATTTCTACAAAGTTTTATCAATATCGGATGACTATAGCATATAGCTGCAGTATGAATGCTCGGTCGAAAAAGAAGTTCTAGTGAGAAAAACTTTTTTGTTTTAAATGGGATCGCCTCCAAATATCGTAATTAACAGTGTATTATGCTTTTCCATGATTTCACCAAGTTTGGTCGAAATCTGACATCTATATAGTATAGATCCCATAGAAAAGTAATATCCAAAAAGTAGTCTTAGTGAGAAAAACTTTTTTGTTTTGAATGAAAGCTGCAAGGGTATACAAAACTTCGGTCGAGCCGAAGTTAACTTTCCCCTATTTTTATTTACTTCGACTTTTCTTGATTATTTTCTTTGACCTGACTTGACACTCTATTTTTAAATTGACAAAAAGAAGAAGGAATTGACGAACAGTTTTCTAGGCGAGTAGAACATTTTTTCGTACGTTTTCGAACAAAAAACTTTTGTAATAAATTTTTGCGCTTGTTATATTCATACTACTAAGCCGATTTAAAAACAATTTTAAGCTCTATTATTGGAAATTTAATAACCTTTCGATTCTTATTTTGCTTGAATGCATTAAGCGTTTCTAAATTGAGAAATTTATAAATATTCCTACTGAACGAGGTATACAGAAACAGAAAACAGATATGTATACATATTAGCGAGGAATTTTCAAATCAAATCTCTTTTTGTTACCAATTCAATTGGTTTCTTCAAAAATAACTTAATTTTTTCTTATTTAAGTAGCTCACATTGGCGAGCCGAAGCTGATGACATCTTAACCCTTAACAATTTATCTCGATCGTTAAGATAGGAATCGATAAGAAAGCACCTTTGCAAATGAAGAGCGCTAGTCAGAATTAATTTATCCAACCCTATTTTCAACAATCGTTCATAATATACAGGGTGTCCAGAAACTTTTCGTCATAACTTAAATACATGATAGCTGTTATCAATAGAAATATTTTTTTCTTTTACACCATGGGTCTAAGTGGCTTCGGTTCCAAGTTATTACGTCTCAAATAAAATGCAGTTGTGATGCAGTTTTTTTTATTTTAAATAAAAATGTCTGTGAAATAGTTTTCAAAAAATTATTTTAAAGAATTTATTTGACATTTCCCCCAAAATTGTTGTCTGTTTGCATTAAAAAATTTATAAATGCTCAAAATGTGAACCTGTCACGCTAATACATTTTTAATATCCTGTCTTATTTCAGAAGTAGAAACATCAAATGTTATTTCCTCCATGATTCTTTGAAATGCAAGAGCTATTTTGAGTTTCAGTTGATCGCAGCTTGTTATTTCTTCGTTGTATACAAGGTCTTTAGCGCGCACCCAAACGTAGTAGTCCAATGGGGTCAAGTCTGGAGACTTGGCAGGCCATTTTATTGGACCCCTATTGGCAATCCAGTTTCCACCAAAAACTTCGTTTAAATACTGCGTGATCATTCTACTCGAATGTACAGGTCAGCCGTCCTGCTTAAAAACATTCCAGCGATTGTTTGCAATGGAAGGTCATCTAATGCGTCTTGCACTTCATTTTGTAGCCAACTCATGTACGAGGGGGCGTTCAACCGTTCCGGCAAAAAGAATGGTCCAATTATTTTATTTCCTGAAATGGCGTTGGTTTTAGAAAAATTAAGATAAGAACAGTGTTATTTTTAACCAAAGACTCCCTCCCAAACGTTGACGCTGAATCTAGTTTGTTGTTTCTTTTGCCACTTTTTATGCTGGTTTTCTTGGGCGTAAAAATGCAAATTATTAAAATTTGTTATGCCTTCTCGGTTAATCGTTGACTCGTCGGTCCATAAAATTTTCGATAGAAAGCCTTCGTCTTGAGTGTCTTTTGAAAGCATCAATGTGCAAAACTGCATTCTACGTTCGCAATCACCATCGTGCAGTGCTTATACGGGTGTGTAGTGATAAGGATGGTAATAATTATGCTTCAGAATAGCGTGAACCTGCGATTTTGCTATTCATGTTTTCGACGATATTTTGCGAACACTTGTTGTTGGCTCTTGTTGCACTGCTTCTAAAACTATCTCCTCTATGTTACGATCAAAACCTCTGCTTTGATCACCTATAGATCTGGCTACACTTCCTGTTTCACGAAGTCTTGAAAAAGTTCCGGAAAACACGTTATGATGAGGAAGTCGCCTTTGTGGATAGGCTTCTGCATACATTCGTCGAGCACTCATTGCGTTGCCGATGGCTTTGCCGTAATAAAACACGAAATAAGCGTACTCGACGTTAGAAAATTTTATAGCAACCCAAATTATTACTCTCAATATCACACTACAAACTTTCGCTAAATTTGGAAATGTCAAATAAATTCCTTAAAATAATTTTTTGAAAACTATTTCACAGAAATTTTTATTTAAAATAAAAAAACTGCATCACAACTGCATTTTATTTTAAGACGTAATAACTTGGAAACGAAGCCATTTAGACCCATGGTGTAAAAGAAAAAAATATTTCTATCGATAACAGCTATCATGTATTTAAGTTCTGACGAAAAGTTTTTGGACACCCTGTATTAACTCATATTACAAAGTTCTTTGATTCGTAAGTGCATTTCACTGCTGATAGCTGCTTGCAAAAGTCGATTCATTTTCCAGCATTTTCTGAAACTCTTGCTTACTGCAGCCCCAAAAGTTGCGTACCGTATAAGTAAGTAGGGTGAGTATTTTTCAACTTATTCCTCGAAAACCCAGATTAAAGACATTGACTTGATTCCTGCGGAACATTTTTTTCGCAAAATACTTAAGGTTCATAGTATTCTTTTGGTATACCCCGTCGTGTAGGACCATGCAAATTCGATTCTAAAATTTATTCGTTTGGGCATTTCCATGATGTCGAACATGACCGTCGTACGCATTGAAATTTAAAAAAAAGGCAAAATAAATCGGATTTTTATTTTGACAATAGGCTTAACTTATAACTCTTTATTGTAAAATGTAATGTTAAATGGCTTGACACAGCCCCAAAGAACAAAAGCCGAGCCTCTCTCAATCTCTTGGCTTGTGCGCTTCTAATTTTCGCACAACAGAAAGGGAAGCTTTTCATGGCAAATTACTACAAAGCTGGCGCCAACAGCAGAGAGGGGTGACCGGATGTAAGGTTTATTCACCGAAAAAACTTTTTCATTAGATGTTCCGAGGAGGGATAGAGGACCCACGTCCTCTTGCACTGCGGTCGCTCACACTAGCCCCTGAGCCACCCGGCCGCGACTCTTTATTAACCCTTCTTTTGGTTATAAGTCTGATTTTTGAAAACTTTTTGTTTTCATGATAATTGCAAAAAAAGCAAGGCTTTCGCACGGGGCAATTACAGAAGTACTACTCGCAGGTAACAATTCAAACGCCGCATAGTGGGGCCTCTGCCCGAGCTCTGCCGCAAAAATCTATTTCTTAACTTAAGCGCTTGACAAAAGAAGTTAACTCTTTCGATATAGTTATATCCCAAACTAACCTATCCGAACATATTTGGAGATCGTGTAACAAATGTGGGAGATATAGCTTCTCAAAGTGTTCCTTTTTTCATGATTGCAAGGAAATGTGCAGGTTTGCCAAAAACACAAAGCTTCAAAATAAATTGTCGGCAAACTTTACCACCGATCATTGTCTTTGTGGCCTTTTATGAAAAGCATGTTTGTTCTTGATAAAAGAAAAGAAAAAAAAGGGGGAAAGTTAACTTCGGCTTGGCCGAAGTTTTGTATACCCTTGCAGATTCCATTGAAAACAAAAAAGTTTTTTTTAACTAAGACTGCTTTTTGGACCTTACTTTTCTATGGGATCTATACTATATAGATGTCTGATTTCGACCAAACTTGATGAAATCATGGAAAAGCAAAATACACTGTTAATAACGAAATTTGGAGGCGATCTCATTTAAAACATAAAAGATTTTCTCACTAGAGCTTCTTTTTCGACCGATCATTCATAGTGCAATAGTCATCCGATATTGATAAAACTTTGTAGAAATGTGTTAAAGTATATAAAATAAGAATATGCCAATAAAAAGGACGTTTTCATTATAAACAAAAAGTTTTCCTCACTCCAACTAGTTTCTCGACCGATCGTGCCTATGGGAGGTATATGCTAGAGTCATCCAATTTCGACCAAGCTTTTTAGAATTGTGTAAAAGTATATAAAATAAGTGTATGCCAATGATAAGGTCGTTTTCATTAAAAACAAACAAGTTTTTCTCACTAGTGCTAGTTTTCCGACCGATCGTTCCTATGGGAGCTATATGCTATAGTCATCCGATTTCGACAAAACTTAGTGAAATCATGGGAAAGGATAGTTAACTAAGATATACTTTGGAGGCGTTTCCATTAAAAACAAAACAGTTTTTCTCACTAAGACTAGTTTTTCGACCGATCGTTCCTATGGGAGCTATATGCTGTAGTCATCCGATCCGGCCGGTTCCGACAAATTTGCAGCGTATTTGTACCAAAAGACTTCGTGCAAAGTTTGGTGAGGATTGCTTTAAAACTGACGGAGGAGGTAGCATAGAAACAGACAGACGGACAGACGGACTAGGCTAAATGAACTCAGCTCGTCATGCTGATCAAGAATATATATACTTTATGTGGTCGGAGATGACTCCTTCAATGCCTTACAAACTTCCGCACAATTTTATAATATCCACTGCAAGGGTATAAACATATAAAGTTTCACGCAGATTGATGAATGTTTAGATGTCGCTCACGAGCCCTGAAGTTGTAAAAAGCATTTTTATACCCTTGCAGAGAGTATTATAAAATTGTCCGGATGTTTGTAACGCATTGAAGGAAGCATCTCCGACCACATAAAGTACACATATTCTTGATCAGCATGACGAGCTGAGTTGATTTAGCCATGTCCGTCGGCCCGTCCGTCTCACAGTGTAAGATTTTGCCAATTTAGGGCGACAAAAATCTATTGCAGCACGGTATTTTTTCCCCATACGGAAGTATAATTTTAGGTTGAGCAACTTCGGACCAAAACTACTACACCCTTCCCCTTTTCAGTATTAGTCAGAACACAATTTTTATATGGGAGCTGTACGATATTGTCACTCGACTTTGATCAGACTTAGTAGAATTGTGTGGAAGTATTTAAAATTAATAAAAACCAAAAACAAAGATAAAAGTATGAACTATACAATAAACAAATCAGTCGTCGCGTTCGGTTGTGTTTTCTTAGCTCCGCTTATAATTTGACTTCTTAAAGCTTATATCGCAAGTTTCTTACTCTAACTACTCATAAAAGTCAACACTACTGTGGACTTGTGCCTAGTTTGTTATTGAAAGAGTGTGTTCAATTAATAAATTAGTTATTTCGTTGAACTAATTATTTTTGTTTTGCACTTTGCGTTGTGCCCTTTCTTATTCCCTGCTAGGCGGTGTTGTTGTTGTTGCTAGATTTGCTTCAACGTTTAAGCTTAAGCATTCGGCACATGCTAAAGCTTTAAGTACCGCTTATCGCATATTGCACTTGTTATTGTTTTTGGTGTTTTGCTGCAGCCGCGCTGACATCCAGATTACCCAAGTGACAATTATTTTTCTCTTAAAACTACAGTGTGCCCTACACATAAAGCATAACAAAATGCTTTCTTGTTGTTTTAAAGACTGTGTGTTTAATCACAAAATTGGTTCAATGGATTTGCTTGTTGCATGTTGGCTGTGTAAGAATGTTGCCACGTCAGGTGTGCAGGCTTTTCCGGCCGCCAGAGCGACATCTTAACAAAAGTCGAAGGCACACTTTGGTGTTGTGTATCTTGCCGTGATCGGGCATTTGAAATTCATAAATTTATGACTCAACCTGAAGAAGAGTTAATGGATATTTACGATGATGTTCGCAAGATCAATGAGAAGTATCTGAGGATGCAGTCTATCTTTCAGGGTTTGAAGTTACTTACTAATTTGCCTAATTGCAATAAAAGCTTTGAACAATCTGCACAACCTAATCCTTCTTGTTTTGCAGAAGCAACCCCAATACCTGTTACGCCTAACACAACGAATGAGCCGTCTTTGATTTGTTTTGACGCTGATGCCGCCAGCTCTCCTGCCGTGGTTCCCGGTTTTGCTGACATGGAATTGCTTTCAACCTCTCGGGGTAACAGGGAAATCACAACCGCTGATGCGGGTGGCTCTGTTGCTCAACGAGATGTTTCTCCTGGTAAAACTTCCAGCCAAACTAATCCTGCTGCAGTCTCCACTAAGGCTGCTACGGAATCTGTGCCTGAAGTTGATCGTCATGATGCTCCTGCCGTGTCTTCTGCCGTGCCTCCTGCTGCTCGCGCCGCCTTATCTACCGCGGTTCCTGCACCTGCTCCAATTGCTGCTCCTGCATCAGCTACTCCTCCCTCGAATTGTAGCTTCTGCTGGAGCTAATGTCTCTTCTACGTCTGCCAATGCTCAGCTATATTTCCGTCCTATTTTAGCAGTTGCTCCACCGAAACAAATTTTTGTTTCCCGCCTCTGCCCTGATATCACTGAGACTGACCTTAAGAACTTCTTAATCAATGCTACTGGATGCTCTGACATAATGGTTTCAAAATATAAATTTGTAAAGCCTCGATCAATATCCTCTTTTAAAATTTTCGTACCACCTTCTATACTGGACCAAGTTTTGCATCTTGATCTTTGGCCCGAATTTTCTATTGTTCGTGAATTCGAGCCTAAGCCCAAGAGTAATACTGGCACTCTTCCTAGGTCTTCAAAAAACTTAGGTCAACCCTCGTCATCAAATACCAGAACGTAAGGGGAATCAGAAGTAAACTTCAATCCCTCTACTTAAATAGTTTTGCTTTCGAGGCCGACATTTTAATGATGACTGAGACTTGGCTTCAACCTAATATTCTGAATAGTGAGATTTTGTGTGATTCTTATTGCATTTATAGAGTTGACCGTAACAACCGTAATGGAGGTGGTGTTTTAATTGCTGTCAAGCATGATCTTAACGCATCTATTCTTCTGATTCCTAATACTGACGAGTTTGAGTTTGTGTGTGTCTCTGTGCGCATTGGAGATTCCACTATTTACCTGAGCTGTTCCTATGTTCCCCCGTCCTGTCGCGACTGTGATTCTCAAGTCGTCGTGGGTGACTTCAATCTTCCCTTAGTCTCTTGGGTCCCTTCTCCTGATTCCGAATTTTTTCTACCTTCTTGTCAGCATTGCTTTTTGGACATCATGCTTGGTTTATCTTTACTTCAAGCTAATTTCGTAAAAAATTCGCTTGATCGTATACTTGATCTATTATTTACTGATAGTCCGTGTGCTTCTGTTTCTCGTGCATCTCCGATTTCTTGTCCTGAAGACAATTATCATCCCACCTTAGAACTTAATTTGGATCTTCCCAGCAGAGCTGAGGTGGTTGAGCCGACTAAGGCAGTGCTCAGGCGATGCTTTAAGAAAACTGACTACATACTCTTGAATAATTTGTTGCTAGATACTGACTGGTCATATCTTAATCAAGTTCATTGCGTTGAAACTGCAACCAATTTGTTTTACTCTAAGCTTTACGAGTTATTTGATATTTCTATCCCTCAGGAGGTAGTGAAGAGTGTTGAGAAGAATGCACCATGGAGTTGTGCAAGCCTTAGACATTTAAAAAATGTGAAGTCTCGTCTTTTCAAAGCTTATAAAAGATCAGGGAAAGCAACGGACTTCTCCAAATACTCGACTGCTAGGGCAAAATACCAAGCCCAAAATCGTATTTGCTATAAAAGCTACCTTTCTCAAGTTCAAAGTAACTTCTGTAACGATCCTAAGAGTTTTTATCAATTCGTTAATACGAAACGACGGTCCAACGCTTTACCTTCTTCTCTTTTCTACAAGCATGAAATTGCCTCTACTGACATTGATATTGCAAATCTCTTCGCAATCTTCTGTCCTAAATGGTTTACTATCGTTAAAATATAACCTTTTTCCTGGACCTGATAATGTACCTTCGTGCATCTTAAAGCAATGCGCAAACTCGCTTGCCTACCCTATTCACATCTTATTTTCCAAATCACTTGAGCAGTCTAAATTTCCTTCTACTTGGAAAGAATCTTTTATTATTCCCTTACACAAAAAGGGGTCACGGTCTGATATTTCTAACTACAGGGGTATTGCGAAACTCTCTGCTATACCTAAACTCTTTGAACAAATTATAACCCTTCAGCTTCAACACTCATGTTTCCCGTTTATCTCACCGAATCAGCATGGATTTGTCAAAAATAGATCAATTACTACAAACTTACTTGAATTTACTTCTACAGTAATTCAAGGCTTTACTCAAGGCAAGCAAACTGATGTTATTTTTACTGATTTTAGTAAGGCTTTTGACAGTGTTTCTCATTGTCTTTTAGTTCTGAAATTGCGTTTGTTGGGATTTCCGTTGAGTCTTCTTAATTGGATCTCATCTTATCTTCAGTCTAGAACTCAGAAAGTTGTATTTAATAGTTGCACCTCTTATCCAGTATCTGTGACCTCCGGAGTTCCTCAGGGCAGCCATCTTGGACCTCTTCTCTTCGTGCTATTTATTAACGACCTGCCTCATGTAATTAAGTATTCTCGTGCACTTATGTACGCAGATGACTTAAAGATCTTCCTGAGCCATAATTCGCCCAATGATTCTGCTTTGCTTCAGGTTGATTTGAATTCCATATACTCGTGGTGCTCTAACAATTTGTTGCACTTAAACCGAGACAAGTGTAAGTCTATGACGTTTTATCGTAGAACCCCCTGTTTGATTAAATATTTATTGAATTCTTATCAGCTTGAACAGGTCGAATCTTTTCATGATCTGGGCATTACCCTTGATCATAAATTACATTTTGGCACTCACATTGAACTCACTGTGAATAAAGCCATGGGTTTGCTAGGTTTTATTAAGCGCTGGTCTAAAGAGTTTAATGATCCCTACACGACTAAGCTGTTATATACATCCCTAGTGAGACCTATCTTAGAATTTGGGTCGTGTATTTGAAACCCCCAATCATTAACCCTTTGTAAGCGCATTGAATCCGTCCAGAAGCAGTTCCTTTTGTTTGCCCTTCGCAACTTGAGTTGGGACCCACAATTGAGGCTTCCCCTTATTTATCCAGACTAAAGCTTTTAGACTTACCGACTCTTGAACATAGACGTACCATGTTGGGTATAATGTTTCTGCACAAGCTTATACAGGGTAACATTGACGCAGAGTTCCTACTTGGGTGTGTGAGCTTTAATGTCCCATCAAGACGAACACGTAACTTTATACCCTTGAGGCTTCCTTTGGCCTCTTCTTTATATGCCGCCAATTGTCCGTTTCGCATTCTGTGTAGGGATTATAATAAGATCTTTCCTCTTCTCAGTGATATCATTTCCGATGAAGGCCTTCGCTCTTTTATTCTCTATAATCTTGCTCTTACTTAGCTTTAAGTACTTTGTTGAACTCCCTTCTGATCACCAACGCTGCGAGCAGGGGCGTAGCTGGTCATTGTGACCAATAAAGGACCCCCAACGGATCAGAAGGCGTTCAATTTAAACTTTGTTTTCCTTTTCACCATTTTCTTGTTGTATTATATTGTCACTGTGTCTAGAAGACGTTGTTGCAATTAAAATAAAATAAATAAATAAATAAATAAAAAATCATATTATTAAAAACAACATTTTTTCTAGCTCATTGGATCCAAGCAAAACAGCCAAATTAGCAATTTTCTGCATTTTTATGCCTAATTTACAGTTAATCTATCAGAGATATGGAGTTTCTAACGCTAGATTCGGATTCGGCCTGAAAAACTTGTCTAGAATACATCATTCATTTAGCTTTAAAGATCCTGTGCTGAGAATATATCAAGTTTGAAATCTTGTTAAAATACTTATGCCCACCTTCGTTTGGATAATTCGATTAATATTTTCTAACCCCAGCAGCTGATTGTGGACTACTTATGAATTATTGAAAGCGGACTTTCATACCAGTATTCGATAAAAATTTCAAAGTTTTAGGATTTTTTGTTTAAAAGATAATATGGTTTATTTATGAAAAAATATTGGCAAAATAATTATGCCGACTAGTGTAGACACATGGTCTAAAAGAAAAAAGTATTTCTATTGATAACAGCTATCATGTTTTAAAGTTCTGACGAAAAGTTTCTGGACACCCTGTATGTATTTCAAGACTTCGTGCAATGTTTGGTAAAGATAGCTTTTGAACTGCCTGAGGAGATGGCGAAAAAACTTGTGAATTACAGGGAATTTGGTAGAAATTGAGTTTTACATTAAAATAAATAACTCAAGGAATTGCAAAAAAAGGCAGTTTTTTCTTTTTTGAGCATATTCTGAGATCCCATCCGCTTATCCCCCATGTGGTGGCAACATCGAACACGATAGAATATAGAAGTTATAGTCCATACAAGCAATAAGATTTTTGCAAATTTTCTTACTTTTTAGGTGTTGATGAAAAAAACTATACAAAATAATCCAGTATAGGTATTAAGCCCAGGTTTTGAAAATCTTACAGTTAAACTATTCAAGATTAAGAAAAAAAAAACTCTTGGGAAAAAATACTTACGACATAATTTGAATCACTTTAATTGTGTGACTGGATGCAAGTTGTCGAATGTAGTTTGGCGAGCGTTGCAATGACGCTTGTTTAATGACCGGTTCATTGCTGTTGATGATAATTTCTTTCAAATTTTTGTTTATTTTTCTAAGAATAGGATATTTTTCTTGCATATACTAAAAGATCATGGCATTTGAAGCACTTCTATTTTTTGATTCATGTCGCCCTAGATTGGCAAAATCTTACACTGTGCGTCTGTCCGTCTGTCTGTTCCTATTGTATCTCCTCCGTCAGATTGAAAGCTGTCTTCACCAAACTTTGCACCAAGTCTTTTGGTACATATCCGCTGCACATTTGTCGGAACCGGCCGGATCGGATGACTATAGCATATTGCTGTAATAATAACGATCGGTCAAGAACTAGATTATTTGAGAAAAACTTTTTTGATTTCAATGGAAACGCCTTCAAACTTAGTATTGCTCTGCTTTTTCATGATTCCACTAAGTTTGGTCGAAATTTGACATTTATATAGTACAGCTGTCATAGAAAAGTAGAGTCCGAAAAGCCGTTTTATTTAGTCTTTTTCATTCTATTTTATATACTTTCACACGATACTACATAGTTTAGTCAAAATCGGATGACTATAGCATAAAGCTGCAGTACACCCAAAAATATCGTTATCAATATCAATTTGATACACGTTGTCTCAAACTGAAACTAAAACTAGTATCGTTTATTTAGTATCAATATAATCCTAGAGAGTATCAAAATGATCTTCTTGCTATAAATTTCATACGCAAAAATATCAACTTGAAACAAACACATATTTATGGAAGTTTGAAATCAGAAAAAGTGATTCCTAAAATTTTTAAGGTAAAGTAAAGGAATTTGAGTACTTAAGAGTATTCAAAGGGGCTAAAAATATTTTAGCCCATAGATTTTGTATATTTTGATGTTACAGACGTCAAAAAATCGATTAAAGTGTGTGTGCCCCTCCCCCTCCCCAATTTTTCTTATTTTTTTTTTTTTTTTTATTTTTTTAGGTAATATGAGTCCTAACTTTTAGTCCAAAATTCCTAAGCCGTTTGTTTAAGCAAAATTTTTCTTATTTATTTGGTAATTTTGGGCCATTCCAGCTCATTCTTTTTCTGGGTGTATATGAATCGAAACCAGCTGAACTGGCAGACCAGTAGGCGCTTGACGATTGATATTAACTGTTTTGTATTAGTGCAAGCACATCGGTAATTTGCTTTATTTCCATATACGAGGGCCGTTCCAGAAATGGCCGACCTAACTACTAAAAAAACAACAATTTATCCATTTATTTTTTTCAACATAGGATCCTTTTAGGTCGATACACTTTTCCCAGCGATGTTCAATAGCTTCGATACCTTTTTTATAATAAGAACTGTGAAGCTCTTCAAAATAGGCATTAACCTTGGACTCCACCTCTTCATTGTTGCCAAATCTTTTTCCTCCGAGCCATTTTTTCAAGTTTGGAAATAAAAAATAATCAGAGGGAGCTACGGCTGGCGAATAAGGGGCGTGAGGTAGCAATTCAAATTTTAGTTCATTAATTTTAGCCATTGCAACGGCAAAGGTGTCAACCGGCTGTTTTTGTTCTGAAGTCAGCAAACGCGGCACCCATCTTGCGCATAACTTTTTCATGTCCAATTTTTCGGTCAATATGCGATGTACAGCACTTTTTGAAATGCCTACACATTCAGCTAACTCACGAACTTTTAATTGCCGGTCACTCAATACACATTTTTTAATCTTGGCCACCATTTCTGAAGTGGTCACCTCATTTGGACGCCCATTACGATGTTCATCTTCGCAGCTCAAACGACCTCGCTTAAACTCAGCCACCCAATATTTTATTGTTGTAAACAAGGGAGCAGAATTACGTAAGGTAGAATCCAGCTCCTTTTTAATATTGGTTGGACTAAGACCTCTTTTTATATGAAAGTATTGTATTACATAACGATGACCAATTTTGTCCATGTTTGCAAATCAACAACAAGCGTTCTCTATTAAAATCGACAAAAAAAAAACACTGTGCAAGCTAAAGGCACCAAACTTCAAACTTAAGCTTTTAATAGTCTGTACTTCCCCTTTTTAATATGTTTTGTGAACATTTTCTAACACTACCGTGCTAGGTCGGCCATTTCTGGGACGGCCCTCGTATAACATTCAATTTTTACTCACAGTTGATTAATTGGCACAAGCTTAAAGTTGAGTGATCATTCCTAGTTTTTTTAACACAACAAGCAGCTGACCGAACACTTGACTTTGCAGCCCTGCTAAAAGTCCAGGGCTGCACTGATATAAAAACGCTTAGTGGATTTAATATGCCTAATGTATGCTCATTAAGATTATTTAATTAAAATCACGATTTGTTTCCATAAAACTTTTGAATTTATGCCGCCCAAACTGAAATCTGGCCCAATGTGCATAGGTACAAAGAGTACAATGGGGTTGTGCAAATGTATGCAACAGGGAGAAGGAAGCATCCTCAGCCCTATAAAGTATATATATTCTAGATCAGCACCAAAAACCGAGGTGATTGAGCCATGTCGGTCAGTCCGCATGATCGCACGGACCTTCTAGACATGTAAAATAATGCGCATTATTTATCGATCCCCAAAGTTTAGGAATGATCAGATGGACGATAGTCTATCAATAAGCAGCACCGTATAAAAAACGGCAGCAACCGTGATGCGCAGTACTTTAGTTCAAGTTTAGTCCTTGTGACGCCTCAACTAATAGTTATCCTGGTAGCCTCTTATAGCCTATTTCCACTATAGCAAATATGTACATATTTTTACATTTTATCACATATCCAAAAATATGTAACATTTTTCCATAGAAAAAATATGTACATATTTAATATATGTGTCCATTCGCCACGAGTGATAACAGTGTTGTACAAGAAAATACTAGACTATTTTATATTGATGTCACAAAAAAATCAACCCTGATGTTATCGATGTCACAAAAAGTCAACCCTGATTTAAAACTAATTTTAAATGATAATTGAAGGAAAGGGCGAGTTTTAAAATATTATATTTAATATTTATAAATTTGATTTCAAATGGGTCCAAAACGTAAGTCAGTGTCTTGAAAGGACTACCATGAAGTCATGCTCATGGATCTGTGGGAGGAGAATTTTGTCGCGGGACACCCATTTATTTAGATGGAAGATGGTGAAAGATGTTTGCAAAAAAATTGGACATTTAAAGCGAAAATATTTACAAGTAAATACAAGATAAGTAGGGACTTTTTTATACAAACTAAACTAAAAACGCAACGTGTTCCAGACCGTGCTCTATCAAAATGAAAGCCGTAAAGTCAGTGCAGCCATCATCCTCTTTCTCAAACTGTGTTGAGGTAAAGTGACTCGTGTGGCTTACTGGCCTCACATGGGAATTCAGTATGCCTGAAGAAACGCAAACTGGACAAGGCCGAGATGACACCGTTTGCAAAGGCTATGGTGGCTGCCACAACAGAGCGGATGGAGGTACTTGACCGACAAGCAACTGCTCGCTTGGAGATTAAGGAGCGCATGGAGAATGCCACTACAGAATTTTAGCCTAATATGTTCAAACTATAAAATAAAATGTTAAGAATAACATAGAAGCTATTATAGTGTCTTAACTTATTTATTGTTGAGTCTCGGAATTTGTTCTTTAATGTTATTTGGCAAACACAAATCAAACTTGTAATTTGTTTGTCTTTTGTCAATTTTATTTGAGAAAGAATTTAAGCAATAATTATAAAAAATAGGGGAAAGTTAACTTCTCGCTCGGCTCGGCCGAAGTTTTGTATACCCTTGCAGCTTCCATTGAAAACAAAAAAGTTTTTCTAACTGAGACTACTTTTTGGACCTTACTTTTCTATCGGATCTATACTATATAGATGTCTGATTTCGACCAAACTTTGGTGAAATCTTGGAAAAGCATAATACACTGTTAATTACGAGGCGTTAATTTGGAGGCGATCCCATTTAAAACTAAAAAGTTTTTCTCCCACCCAACTTTGTAGAATTGTGTAAAAGTATATAAAATAAGTGTATGCCAATGATAAGGACGTTTTCATTAAAAACAAAAAAGTTTTTCTCACTAGAACTAGTTTTTCGACCGATCGTTCATATGGCAGCTATATGCTATAGTCATCCGATTTCGACCAAACTTTGTGAAATCATGGGAAAGGATAGTAAACTAAGAAATACGTACTTTGGAGGCGTTTCTATTAAAAACAAAAAAGTTTTTCTCACTAAAACTAGTTTTTTGACCGATCGTTCCTATGGCAGCTATATGCTATAGTCATCCGATCCGGCCGGTTCCGACAAATGTGCAGCGTATATGTATCTTCGTGCAAAGTTTGGTGAGGACAGCTTTAAAACTGACGCAGGAGATAGCATAGAAACAGACAGACGGACAAGGCTAAATCAACTCAGCTCGTCATGCTGATCAAGAATATATATACTTTATATGGTCGGAGATGCTTCCTTTAATGCGTTACAAACATCCGCACAATTTTATAATACCCTTTGCAAGGAAATACAAATTGTCTCATACTAAATGCAATTGCATTTATAGTTTTGAGCTCCATAGACCTTAGTGCAAAGATGTAATGCATACAACTCAAATTTGAATTGTCAGCTGCCATTCACATGTTTACGAAACTGTAAAATATGTACATATCATATGGAAACGCTCAGAAAAAAAATATGTACATATCGAAATATGTGATCATAGTGGAAATAGGCTATTAGAGAACAGAAAAAACTGGTTTTTCCAAGAAATAACCAGCGCAGAAGAGTAGAAATTCTACAGTAATATACGATTTCGCATATTTATTTTAGTTTTGCCTTGGTTATATAAAAAATAATTTTTGCTACGTTCATGCTACATTTTGCCAAGTGTTGTGACTTCAAAGAAAATCTACGCCAAATACTAAGAGTTTTAAAATGTAATCAAGGGCAACATTACGTATGAGTGATAAGCTTTGAATTCATTTCGCAGCCCAAACGCGAATACTTTTTTATTTGTTTTTTTTTTGTATGCCTTGTTACACCAAAACTCATTGTATATGTAGCGTGTAGTATAAACTTACATTTTTTCATACATCGAATGTCCGCCCTAGTCAACAACTGAACAAGTAAGCAACTGAACAATCAAGTGAACAACTGAAGCTGTGAACAACTGAGCATTTTGAGTGAGCTGACTCGCTTTGAAAAAAAGAACAAGTGAACATTTTCAGTGAAATGAACAACTTTTACCCAACACTATTTTCTAGATGTTCCTGTGGCGGGGTCTAACTGCAGTCGCACACACTATTAACTGCACCACAACTAGCCACAACTCTTAAATACATAAAAACGCGATAGAAAAATTTTTTTCTTTAATGACAATACACCGAAAAGATATTATATGTGTTTGTGCTCGATGTCAAAATGATTAATTATTGAATTTATGAATGTCGCCTAGGTCATCTTTTGCTTGGCAAAGAAGTCTTCATCCTTTTCATAGATGACGTAACTGACACGAGGACCACAAGCCGTATCCTTAACACTCTCCAATGAAGCAACCATGCGTTGATTGGCATTCATCTCCATAACCAGTTCCATCATCATGCCATAGGAGATGCGTAGCATGCGTATACCTTCACTACGCCATTGTTGTATAATATCGTCATTAGCCGACAGTTCTTCATCCGAACTGAGATACATATACTTAAGGCGGCAGGCTCGATAGCCACTCATCTCCACCAGATTAACAGACTCCGCCTGGCGTCTACGTTTTCGTTGGATTTGAGCTTCTTCAAACAGTCGCTTAGGATTGCTAAAAGTTTCCAAATCGCTGTTTCCACTGATTTTACCACTACTGATGCTGCTGCTGGAGCTGGTGCCGCTGGTGGTGCTGGGGCTCATGCTATTGAGTTCCGTGCTACTTTCGCAGCTGGTGACGCTATCTTCATCATTCAATCCTGTGCCGTAAATATCCTCAGTAAGAGACAGCTTGGAACGTAGCAGATGCACCTGACGCGTATATACCAGCAGCAAAAGGTACTGCAGTTGTCCATCGGGGCGTACAGTCTTGAGGAAAAGACGCGTTTTTTTCAAATTAATGGGCACAGCATCGTGCAGCAGACGTAGCATCAGCTGCGTGGCTGTGATATGACCAAATATCTGTCGAAGCTCCAGAGGATTTTCGTCGGTAGGTAGGAGAGCCACTACTAAAGCATCTGCATAGAGTTTCACCGCTACATTTTCGCCCAAGGCTTCACCAACCACTTGTTGGCAACGTCCGCAGTGCAAATAATTAGTGCTCCTGGCTTGCTTTACTTGCCCCTCAGGCAGTCTTGAAGAAATCACAATATAGTTGAGACCATAGAACAGCTCATCCTCGCGCGGATAAATGGGCACCCCATTTGTGGGACAGAAAACTGTTTGGGGTTCCATGGTAACGACAGGAACCGTCTTGACTTTGGCATAACGGTGCATACCCACCAGCTCCTTGGAGCAGTGACTGCAGTGAATCGAGCATTCGGTCACCTCTTTCAGGCACAAGCGCAGCTCATTAATTTTTACCTCAACTGTGGCCTGATCCAGCATGGGGTGATTGATTCTCTTCAAGCTGAGACCAAAGGTTATCTCATCGCTATATTCCTCCGCTGCCGTCTGCAACGAGGGGTCTTCCGTCTTGCTGCTGAGCTCAAAGTACTCGCTCAGTATGATGCGCTGCTCCATAGAGTCCTCAATCCAGCGAAAGCCAGTGGGGTTAACTTCGATGCGTTTGTGAACCGAAGGATGGACCACGGCTGGAAACATGTCCCTTGATTTGAGCATCCAGACATTTAGCCAATTGGAGTTGCGCATTACGGAAATCACCACGTGTTCCAGAGGCATTCTGTGATTTTTTTAATGTATATTTTTTCTCAAAGTTGTACGCAATGACAATCCAGACTGAGCATTGACAATGGGTTGCTATGATGACAATATCTCAACAAGTTTAGGAATACGTATAAATATTAATTTTAATTGTCAAAGTTGTACGCAATGACAATCCAGACTGAGCATTGACAATGGGTTGCTATGATGACAATATCTCAACAAGTTTAGGAATACGTATAAATATTAATTTTAATACTGTACCATAATAGTCAAACTAGAATTTTTCCATGCATGAAATATTGACCAGTCAGTTTTTTGATATGTGGTAGGGAACTGTCTATAAGGCTTAAGTTTTAAATTGTGTGAATTTTTATCATTAGGATCGGCCGCTATATTGGAAAACGCAAATTGCTCTGTATCTTGGAAACGATGCGTAGATAAATTGCTGAGACAAGGTAGAGATAATAACAAAACCTTTCTTTTCCTTTTCGAAGCGAATTCATGAAATAGTGTTTATGCACGCACTTTCGGGCCCAACTCTTGAAATAAATTTGTAAAATGAGCATAGTACAAAGTTAGTGGCATAATAATTGACCGGCAGTGTCAACAAGTGCATAGATCATTTACACATGCTTCGTTCCTTTGTCTCGGATTCCAGTATGAGCCAGATATGGAATATTCCGCTCATCCAATAGCCCTGTTTGGTGCTATGGACAAAGAATGTCCCAATTGTCATGCGCTCGAATTCAAAAACAAATAACAAAGTCGGTCAAGCCCGACTATAATATACTCTGTACCAAAGAATGTGACTACTCAGTGTGAATTTGGATTAGATTACACAAGTTTACAAATAATTAATGATTTTTTCATAATCGACAAATTTTTGTCATTCCCTATGTGTGGTAACTCCAAATAAAGACACAGGAACACATCCGCACCAAACGCCGATCACTTTGTTACTGGTGCTCATTGCACGAGCTGAGAGAGCCGAATGCGAGAGAGCGCACTCGCTCTCACAAATACATATCA
Organism: Lordiphosa collinella; assembly: GCA_018904265.1. Lineage (NCBI taxonomy): Eukaryota > Metazoa > Arthropoda > Insecta > Diptera > Drosophilidae > Lordiphosa > Lordiphosa collinella. The sequence goes on along the minus strand of JAEIFV010000431.1, from coordinate 5,097 downwards.
CATATAAGAGCTACGGTTGTTTAAGGCTAGAGTTGTATACACAGGGTGCTTACATGTTACTACAATCGGCCATCCTGACCCTTAAAGATCTCCCGATCTTTTGTATTCTTACATCTTTATGATATCCGAGTATACTCTTACTTTGTTTATTTACATGGATAATTTCAGTGCTATCTTTAAACGGATTTTCCTTACATAATTATTATTTTTCAATCTTATTTTTTTATCTATTTCCATCCAAGGTTTTATATTTTCTACAGCCCAAACGCCATTGTAAGGCACTCTTGATTGTTGAAAATTCTCAACATCTTCCGCTTCGTACCGATCATTATGCGAAACTTTCGTTATTTGATAAGGTCCTTTGAATTTAGGAACCAATTTTCTTGATACCGCTGCAGTTAAGTCAAAGTTCTTTATCATCACATATTCTCCTGTTTTGTACTCTCGTGCTACTCTTCGCTTAATATCTGTATATTTCTTATTATAAGTCTGAACTTTTTCTTGAGCCTTTTCTGCTGTTCTTCTGATCATTGGTAACTTTCGATCTTTTGCTTTGTCACTCAATTCTTTCAGTTGATCTATAACCTTACCTCTTTTCCGTTCTTATCCGAGTATGCAAGACGTTTTAGACAATTTTGTATGTGTACGGCTGGCTTTGCTTTTATCGATTTCAATTTTTTATCATTTCCTCGAAGATATTGCTATCAATTATTAACACATTTGTACACCTGCTGAGTGCATCAGCATGCTTCATGCGGGTGCCTGCTCGATGTTCTAATATATAGTCGTAGTTTTGCAACTCAAGTGCCCATCTTGCGATCCTAGGATTCATGCCTTTTTTGTTGAAAGTCATGGTAAGTGAGTTGCAATCCGTAACTATCTTGAACTGTTCTCCGAAAAGATATATTCGAAACCTTTGAAGAGCTTAAATAAATGCTAATGTTTCCAGTTCAAAACTATGATACCTCGATTCGGTATCCGTGGTTCTTTTAGAAAAGTAGAAGATAGGATGTAACTTCCCATCTCGCTTTTTCTGCATCAAAATAGCCCCGAAACCTAGAGAGCTTGCGTAGCAGTGCAAATCTGTAGGATCGTTTCGACTATACAAAGCAAGAACTGGATCCGCCAATAACTTATTCTTGAATGCCTTGAAACTCTTTAGCTGTTCTTCTCCGAACTCAAATTTTCGATCCCTTTTTGTCATAAAGGTTTAGCTATAGCCGACAAATTATTTGTAAATCTCCGAAAATAGGAACATAAACCTAGAGTGCTATCGACTTCATGCACCTTTTGTGGAATGGGGAAGTCTCTTACTCCTTGCAATCCTTTATCATCTGCCCGTATACCCTCTCCACTTATTATGTATCTCAAATATTTAACAACGGAAAAAATTCACACTTATCCAGTCTGAGCTCAAGCTTATTCTCCACTAGTCTCTGAAATACTTCCGTTAAAATTTCAAAATACTCTTCAATATTGTCAATTGCTATCATTATGTCATCAAGGTAGACAACAACCTTGTCCTGTCTTATCATATAAGCAAATACTTTATTGACAAATCGTTGAAAAACCGATGGGGCAATTATCAAGCCAAAAGGCATTTTCAAAAACTCGAATTGTCCTATCAGAGTTGTAAAAGAAGTGTATTTTAGTTTATATCCTGATGCATAAAAACATGAAAATAGCCATTCTTCAAATCGAGCCTAGTAAAAAACCTCTTGTTTGCCAACTTGTCAATCAAGTCGTCGATCAGTGGAATGGGATAATTTTCTTTCGTTGTATTCTTATTAAGTGGTCTATAATCGACGCACATTTTTGTCTCTTCTGTTTTCTTTCCTACCAAAATGACTCCCGAAGCGTATTCTGAATCACTAGGCCTTATAAATCCTTTTTCCAAAAGCTCATCAATTATTTTCTGAAGCGTATTTTTCTCACCTCAGGATAAGCGTCTGGGAGGACAGTTAGAGGGCTTATCGTTTTTCAGACTTAATTTCATTTCGCATTCTATAACAGGTACCTCGGGACGTTTGGGCTTTACGTATTTTCTAAAAAAAAAAAGTTTTTCAAATCTTGATTTAACCTGATGACTATCGTTATTATCGATATTGTAGTTCTCTGTACCGTTATTGTTATTGTTATCGATATCGATATCGCCATCGTTATCGTTATCTTTATTTTATCTCTATCGTTATCGCTATCTTTATTTTATCTCTATCGTTATCGTTATCGCTATCGTTTTCGCTATCGTTATCGTTATCGTTATAGTTAGCGTTACCGTCATCATTATTTCTTATACTCTCCTTACCAACCAAGTTTAAAGCTTTTGGTAATGCTGATCGGGCTCCCCGTGTCGATTAGGCATCGAACATATATTCATTGCCCTGTTTACGGTTGTGGTGTTTACGAGTCATCTCCTTTCTCTCCGGGCAATCTTTAACTTGATGCTCGCTGCTGCCACACCCATAACAGGCTCCACATTCACGTTTGAGTGGGTTGGGTCATGTTTAGTGAGCATTTCGGTCAATTTATGACCTAGGAGTTGGACCGAAATCAATATTTATCGGAACAACTAGTGTCCGTGGTGAGCTTTAAGTCAAAAACTGTGCACACAAACGGCGGAGCAAAACGGACCATAGACATTTTGAATACCATTTGAAGGGAAAAACTGAAATTGCTCATTTTTCATATAAATGCTAATAACTTCTACAATTTTTCACAGATTTGGGTACATAATCCAAAAGAGAAAAGAGTTTAAAAAAGTTATTTTGTTAGGGAAAACACCGGTTAACTTACGGGTTTTTTAAATTTTCGATAAAAATGAAACGAAATGTTTAATATCTTTGTAAATAGCATCCACACTTCAAGTTGGACAATAAAACAACGTATGAATCATTGAAAGACAATTTTATTAGCTTTAATTTTGTACATAGTACTTATTCATAAAGCTATTTAAGAATTGAGATATTTGTAGTTAAGTGAGAAGACCTTTTTCAAAAAATTCCAAAAGATAATTTCGGATTATCTCGAAATCTGTTCTACATAAACTTTTTTTTCAGATTCGTATTCAGCGCGTGATTTTACATAGGGAATGACAAAAATTTGTCGATTATGAAAAAATCATTAATTATTTGTAAACTTGTGTAATCTAATCCAAATTCACACTGAGTAGTCACATTCTTTGGTACAGAGTATATTATAGTCGGGCTTGACCGACTTTGTTATTTGTTTTTGAATTCGAGCGCATGACAATTGGGACATTCTTTGTCCATAGCACCAAACAGGGCTATTGGATGAGCGGAATATTCCATATCTGGCTCATACTGGAATCCGAGACAAAGGAACGAAGCATGTGTAAATGATCTATGCACTTGTTGACACTGCCGGTCAATTATTATGCCACTAACTTTGTACTATGCTCATTTTACAAATTTATTTCAAGAGTTGGGCCCGAAAGTGCGTGCATAAACACTATTTCATGAATTCGCTTCGAAAAGGAAGAAAGAAAGGTTGATTTGTTATCCAATATCCGATCCTAATGTCAAAATTCACACAATTTAAAACTTAAGCCTTATAGACAGTTCCCTACCACATATCAAAAAACTGACTGGTCAATATTTCATGCATGGAAAAATTCTAGTTTGACTATTATGGTACAGTATTAAAATTAATATTTATACGTATTCCTAAACTTGTTGAGATATTGTCATCATAGCAACCCATAAACCATTGTCAATGCTCAATCTGGATTGTCATTGCGTACAACTTTGACAATTAAAATTAATATTTATACGTATTCCTAAGCTGGTTGAGATATTGTCATCATAGCAACCCATTGTCAATGCTCAGTCTGGATTGTCATTGCGTACAACTTTGAGAAAAATATACATTAAAAAAATCACAGAATGCCTCTGGAACACGTGGTGATTTCCGTAATGCGCAACTCAATTGGCTAAATGTCTGGATGCTCAAATCAAGGGACATGTTTCCAGCCGTGGTCCATCCTTCGGTTCACAAACGCATCGAAGTTAACCCCACTGGCTTTCGCTGGATTGAGGACTGTATGGAGCAGCGGATCATACTGAGCGAGTACTTTGAGCTCAGCAGCAAGACGGAAGACCCCTCGTTGCAGACGGCAGCGGAGGAATATAGCGATGAGATAACCTTTGGTCTCAGCTTGAAGAGAATCAATCACCCCATGCTGGATCAGGCCACAGTTGAGGTAAAAATTAATGAGCTGCGCTTGTGCCTGAAAGAGGTGACCGAATGCTCGATTCACTGCAGTCACTGCTCCAAGGAGCTGGTGGGTATGCACCGTTATGCCAAAGTCAAGACGGTTCCTGTCGTTACCATGGAACCCCAAACAGTTTCTGTCCCACAAATGGGGTGCCCATTTATCCGCGCGAGGATGAGCTGTTCTATGGTCTCAACTATATTGTGATTTCTTCAAGACTGCCTGAGGGCAAGTAAGCAAGCCAGGAGCACTAATTATTTGCACTGCGGACGTTGCCAACAAGTGGTTGGTGAAGCCTTGGGCGAAAATGTAGCGGTGAAACTCTATGCAGATGCTTTAGTAGTGGCTCTCCTACCTACCGACGAAAATCCTCTGGAGCTTCGACAGATATTTGGTCATATCACAGTCACGCAGCTGATGCTACGTCTGCTGCACGATGCTGTGCCCATTAATTTGAAAAAAACGCGTCTTTTCCTCAAGACTGTACGCCCCGATGGACAACTGCAGTACCTTTTGCTGCTGGTATATACGCGTCAGGTGCATCTGCTACGTTCCAAGCTGTCTCTTACTGAGGATATTTACGGCACAGGATTGAATGATGAAGATAGCGTCACCAGCTGCGAAAGTAGCACGGAACTCAATAGCATGAGCCCCAGCACCACCAGCGGCACCAGCTCCAGCAGCAGCATCAGTAGTGGTAAAATCAGTGGAAACAGCGATTTGGAAACTTTTTAGCAATCCTAAGCGACTGTTTGAAGAAGCTCAAATCAACGAAAACGTAGACGCCAGGCGGAGTCTGTTAAAACCACCTTAATATCTCAGTTTAAAGTCAGTTTAATTGGTCTAGTGTGAGATGAGTGGCTATC
>JAEIFV010000430.1:0-265402 GCA_018904265.1 Lordiphosa collinella | reverse complement strand
AGTTCTAACTAGCAGGATTTTAACTTCTTATCGATCAAGATTAACCATTAATCGATCTTCCAATCTTTGCATCACCATAGAATATGCATTGGTGTCTTATTTGTACACAAGCTTCTTCTCCGGATTGGTTGATTCTCAAGCCTTTCTCCCTTCAATAAGCTAACAGACCCTCGAGGTTTACTCGCACATTCAGGCTACTAAAATGTCTGGCCTGCAGGTCAAACTATGCCCAACTACATGAACCTTTTTGGGTGTTATGCTCTAATTACACACAGTTCGGTAAATCAATCTGATAGAAGGGACTTCTGTAAGCATCACCTCTCATATCCAGTTTTTCAATTATAGCCTAAGTTCGCGTTCTATGGGTACTGTTGTACTAGAAGCACAAAGCGACAACAATTTCAACAATTATGCTTTAAGATAAAAATCTACATAATTCAGTAAACATGGACAGGGTTATTGAATTTTTACATAATATCAAGAGATCGCGTATATCGTTCATATGGTTAAGAGTACCTCCAGAAGGGGTCAAACCTATATCTTGAATATCTTTAAAACCACATGGAAGAGTTTTTATTAGAAGCTAAATTTATGATGAGTACCATGGGCTATTGTGTCCATAGAGATGGTACTCGTCAGCCAAAAAACCGCGCGATATGGAGTACCATTTTAAGATTCTCCCACACGAACTAATTGGTACCGGATATGGGTCATTTTGTACAAGAACAGCCTTAGACGAATTGACCATTTAGGGTTTTACAAATCTACATTATTCAATTCACCTCATAAGTAAAAATTTTAATTTCGTAATAATTTTTTCATGGACTTTTTCATCACTTAGGGCAGTTTTTTACCTAGAGGAGCCTTTTTCCTTTCCCAGAAGACAAGCATTGTTACCCTTTGGGGTTTTAGACAGCTTTTCAGAGTACGTCTTCTTAGCACCTGAAGTGACCCAGTGCACCTTCTTCCAGAAGGAAGATGAGAATGCGATATCCCGCTACTGCTGTAAGTCTTAACATTCTTATTCACTGCCTTAAAATTGTTCGCTGGTTAGAGTTCTAAAGTCAATATTTCCCCAAGACTTAATGCAATGAGTATTTGAAATAGCAATATAGATAACTATCAATTACTTAGGACTGTACATCTCTAACGCTAAGTATCTTCGAGAAAACTTCGCTTAAACAGAAGACAGCAACTTACAATCATACAGCTCATGTAAAGCAAGCTCGACTTCCACTGTAGTAGATGGCTTAAGGCTAATTTTAAATTGATTTGAAAACGCAAAAAAGATATTTGAATTAAAAAATTTATGGGAGTAAAGTGGCCCCAAAAAAGAAGGTGCTGGCGGCCACTCCGCCAGTTCTACTAAACCGATTTGTATAACTCAAATTTAATCGACGTGTTTTCACCATTCGGGTGTAAAATAAATTTTACAACAAGATGGCGGCCACTTGAAAGTGACAAATCAAATTTGGACCCATTTTTTGGGAAAAAAAGATTAAATTTAACATCCAAATCGGTTGTAGAACTGGTGGAATCGTGGCCGCCAGCTCCGAAAAACGTGGTTTCGAGATAAACGCGTTTAAGTGTGTTGTGAGCAAATCAGTCTGGGTCATTAAAGGCCATATCTTTTAAAGTATTAATCAAAAAACCTTGGTTATATTCTAAAATTCAAGCTATCAAATGATTCAAAAAAAAAGTCAAAAAAATTTTTTGTGAAAGAATGGGCCTTAAGTTAGATTTCTTTTTTTTTTGAAAGCAAATATGCAAATCTGTGGAGTAGTAAAAGACATCTGCATGCGCATGAAATTAACACCATCAAAACACACACACAACACAGACACAGAGGAAATGCAAATTGCATTTGTTTGTGTTGTGTCATTTGTCCTTTCCCTCACGCCCCCCCTCTGTTTGTTACAAAATTCATAAACTTGTGCAATATAAATCACACACCAGACTACTACACTTCATGGCTAAATCCAAATCGATTTACATTTTAACCCAACAAGCTGTTCAGTTGAACTTAGTTAAACAAAGCAAGGCCTACTTTTATAGCACTTTTCTTCGCTACGGTGGAGCAAATACTATTTATCTTTATCACAATGATACAAAATTCCATTTTTCATAAGCTTAACCAGCAAATTTCCAAAGAACTAAGGCTTTAGGCCTTACACTGGCTGGGCCATTTATTTTTAAGTCATTTGTCCACTCAAAATTTTTGTTCACCAATTCCATCGATTGGGCCCGTTGTACTACTAGCATTTACATTTTTTTCGGGCAACTCAGAAGCCGGAAAATTCGAATTTTGGACTAGCCTAGCCGAGCTAAAATATAATCATTCACATACAACCAATCGTAGAGTAAACAACTCCAACAAACAATAAATATATATATACCCATACAAGTCAACTACAGGTAAGTGAGCAAAATCTACAAGGAAATCTGGAACGAAACCAAACGGTGAGACCTTAACCCTTCTTGGTCCTTAGATCCTAAACAATTCAACATGAGTGATGAATCTGCATCTGGCTCCGAGTCTGCACAGGCCCCACCACCACCAACTGCGGCACCACCGCCGCCACCACCACCACCACCACCACCGCCACCACCGGCTACTCAGGCACCAACTGCTGCGCCAACTTCACAACCACCGGAGGAGCTGGTATGATATCGTCAAGTGCCTGGTTGACTGCAGCTGCCGTGGCCATCTATACCACTCGCGCCTTGTGGGTGAAGCTAAGGAAGAGCAACGCCAAGAAGCGCATGCAATTGGAGGGAGGCCAAATTGCGTACTCTGCGCGCTCAGCTGGAGGATCAAGAAGACGACGAGGGAGGATGAGGAGGAAGACGACGGCGACGACGTGGAGCAAGACGACGAAGCCGTGAAGGCTGTATTAGAAGCTCCTTCAAAGGCCCTGATGAATAGCGGTGTGAAGAACCTGCTGTAATCTGGACCCCATGGAGAGATGCAAATTCATCGCCCAAACACTAATAGTTCTTGCCACAAAAGACCACAAAAAACCAAAAAAACGTTACCAAAAACTTGCCACATAAAACCAAAAAAACGTTACCAATAGCTTGCCACGGAAAAAACACGTACACACACGCACATTAGCTTGCCACACACATCTTACACCTACCTACTTACACTTACTCTGAAATAGAGACTGCTTTGCTACTCAGATTTCTATTACTTTCTAAGTGGTTTAAAAAGGAATGACACTCCTATCTTAATTGTCTAAAAAATAAAAATTAGGGCTTATATGATATCACAATGGACCTACTGTTTGGTCTAAGTGAAGAAGTTTCACCGCTTCTACCATCTAACCTGGGCGTTACTTAATATCCACCCCTTTTGGTTAGCCAAATATCTCATAAATGTTAACGACTTACTAAAAATTAATATCACTCTGGGAATACACAAGTAATGGCTTCTAATAACAAAGCAAACAAAGATGGAAACCCTTTAAAATAGCCCAGCCAATGGAACAAAGTCCTCAGTCAACCTACTGCCATCATGTGGTGTATTCCTGTCACTATCTGCCTGCTGGCACTGGCTTACGGCCAGCTAAAATCTTTGGAAGAACATAAAGAGGACAATCAACACATGATACAAATTGTCAAATACTTGAATCGTACTTTCAACTACAAGAATTTTATTTGCTTTTTTGGCGATCAAGAATTTTCGAATCAAGACGCGGCTCTGCAGCAAAATATCATGAATATTCTGCAATGTCCTGTGATTGTGGGAGGTTTGCATATGGGACCATTGAATCGGATAATTACAGCACACAGTTTGGCATTGATTTTATTTACTGGCCTAGACGATCCTATGTTAAAGGCAGTAGAATCGAGCCTATCTGGCTTAAGCTACTTGACGCTGATTTTTGTGTACAAATCGAGACCAGAGAATGCGCCTTCATCTGAGATAATAGAAACAATTATGAACTGGTGCTGGAAGCGTAGCCTTTATAATGCGGTGTTTATGTGGAAAAACAGTACTGGCTATGAGGAGTGGGTGTTAGGTACTTTGAATAAAATGAGTATAATGAAGCTCCCCAAAGATGTGTGGAAGTATGCAATACCAAATTCTCGTCGTTGGACACGCGACTTGAGAAATTACAAGTTTTTGGTGCCGGTTTATGAGAGTGTGCCTGAAGTGTTTATGGTGAGAATGTGAAGATAAGGTCAGACCAAAGACCTAGAACTCACAAAGATAAGTAACAGCAAGGGGAAATTTCTATGTGCACCTGAAGTATGCCAAACAAACATTGCACAAACACAGACACAGACATGTAAAATCGAATTCGCACATTGCAAAATTTCCCTGAAATCACTTGTATTGCCGTTATGTACCTTGTTGAGTGTTAGGTCTTTGTTCCACGATGAAAAACCTTTCGTAGAACAGATTTCAAAATGTTTATAAATCTTTATACTAATTTCTTGCAGTACAATTCGACTGAAGGTAAACCAACTTTGGGTGGTATAACAGGCACCATAATTGTGGAATTTCTGCGCTATGCCAATGGCTCTATGGAAATACTGCCGTTGCCTGGCAAAGAAAACTATGTGGAAAACGTGCGTCGATTGGCTGGCAATCAACGCATTGATCTGGGAGGCAATTTGGTGGAGAACAACAGTCTGGCCGAGTTTAGTCCGCTGATATACAATGCCAGATTCTGTCTCATTGTTCCTCATCGAAGACCTTCACCCATGCACGTTTATATGGATGATTTGATAAAGTCATCTTCACAGTATGTGGTTATCTTTGCCATTGTCTTGTATACCATAATCAAACTCTTTGCCAATCCTCGCCAATCGTTCTTTAAGTCCCTAGAAATTAGTATGAGATCTGCGATGGGTCTACCTCTAAGCCCTGCGGAGTTTAATCGTCTACATTTGGCTGAAAAGTTTGTGGAAATCTCCTTGCAGTTGTATGCTGTTTGTCTGTATAGCATCATTGGTGGCTATGTGGCCACACGTATCACATCAGGTGTGTTCGAGCCAGAGCTGGATAATGTGGAAACCGTGCTGTCGAGTGGTTTACCCATTATGATCGATGACAATTGTACTCAGCGCTTGTTTGAAGAAAATCGACTACCTTACGCCCTAAAGGAACGTCTACTCATGGTGAGCCCTCAACAGCTGGAGCAAAACTTGATCAGCCTGAACACCAGCTATGTCTATGTCTTGGACCAACTAAAATTTACCCGAATCGAGTACATACAAGAGTTCTTGAAGTATCCCAAGCTGAAAATGGCCCCCCGAGAGCTGTGTACAGTTTCACGTTATTTACGTTTACCCGTCTCCAAGGGATCTCCCTACAAGGAAGCTTTGTTTTATTTCCACAAACAGATATTGGAAGTGGGCTTGTTCCAAAAATTTAAGCAAGTGGGTCTAGACCAGGGACATCTTTGGGGCCGCTATAAACGTCTGAGGGAAGTTCCAGTTGAATTTTCTAGACTGTCTATGGGTTTTTTTCGTGGTACCCTTGTCGTATATATATTTGGCATGTTCATGGCTTTTGTTGCTTTTGTAATTGAGTTGCTGTGGAAACGCAGGTAAATAATTCCTAATCTTTATTAAATTTCAAAAGAAAAATTATATAAAATATTACCTAGCTATGTGGTGAATTAATGTATTTAAGAATTCTCTGAAATAAAATATTAATCAAAATGATTTTTGGAATCTTTCTAACATAGGCAACATTTTTACAATATTTTGTAAAAATTTTCATCCTAACATATTGAAAATTCTGCCATTCCGAAAGTGCCACCTCAAACAGTATCTTGAGTTTAGCCACAATGAAACCTAGAAAGTATATGGTGCATTAGTTTTAAGCCAAATTTTTACAATTTTGGATTATGCCCAACTGTACTATAACCACACAGAGAAAAGAAAATTAGCTACAAGCCACGTGTAGAAACGACAATCCTAAACGAAACGCAGTTCACCTTGCAAAATCTCACACGAAAATTTAGAAAACAGAAAGCTACACGTGTAGAAATAAAAAAGTGAGCGAGGCATGCAGAAAAGTTAAATGCTGCGTGAACAAATGCAAAGGCTACATGACAAGAGAAAATCAGGGTTTTTTTTTTTAAAGTATTTCAACAGTTTTCATTCAGCTTTCTGAATTCCACACGGAAATGTAGCTTTTCTACATTAACGTTTAGATATTGACATCTTACACGCGCGTGTAGAAATTCTAAGCGAAAATGTAACTCAAAATCAGTACAGAAAAGTTAGACAACTGTTTTCCACAATGCTAAAAGCTACGTCTAGAAAATTTACTCGAAACGTGTAGCTTATCGTCGCTTCCCTTTATAGCTGTAATTTGCGGCATTGCCGCGCGAGTGCTTAAATAGTCGTATGGGCTAAGCTGCCGGCAATTGTGTATAAGTTCCCGAGACAAGTTAAGTAAGTTAGGAGTTCGAGTCCCAAACAAGGTAAGTAAAAAATAAAAAAATAGGGGAAGTTAACTCTCGTTTATATAATAGACAAGTTAAATAAGTTAGGAGTTCGATTCCCAAACAAGTAATTAAAAAAACATCCGGACAATTTTATAATACCCTCTGCAAGGGTATAAAAATAAATTGTATTTAAAACATTATCACAGCAAAGTATGAGGGGAACGGAGACACATCCATAGTTTTTTTGGGAGAAACCTTTGTGAAAATAAATACGGATCGGTCTCTCGATACCGGTTGTCGGAAATGGGCACGCACGCTGAGACTCGCTCCGCTTTTTAGTTTGTCTAACGAACAATGGAAGACATAAATCCTGACCAGTCACCGCTGGCTAAAAATAAAGAGAGCTCGCCCTTATCAGAAGTGGGATCTAACTCCCGACCAACAGTTTTTGAGGAGCAGTTTCGTGTTCTGTTGGAGCAGCAAAACCAACTGGCAACTGCAACTGGCAACAACTTTGCAAGCGTCGATGGCGGCGTGCCGAACGTAGTGCCGACGGTTGCAAGGCAGAGCGTTAATTTTGGCGCTGACGAAGTCTCTACATGGAAGCTCTTCCGGCTTGGTATCCTGGCATCACCTGACAACAATGCTGACGAGTGTCTCGCTATTTATGCAAGCCGAAAAACGACGTCACCCCATACAAAATGGCGTAACATGGACAAGGAAGAGATTGCCGCGTCTGTTGCTCTTGGGCCATCTGACCGTCGATTACAATGAGAAGCTTTCACTGCAAATATTCACAGCAGACGTCATCTGCAATCCGAGTTGCAAGTGCTAATGTGGAAAAAAGCGATCCAACTTCTTGGAGGAGGAGTCTTGTGCTAAGCGTGTTAAAACTTCTGCAGTTAATTGTGACTCCAGTGGAGATATGTGCTCCGAGATATTTCCTTCTATGCGTTACAAACATCCGGACAATTTTATAATAACTTTTGCTAGGGTATAAAAAGCAACGTTTACACGAAAACGGACTCGAAATTCGGAACAGGCCCGATAGTCTATATATGCATTTGAGAATCAACATTTCCTAAAATTTAGGAAGAAAATTTCTAGAGTGTAGGAATTCTTACGGGACACTGTATTAAAGGCAGGAATGCCGCGAGACTTGGTTTCAACCATAATGATAATTGTAGATGCTGTTGCTCAGTTGATGAAGAGGAAACCGTCTCCAGCATCTTCTCTGTCACTGTGTAGAGCTCAGTAGGAAACGATTCGCAATCCTCGGTATCTGATATAGAGACTGCTTTGCTACTTTCTTAGTGGTTAAAAGGGGATGAACTCCCTTAACTGTCTAAAAATAAAAATTAGGGCTTATATGATATCACAATGGACCTACTTTTGGTCTAAGTGAAGAAGCTTCACCGCTTCTACCATCTAACCTGGGCGTTACTTAATATCCACCCCTTTTGGTTAGCCAAATATCTCATAAATGTTAACGACTTACTAAAAATTAATATCACTCTGGGAGTGCACAAGTAATGGCTTCTAATAACAAAGCAAACAAAGATGGAAACCCTTTAAAATAGCCCAGCCAATGGAACCAAATCCTCAGTCAACCAACTGCCATCATGTGGTGTATTCCTGTCACTATCTGCCTGCTGGCACTGGCTTACGGCCAGCTAAAATCTTTGGAAGAACATAAAGAGGACAATCAACACATGATACAAATTGTCAACTACTTGAATCGTGCTTTCAACTACAAGCATTTTATTTGCTTTTTTGGTGATCAGGAATTTTCAAATCAAGACGCGGCGCTGCAGCGAAATATCATGAATATGCTGCAATGTCCTGTGATTGTGGGAGGTTTGCATATGGGACCATTGAATCGGATAATTACAACACACAGTTTGGCATTGATTTTATTTACTGGCCTAGACGATCCTATGTTAGAGACAGTAGAATCGAGCCTATCTGGCATAAGCTACTTGACGTTGATTTTTGTGTACAAATCGAGACCAGAGAATGCGCCTTCAACTGAGATAATAGAAACTATTCTGAACTGGTGCTGGAAGCGTAGCATTTATAATGCGGTGTTTATGTGGAAAAATAGTACTGGCTATGAGGAGTGGGTGTTTGGAACTTGGAATAAAATGACTATAATGAAGCTCCCCAAAGATGTGTGGAAGGATGCGATTCCAGATTCTCGACGTTGGACACGCGACTTGAGAAATTACAAGTTTTTGGTGCCGGTTTTTGAGAGTGTGCCTGAAGTGTTTATGGTGAGAATGTGAAGATAAGGTCAGACCAAAGACCTAGAACTCACAAAGATAAGTAACAGCAAGGGGAAATTTCTATGTGCACCTGAAGTCTGCCGAACAAACATTGCACAAAGACAGACACAGACATGTAAAACCGAAGGTCCACATTGCAAAATTTCTCTGAAATCACTTGTATGGTCGTTATACATCTTGTTGAGTCTTAGGTCTTTGGTCCCCGATGAAAACCTTTATACTATTTTTTTTTAATTCTTGCAGTACAATTCCACTGAAGGTAAACCAACTTTGGGTGGTATAACAGGCACCATAATTGTGGAATTTCTGCGCTATGCCAATGGCTCTATGGAAATACTGTCGTTGCCTGGCAAAGAAAACTATGTGGAAAACGTGCGTCGATTGGCTGGCAATCAACGCATTGATCTCGGAGGCAATTTGGTGGAGAACAACAGTCTGGCCGAGTTTAGTCCGCTGATATACAATGCCAGATTCTGTCTCATTGTTCCTCATCGAAGACCTTCACCCATGCACGTTTATATGGGTGATTTGATAAATTCATCTTCACAGTTTGTGGGTATCTTTGCCATTGTCTTGTATACCATAATCAAACTCTTTGCTAATCCTCGCCAATCGTTTTTTAAGTCCCTACAAATTAGTATAAGATCTTCGATGGGTGTACCTCTAAGCCCTGCGGAGTTTAATCGTCTACATTTGGCTGAAAAGTTTGTGGAAATCTCCATGCAGTTGTATGCTGTATGTCTGTTTAGCATTTGTGGTGGCTATGTGGCCACACGTATCACCTCGGGTGTGTTCGAGCCAGAGCTGGATGATGTGGCGACCGTGCTGGCGAGTGGTTTGCCCATTATGATCGATGACAATGCTACTCAGCGCTTGTTTGAAGAAAATCGACTACCTTACGCCCTAAAGGAACGCCTACTCATGGTGAGCCCTCAACAGCTGGAGCAAAACTTGAACAACCTGAACAACAGCTATGCCTATGTCTTGGACCAACTACAATTTACCCGAATCGAGTACATACAAGAGTTCTTGAAGTATCCCAAGCTGAAAATGGCCCCCCGGGAGCTGTGTACAGTTTCACGTTATTTACGTTTGCCCGTCTCCAAGGGATCTCCCTACAAGGAAGCTTTGTTTTATTTCCACCAACAGATATTGGAAGTGGGCTTGTTCAAGAAATTTATGCAAGTGGGTCTAGAGCAGGGACATCTTAGGCGCCGCTATAAACGTCTGAGGGAAGTACCAGTTGAATTTTCTGGACTGTCTATGGATTTTTTTCGTGGTCCCTTAGTCACATATATATTTGGCATGTTAATGGCTTTTGGTGCTTTTGTAATTGAGTTGCTGTGGAAACGCAGGTAAAAAGTTCCTAATCTTTATTAAATTTCAAAAGAAAATATATAAAATATTACTTAACTATGTGGTGATTTAATGTGTTTAAGAATTCTCTGAAATAAAATATTTATCAAAATGATTTGTGGAATCTTTCTAACATAGGCAACATTTTTACAATATTTTGTACAAATTTTCATCTTAACATATTGAAAATTCAGCCATTCCGAAAATTCCACCTAAGACAGTATCTTGAGCTTGGCCACAATGAAACCTAGAAAGTATATGGTGAATTTTTGGCTAAGTTGTTATTTTTCAATTTTGGATCATGCCCAACTGTACTATAACTACACAGAGAAAACAAAACTAGCTACACGCCACGTGTAGAAACGACAATCCTAAACGAAACGCAGTTCACCTTGCAAAATCTCACTTGAAAATGTAGAAAATAGAAAGCTACACGTGGCGTTTAGAAAAAACTACACGAACGTGTAGAAATAAAAAAGTGGACAAGGCATGCAGAAAAGTTAAATGCTAAGCTTTCTGAATTCCACAAGAAAATGTAAGTCTTCTACATTAGCGTTTAGATATTGAAAACCTACACGCGCGTGTAGAAATTTTAAACGAAAATGTAGCTCAAAATCAGCACAGAAAAGTTACATTTTTCGTCTAGAAAACTGTTTTCCACACGTGCCGTGTAGGTTTTCTAAACAAACTTTAAGGATTTCAAATGCTAAATGCTACATCAAGAAAATTTACATGAAACGTGTAGCTGATCGTCGCTTCCCTTTAAGACTGTGATTTGCGGCATTGCCGCGCGAGTGCTTAAATAGTCGTAAGGGCTAAGCTGCCGGCAATTGTGTATAATTTCCCGAGACAAGGTAAGTAAGTTGTGAGTTCGTATCCCAAACAAGGTAAGTAAAATATAAAAAAATTGAATTGTAAGTTTTTCGGAAAGAAGACCCTACCCTCTTTGTGCCCATTCCTCCCATCCCTCCCCACACTACCCTCCTCCACACATTCCCTTGTGTAAGTAGTATAGTTGAAAAAGGGGTTTTTATACCCTTGCAGAGAGTATTATAAAATTGCCCGGATGTTTGTAACGCATTTAAGGAAGTATCTCCGTCCACATAAAGTATATATATTCTTGATCAGCATGACGAGCTGAGTTCATTTAGCCTTGTGCGTCTGTCCGTCTGTTTCTATGCTATCTCCTCCGTCAGTTTAAAACCTATCCTCACCAAACTTTGCACGAAGTCTTTTGGTACAAATACGCTGCATATTTGTCGGATCCGGCCGGATCGGATGACTGTTGCATATAGCTGTCATAGAAACGATCGGTCGAAAAACTAGTTTTATTGAGAAAAACTTTTTTGTTTTCAATGGAAAAGCGTCCAAACTTCGTATTTCTTAGTTTACTATGCTTTTCCATGATTCCACTAAAAATTGGTCGAAATTGGACATTTATATAGTATAGCTGTCATAGAAAAGTAGAGTCTGAAAAGTTAAAAAAACCTTTTTGTTTTCAATGGAAATGTCCTCAGCATTGGTATGTATTTGTTTTATATGCTCCCACGCGACTCTACAAAGTTTGGTCAAAATCGGATGACTATAGCATATAGCTGCCATATTAACGATCGGTCGAAAACTAGTTCTTGTGAGAAAAATTTTTTTATTTTTAATGGAATTGTCCGGATGTTTGTAACGCTAGAAAGAAGCATCTCCGACCACATTAAATATATACATTCTTGATCAGCATGACGAGCTGAGTTGATTTAGCTCTGTCCGTGTGTATACAAAGGGTATACTACAGTCGTGCAAATGTATGTAACAGGCAAATGCTTCTCCGACCCCATAAAGTATATATATACTAATCCGTTTATGAGATATATCCCTAAACTAGTAAACATTTTTTTTTAAATATTCCATTTTCCTATGAAAACATCACAAGTCCATTACCAAAAAACCTTAAGTCAATCAGACCAATCCCAGCCTAGGGTTTTATACCACCGCACACTGGGCCAGCAAGCCGAAATTTTGGCCAAAAGTCCCACTTTTTTGTTTGGGAAACTTGATAAAACGATTGTCGGAAACGATTAAGAATACTTATAGCTATTTTATGCCAAGATTTTGAACATTTTCACTTTTTGGTTTTTGAATGGCAGCAATTCAAAGTTGATTTTTCATGATATTGCTCCAAAGAATGGAAAATTAATAGTCGAAACTAGGAAAGAACAGCTTCTAGAGATTAATTATATATTTTCGGCTACGGACTAGATTTAAATAAAAAAATACAAAGAAGTTTCCAATTGTATTCGTTTCCATAAAAAATGGCACTTTTTTTTGGCAACTTTGATTTGAGAGTGCCCACGGGTGCCACTGGCTAATCACTCGTAACATGTCAAATAATTTTCTTTGAATATTGTACTATAACTGGAGGTATGCGCTTTTGCGCGGTTTTGCTTTGGATTTTATTAAATCGCTTTTAAAAATGTATCCCCATTTGGCATCGAGCCAGTTTCAATTTTCAAGTCAGCCGAAAAGTATGCTTTTCTTTTTTAAAACAGAATTTGGACCTTGAAGCCAAACTGTTAGAGCTAAGCTATTTTTATTCCCATGTATTAAAATGTGTAGCACCCTTTTAGAAGCACGGAATTACGGTTTAAAATACATACAAAAATTATTTTTTAATTAATTAATTTTTTATATTTTATTTTTTATTTTAAGAAATGAATGTATAGAACAGGTTAAATAAATAAAAATAACGGTGAAAGTAGTCAGATTGACTGAAAATCCTTGACAAGGTGGGCATTCAAAGTCAGTTCTATTTTGAGTTATTAACTCATAAACGACTTATCCGATCATGACAATTATTTTTCTTAGAAACAATCTACACTTGTATATCCTCTCTGCAAAATTTGGCTTAAGTCTAACCACAAGTTTTTATTTTAAAATTAAAAATCCAAAAAGTTGAAAAATTTTCCAACTTTGACTTGGATTATCAATATGTTTTAAAATTTCTTAATTTTTTTCAAAATTATGTGCGTTTGTTCAATCTTTTAAGAACATTTCGTAAAAAACTTTAGCTTCCTAGCTAGGCTGGTGTAGAAATGCCAGAGCTTTGGCCAAGAAATGAGATTTCTGGCCCACAGTGCACCGTAAGTACCTTTTAAATTTGGTTGGTCTCGTTGTTATCAAAAAATTTTGTTGAAAAATGGCTCATAGTGTTATACTGGAACAACGGAGCCAAGCAGCTCCAGTGAACAACAATGCCCATTTCTCCGCCCTTAAGAGAAAGTTGGATACACTGGTCGACTATAGTAACTCCCTATGTCATTTTGTTATGTAATAAATCGCACATTAAATAGTAACACTGACCTCTGACCTTAGGTCTAACAGTTGATATAACACTTTAGCACACACTCACGCTTGATCAAAGCGCTGATAGACCAACGCACATTGCTAATTGACAGCTGCATTCATTAGCTTACCACCTTCAGCTCACCCCAACCTACCTCCCCCCACCCCCCTACAGTCCAAACACAGATTGACAAACACGCAAACGGGAGGCACCCGACAAGCAGGAGAAGGATTGGCTAGCGCAAACATTGTGCGCGCCTGGTTGCATGTGCTCCAGTTTCCGTGGCCGTTGGCTGCGATGAATTTCCTCGTTTCAAAGTTTTTCCACTCTTTTATTTTTTTTTGCCGGCACAGCGTGACATAATGACGTGACGCGCGTAGTTTACGTTTTGATTGATGGATCAGAAGCCGCGCGCCGCCGACCAGAATTGATGAGGTGTCACCCAGTTGCCAAATGTGTTACAAATCAATGCAACAAAATATTTACGTACATACCAAAAGCGAATGTTTGACAGACCTGGTTCTACTGTTTGCAGATTTGCCACGGCATATTTGCCCTGTCATCATCATCATCATCGGCATCTCCATCTCCATCGAGAGATGTTGGTCTTTGCACATTTGCTCAAGTCATTTGTTGCATTTGGCCAGGTTTGCGTTTCTTTTTGGCAGCTTTTGGGTTCGAAACACGATTTCCTAGTTTGGTAAACAAACAGATTAAAAACCGATTATGTAAAATGGTTGTTTGCCACCAACAGCAAAGGGGGAATGGAAAATGGAATTTATTTGAAAGATCATCTTGATGGTGGCTGAGGTATTTGATTATCCCTCCACTGTGAAGACTTTTGACACAACTTTTTTGACAAAGTACAAACTGTAGAGGATCACACCAATTGCAGTTAGCCAGGTGCTAAGTGCAAGCATTGTAGCACCCGAATCTACACGCATGCCGGCAACAGGGCCGAGTGTTGTTGTATTTTTGTTGTAAATGTCGCTGCTGCTGCCGTTGCTGCTGCTGTCGCTTTCACCACTTGGAAAATCCGAACTCGCATTATCCAAAGATTCCTCAGACATTGTAAAAAAACCATAATATATTAAACACTTTGAATAAAAACTGCTAAATTTCAATGCTTACTCGATACATAGATCAAAATATATAAGCCTTTAAATAGAGGAATAGATGAATAAAGTTATTATTAAGGAGAGGAATGAAAACCGCTAAAGACTTGAAAGGGAGGAAGGTGAAGAGGGTTCACAGGCATTTTAAGCGCCTGTTCCCGTTCTAGAACTCATATGGTTTTTATACCTCGGCAAACCGTGGAATTGGTTCAGTTAAAAGGTTCACAGCTTATCATTTTATAACGTCTGTTCACTCGTGGTGGTCTAGACTCAACCCAATAAACTTTTATTCCCAAAGTGTGCTTTTTGAAGACAAAAAAGATTTCGGGAGAGAGTAACTTGCGAGAGAATGATAACACACAGTTTTTCGAATACGTGAATATTGGCATGACAACATGTGGTGTAGGTCAGTAATAGTTATCAAAGCGGCTCGGAAATAGGTTGCAACATGACAAGAGCGTATAAAAATTGATCTGCTCAAACGAAAACGGCGAATTGCTCTGCAGGGTAAGCTTCAGTTCAATTAAAGACTTAGAAAGAAGAGGGACGTCGACGCAGTCAACAAAATAAGTAAAAGGGTGTAGGCAGTATAGATCAATCAGGACTAGTAAGGGTCCTGAAGAGCGTAATTTGATCTGCTCACTTGTAAAGACAATAAACGAAAACTGCGTATTGCTCTTCAGGGTAAGCTTCAGTTCAAAAGACTTAGAGGAAAGAGAGCAACTCACCAAAGCATCCACAGTGTTTGTTCCTAAGCGCAAAGAGAAGTTCAGAAGACTAGCTTTTGAAACAACGGCAGTATATCTTGAGAGTAACTATGTTGTTATATACAAATGTTCGTACAATACTCTAATGATGAGCAAAGGAGAGACACACAAAGAAGCCTGGTTGTGAACGGATCAACAAACTCCTCTGATTAGCAAACTTTTACCTTTGTTGGATATGACAGAGATTGATCGATACATCAAAGCATTTGGTCAAATAATAACCCCAGCTGAATCGAGAAAATATGTTCCAAGAGCTCTTGTTGAGGAATGCAGAATGCGGTTACCACAACATGAAAATTTTACACTGGGTTGATACTAAGGTTGAAACGTGCTATCATGCTAGTTGACTATAAGTAGAATGTTACGTTTTAGAATTTATGCTCGCAGCCGTTAGATTTATCCATTAGTAACCGCTCTTCTAATATAAGTGTTGGGTGTCCAGGTCGGTGTCACGATCACGAACATTTCAAAATTCTACTTGAAAGGACAAATGATGAAGCACCTGTCTGTTCCCGTGCCTTTGTTTCGGCAAGTCCATAGGGACCATGAGGTGCTGCCATTTTTTGGTGGCGATTTCCCAGAGACTGCAAGGAATTGTCATGAAGCCTAAGAAGCTGGCATTTGAGCACGTCGAATGACCCATAGCCGCAAATCGAGTTGCCTTGGGCGAACCTTTTGGCGCATCCAGGAAAATTCAATGTGGCTTTACCAGTCCTAACACAGGGGAAGGCATTAGACAACAGGCATTGACAAGACACCTCAGGTTATCCGCCTACTTTTTGGACTGTGAACTGGCAGAACTTTTTCAGACGCACAACTTAGCTTTGTTTCGAACATGTGGCAACACTATCTTGAAAGCTACTTGTCTCTCCGTACCAACTAACAGCCTGACTCAGCTTTCTATGTGGCTTGTACTCACTCCCATGAACGCCGAAACAAGTCTTCGTCTCCCAGTAGGCTTTAGACGTCACCTGCAGTATTTACGCACAGTTTTCACTTGCCTTGGCAGATCTTTCAGAGCACATGGTTCAGGTTTTCTACCATTTCATCTTCACTAGTTAGGATAGTTCTCCAGTCTTCGTCTCTCAGTTCTTGGCGTTGTTATTTGTGGCCACTACTAAACATACTTCTCACTTCCTAATCTCCCACTTCGTCACCTCTCTCCCATTTTTAAATTTCACTTTCCTTGGCAAAGATTTCCTTGCAAATGCTTGGTCAGGTTTTATCCTTACAAGTGCTCTCATAGTTATAAAACAGATTACAACTTCTTCGTCTTCCAATATGCTGGCCAGTTAGTCACCTGCAGTATATGTGGCATAGTTTCACTTGCTCTGGCACATATTCCCAGAGCATATGATACAAGATTTCCTCATACCTGTGACTGGCAATTTCCACGTTTCCCAAGTAATAATTAAATGGACCCTGCTTTGTTTTCCATGTCGATATTCCATGCTCATATTCCTCTCCAAACCATTATGGAGCTTTCTTTTCTAAATTTGTGAGTGGGTGCATTTTGGGTAGTTCGAAAAATAGAATGCGCATGCTTGTGTGAGTAAACACAACGAACAAGCAAGTGCCTATGTGTGCGAACTTGTGCTGTAGAAATGCAGGCAGATTAACAACCCTGCGGTTCTGAAAACCCATCCAGGCCTAGTTCTTTGACGGGTCCGTAAGGGCCACCCCAAGTCGTCGGGCACACCATTTCAACGCAATACTCCTATTCCATGTTATTACGGCATGTCATTTGAGAGGACGTCTCCGCCGCCTTGCATCAAGCAGGACTAGTCAATGAGCAGACTATTGGGACCAGTCCATTAGTAGACTAGTAGCACTAATCGATGACAAGACTTTAAGGACTGGTCCATGACTAGGCTACGCGAACTACTCCATGCGGGACAGGCTTTACCGACCAGCCTGACTGACTCAACAGCCTGACTCAGGGGATGCGTCATCAATTTGTTCAATTGCCGCTCTGATATGTAATATGCACTTTATATGGAACACTATTATTACCAAATAATTTTGGAAGCTTTTGTACGAAAAGATCTAGCATCGATTGAGCTGTGCTAAGGTTTTAAGATCTAAACATTGGAAAACATAGAATTCTATAGGCGCATTGTAGTAACAAAAGCAAATAGTATAAACTCTCATAAATTTCATCTTGAAGAACAACAGTTCCAGAATATAATACAAACTGTCGGAACCCTGTGGCTTTCCAATGACGGATCTCATTTAATGTTCTGGGCTTTCGAGCGAATTCTTCTGAGCTAGGTCGGAAATTAATTTTGCTGAATGTAAATTAATCGAGGCTGCGATGACTTGAATATTTTCTGCTGTTAAAATCCTCATCCGTTATAAGATCACCTGAAGAGGTACTATAAGTTTAAACACCTACATATTTTTTTGTTGGTTTTTTTTTTTGATTGATCCATATATTTCTTTGCACCAGCTTATCCTATCCCTTGACTAGGCCATTTGAACTAGGCAGTGGACTAGTTTGCGTAAGAGAGTAGAAAGCAGAACTACGGGTGTTGAGAAACATGTGGTACAGCGTCGGTTGTCCCTGTATGAGGAGGCTGGCTCTAGAGCAGAGGGAGGCAATAAATACATTTACATTTTTGCATTGGCGTGTGGAGAGCAGCACAAAAATTGCTCCAATTTCTGTAGCAACGACTGCGTCGCGGCGTGGAGAAGCGGGTAGCGGCGCTTGTACAGCTTATACTATGTGTGTTTGAGCAGCGCTGCTTTGAGAATTTTCGTATGCACGCCAGATAGCAAGCTGCCGGCCCCTGCTCTAGAGCGCTCTCTCTCTGGCTTTTGAACAAAATTTCAAGGGAGCGTGGAGCCAGCTCTTAGAGATTATATTGGCTTTGGTTAAACATTCTCCGCTGTGTGTCAACTCCATTTAAAAAATAGGTAGATAAACGGTTTCTAAAACGTTTAGCTGGTCATTCAGACCTCCGCAATCTTCACTGGCTAAGGGCTGATTGAGTTTAGCTGGGTAGAAGCAAAAAAAATGGTTAGCAATTATTTGTCAACTTACCCCTTCAAAATAGTTTTAACAATGGCTGCAGCCTACAGCAAAAAAACAAATTAAAACACTACCAAGGCGTTGCCCATGACTTCTGCTCTCCCAATATCATCCAATTATTCCTGCATTTTCACTTTTATTATTTAAATCAATTCAAATCTAAGCAAATCACAAAATATAAGCAACGCCACGCAGTGTGACCGTTTGACATTTGGTCGTATTTTGTCATTGTAGGGTGGTATTTTGGCGTTGAGCAGTCAAACTGTACCCTTAGTTGAGACCCCTGCGGAAAAAGTTGTCTTTGTAGCAAGGTCAAGATTTAGTTTTTCTGAGTACTTAGCTTAAGACTTGAGCTGACTTAACAACCGGTGAAGATCATTGATAAACAATACAAATAGTAGGCAATGGTCCAACGCAGGGACTAAGCTCGTATCATGTTTCGGTTCCGGTTCTGATACGACCCGAAATGAATGTTTCGGTTAAAGGCTTAATTTCGGATCCATACAAATGCATTGTTTCAATTTGACTTTCTTATTAAAGTTAGCTTTATTATCTTAGACCTAAGTACGGTATAGAGCTCCGCTTGAGTTACCTTGAGTACATCCCACTTAACCAACATCAAGTTTGGCCTTAAAATGCAGCGAACTGGTTTGGTTTGCGGTTCATTAACCGTGTTCCGGTACGGTTTGATTCGGCTTAGAACAGGTTTGCATCTCTGTTTCAGGATTTTAATGGGAATTCAAATTTACACTTAAATTAACCGACAATGTGATGCTTCAAAGCTCAGGTGCTCCTCAAAATTGCTCATCAACTCTCACATATATAGGTTCAGCTCGCATTTGTGAGAAAAACACGAGTGACTTTGACCACCACTCTCAACTTTCTGCTCCAACACTTCAATTATGACAATAGTTATTTGAAAACTTGCCTGTTTTAAGGTTTCTTCACAGAAGATCAAAGACACATACCTGCAAGAAAAATGTAAAATAAAATTAAGTGTCTATTCGAAAACAGTTTTTAGTAGGTATATTTGTCTTATTTTCCCCATTGTGACCTTTGAGTCCATCCTGTGCCTTAATAACCCCATTTAAAACCCCTGGTTTTGCTCCAATTGCTGCCCATATTCAATTAGCTCTCACGTAAGTAATTTTATTATTATTGTACATTGCATTAACAAATAATTTCGTATTATTTAATTACCACTTTAAAATGGCACAATTATCACTGAGTTTCATTTCCACCGGGTTTTTTGTTTCTTAGTATTTCTCTTTGGTTAATTATGCCGCCAGACGATGATTTCATAACACGCCAGAAAATAAAAGCATGTCTCAACGCTGAACGCTCTAAATAAGTAAAAAAAAAAGTAACTAACCACCAACTACATTATACACATATTTTTTTCTTTTACTTGCCGATCGATTTCCTTGACGGCTTTTCCTCAAGTTTTTCATTTTGATACCATATTTCTGCCATGGCTTTGGTTTCCACATCATAAACGCGCTTTTGGCATAATTGCTCTCAACGCGAAGGCGAAGGAGTTGGCGGTGGTAAGGGGGCGGGGAGGTCGGTGAACAATCGATAATTATGATGTTGAATTGTTGTTGTTGTTGTTGCTGTTGTCGTGATAATATGCCTTTCGAGACCAAGTGAGTGAGAGAAATAGAGAGCGAGAGAAAGAGAAAGAGAGGGGCTTAACCACCCGCGGAGCCAAGACTGAGCTTACATGTAATATTTGCTCACAATTATTGCGAGACCACGCAGCCAGCTTGTTGTTACTTGTGGTGCGGTTGCATGTTGCATGTTGCAATAACAATTTCGCTTTTGCTTTCCAGTTAAGTTTTTGGTTTACCCCTTGCACTTGCAGCTGATGAGAGGTATATGGCTTGAAGCATTAGTTGGACGAGAGAGGTGTGGATCAGCAGAGACTATGGCAGATTCTTCTATATATTTAGATGACTGACTAAGCGATTGGTAATTTGCGCATAGCTTAGATTATGAAGTCACCGAATATTATAAATATTACAGTAAATTTGGAAACTTTGAAAGCTATTCGGCAAAGCTATAAAATGTTTTTTATACAATAATTTAATTTTCGCTTTGAACAATGCTAGCTGAGTGATATCCAAAATTGACAAATAGATGGCGCCTCTTCTGTGACCAGTTTTTTATATGACAACTATTCGATATAGTCATCTGATTTTCATCAAAATCGGCCAAATTGTGCTGAAGTAGATAATATTTATATCTGGCTAGTTTAAAAACGCTACCATTGAAATCAAAAAAGTTTTTCTCACTAAAACTTTTTTCGACCGATCGTACTGCAGCTTAAGTCATCCAATTTTGTAAAAACTTTGTAAAATTGTGTAAAAGCGTATAAAACAAATATATGCCAAGGACGTTTCCATTGAAAACTAGCAAGTTTTTTTCACAAAGACTACATTTCAGACCTTCCTTTCAGGGATCCTTGTGGTCGATTTCGAACAAACTAGGGAGAAGATAGCAAAAAACAGCCACTCGATCAAATGTATACCTAATGCATTCTATGTGCAAGGGTATAAACAACCATTCCAATCCAAAGGGAAACCGTGCGAAATAAGTTGTCAACGTCAACGCAAAATAAGAACAAACCTTTTTCAAGATCTCAATATTCTAATGTTCTAAAAGTGCTTACAATGAGCATAATTCAACTCCACTCAACCATCGCACAAAAAAGAATTAGTAGCCGTTTAGAAGACCATCTACAAAAGTGTAAGATGGTGCAATGAGCTAACAAGCCTCTCCAATCGTTGTTCTCAGACACAAGCCCGACAAAAAGATTTCATTGTTTTTTCAAAAAGACTAAAGGCAGGTGGGATGGGTAGTTTCTGAAGTTGTTGTACAGCGATATCTTTATTGTTATGGAATATGGGCGGAATATCAGCTGCCACTATTCGAACTCCAGAATGTGAGATCAATTTATGACCTAAATTAGCGGTGGGCAAACCCTTTCCATTGTTCCCGAGAGTTATTTTACGGCAACTGGCGCCACGCAGACGCATCAAAAAGTTGCCGCAAACAAGCAGACAGAATAACAAGTACAAATGGCTCGCTTCGAAGCGAAAACAAAAACAAATCTGTTGCGTATCGGGACACGGCGCCAGTCGTGTGTGCGGCAGAGACGTCTGCAAAATAAATAAATGGAGTATGAGGCTGGCTTGTGGTCTCGTGCATCGGTCATAGGGTCTTTTTTATACCCTTTTCTTATTAAAAATGGGAAAAGGGGGATCATGAAGTTGTGTAACAGGGGGAAGGAAACATTTCCGACCCAATAAATTATATATATTCTAGGTCATCGTCAAAAGCTGAGTCGATATAGAAATGTCCGTCTGTCTGTATAAACGCGTCGATCTCAAAGACTATAAGGTATAAAACCATACCCATAACAAGTTTTTTTTCGATTTGAAAAATTTACCCCTTTCACCAAGAACCGCAAACAAATAAGTGTCTATATGAACGCGTCGATCACAGAGACTATAAGAGGTAGAGGTAGGTCCCTTTCTTCTGTGCGAAAATTTAGAAGCGCACAAGCCAAGAGATTGAAAGAAGCGCGGCTTTGGCCCTTTGGGGGTGAGTCAACTTGACAAGCCATTTTACTACTACTTACTATAGTATACCCAGATCCAGTATGTTTCAGATTTGGAAAAATTGTACCCCTCCACCATTTAACCGCAAAAAACTGTAAAATAAATCATTTTTATACCCGTTAGGTTGTTCTAAGCGCATTATGAGAGAATAGCTATTTCTCTACATAGAAAAAAATGACGAGCAAATTTTAAGCCTAAAAAGAATGATGTGATCCCGGCAACGGGATTAAAATGTGAAGTACGAGTAGGCTAAATATTGATCCGAATCTGGATTGTCTCTCCATCAATTTCTAAAGGGAATTTGACGATGCTGAAAGCATCGTAGGTGTGGTGCAGTTGGCTGAGCGGCGATGTCAGTAAGTGCGTCATTCGAAATCCCGAATTCGAGTCCCAGTGCAAGTAAAACTTCAGTTGAAACGAATTTTACCTAGATCATCAGCAATTTTGACAGGAACTTTACTGTACACAAATATAATAAGAGAGTCTAGAAGAAACATATAAAATACAGACTAGAAGAGCTAGAGCCACCAAATTTTGTATGTAGACTCCTGTTGTTCCTACGCAAATCAAGTTTATTTCAAATTTTGGCCACGTCCCCTCCCGCCCCCACAATAAAAAATGTTGAATAACTCATACAATTTTGAAGATATCAAGCTCATGTTTTGCAGTGTAGTGTATGTGCCCAATATCTACAATCTCTAAAAGTTTCATAAAGATCGGATAATAAATGACACAGTACACGCTACATGCATAATGTTAATAATGTAATACATAATGTTAATGCTCTGTTAATTAACATAGAGAATGGCTATGGATCTAATTGCCCTGTGCAACGGGTATATCGAAGTCGGGCAGGACCGACTTTAACTTACGCTCTCGCTTTTAGATGTGGAGACCGTAATATGAGGAACACAACCATAATCGCTTGTATGGATCTGAGATGTAAGTAATTTAGCTTACTTCGTCACATATTTCAACTTTCCTTAAACTTTCAACTTTGCTTCATGCTATGTAAACAGTTTCTGACTGTTGACTAATTAAATAAACAAAGTTAGTTTCACCTTCTCGTTTTTAATTTATCTTCAGTTGATCGCTGTTGGTTTGAAAGTCCAAGAAGGGCGCCGCAACAACGAAGGTTGTCAATTCTGCATCAGCTGCTCAAAGCGTACCATTACATTTTAGCTGCAGACATAAAAAATGTTAAGTGTAACGAATTCGTTACTTTTATTTATTCTTCCCCTCATTTTTGTATTATACTTTTCGCTACTTCGTAATGCCATAAGGGCCTTAATACACTTAACCAAACAGGAAAGAAAGTCGGTCAAGCCCGACTTTAACATACTCTGTGCCTGTGAAGTGCTGCCCATCACCGTCGCGACCGATGCTGCCCATATTTGATTGTTTTCCTTATCACTCGAATATCGTTTATACGATCCATACCATTCCTTTGTCGGATCGATGCATAAGTTGCTTACATTTGAGAACAAACGCAAGTTTTTGCGACCCCGAGCCAGCTAAACTTGCTACAAAAAGCTTAGTAGTTACTCCACTTCATCATATTTCGAAACTGTTTGAAATTGGTAACAGCAAAAAGTGAAACTTCAGTTGAAAACAAGGCTGCAAACCTCTGAAATATTGCAGGAGTTTCGGTCCGGGGGTTCGAACCCGTTGTAAAGTCTAAGGTTCGGTTCGCGGACCGGTTCTTGGAGCCCCTGAACGCAATGTTCTGGTTCGAGCCCATGGTTCGCATGAACATAAAAGAAAAGTATGACTTTCGATTTATTAATTCGTAAAAAAATAAATTTATACAAATTTATCTCCATATGATTAAACATAATATTGAATACTTAAGTTAGTTTTTTTTTTATAAAATCCATTAGATGGCATTAACAAGCTTTAAAAACTGCTTAGTTTAAGTTAAGGGGGTAGTACAAGTCGGGCCGGAAAAAAAAATCGAAAAGTGAAGTCCCAAAAGGATTTTCGAAAACTCGAATTAGTTTAGGAGATATAGTCCTTTTAGTGACTCGGGGGGACCCAAATGTCCCAGCAACTGCAATCTTTAAACGCTTTTTTCTCTAATTCAGAAAAAACAAACTTAAGTGTTGAAAATGCTTGTTCAACTGATACCAGAGTTGCTGGAACGGCTAGTATGGTTAAGGCAATATTTTGTAAGTCTTCGTTATTATGTGTGAAATCTACTGATGTCAAGCTGAACTTTCTTAAAAAAATCATTAACCACTAAATATAAAGTGTGTGCAGCACAACGAACTGTAGTAATAGAGTCCTCCAGGGAATCTATTGAGGCAACTTCGTCATCGTCCAAATCAACAAATACTTCTGGGTCACATGAGCAACTTTCTTCGATATTACATTCTTCATCGATGCATTCCTTTTCTGCTCTGTCTGTTCGAAACATTGTTTGCTCCATTATCGATGATAATAGTATAAATCTGACTTAGAGAAACGTCGTAGGATTCGAGAACTTCTTGAATGATAGCAGTCAGATTTGGGGTCTTATGTTGGACGTGGACCTCTTTCATCGCCAGCTTGTAATCTTAGATATCATCATCCCTATGAATCTGACGTACATATGATATGTTTGGATGTTTGTTCATACCTAGTTGTTCATATCTTGTTCATACTATGTATGAAAGTGATTTGGGCTATTAAATTTGTGGCAGCTATCACTAGTCATCTACCAAGAACTGTCATCTCGAGCAGCAGTAGTAAAATGGCGCCAAATTCACATAAGTACATACATTTTTTTTCTGTGGTTATTTAAGAAAACTCGTTTACTATATCTAACGGCATAGTACTTAGTGGGTGGTGAGCAGCAAAATCAAACACAAGGGCAGCTTTTATAGTAAAGATTAACAGATATATTCGGATATTATGAATGAAACCTTCTGTTCAATCAAGTTATCATAATTGATCTTGTTACTTTACATAAAAAATTAACTACGCTTAGTTAAAACTGCAATCGTTTATAATCAAATCTCCAGAGATTTTCCAATTTCCATGAATGTATCGTTACTTAAATTGGTGAACCGAACCCCCTTTTTCCAAAAAGTGGTCCGGTTCGGGTTCGATGAACCAAAAATTTAAGGCAACTGGTTCGTGGTCTGGTTTGCGAACCTCAAAAACCCGGAAACGAACCGGTCCTCAGGGTTTCGGTTCCGGATTGGTTTGCAGCCTTGGTTGAAAACGCTTGAAATCTTACCTAGATCAGCTCTAACAAATATGTATAGATTCAATCTGTTAGATTACCCCGATTTATTCCAATTTAAGGCTTATTTAATGAGCTCTCTCTCACTTTGCGTATTTGACAAAGATCATATTCTTGACAGCCCTGTTGGTTCTTACGTATGGAATATTTGTAGTACTGCAACGATGCTAAACGCTCCAGCCACTAAATTTTAGTACCCGGAACACCGCATTGCCAAATCGTTTTAAATTTATATACAAGTCAATCACTTTTTCCTCTTCCAGACAGGGTATTCGAGTTGTCTGCCCCCATAGATTTGCTACATTGTATGCCGATCGCTTTTGAATGTGAGTAATTTTGCACGGACAGCGGATGGCATATACAGGGGGAAACGGGAAGCTGATTACAGTGGCATCTGGTTGGACTGGCCCAAAATCATTGGCAACAAATTGCCATTGGCATATTTCCCGCAAGTGTCGCCGTACCATTCTATGGCTTCATTTGCTGATCATAAATTGCCTGAAGCTGGAAGTGGTTTGTACAACTTGTACACTACGCACTAAAGTTTTTCACTTAAAGTTTCCAATCCTTTCCATAAGCAAAAAAAAAAGAAGAAAGAAAGAAAGAATTAACAAACTTTTTGTCGCCTTCTTCTCTTACTCCGTCGTCTTCATTCCTGCTGCTTTGCTGAATTCAATTTAAATTTAATTACTTCAAAATGCCAACTTCTGACACACATTTCAGTCGTTGGGTTGCGGGGATGCACAAAATTAATGACTCTGCGTTGAGCTGGCTCGTTTCGTCTGGCAAATCAGTCTGTATAATGCATTGCATTATGACGTTTAGTACATTTCCCAGTAAAATTGTTGTAGTTGTCATTTAATCAGATTACAAATATATATTATTAGCTAAGGCAACAGGAAAAACAATGTGTGCTATCCTGTCGCTGTCTCATATTGACATTTGCCGCTCCTCCTAATCCTTTGCCTCCATTCAATTGTTTTGCTCGTTAATAATAATCGGATTGTTGTTGATAAAATCTTCAGCTGAGTGTGTGTGTGTGCCAACTATAATGAGTATAAAAGGCAAACCTGAAGGACACTTGTTGCACTCGAACTATCTTAAGTACTTTTCCGAGAATTGTCCTCCACTAAGAACTCGAAATGCCTAAACGTAGACTTAAACAACATTTTATTATTCTATATTTTGACTCAGTCAGTCAGTTAAAATCAAGGCATTTGGTTAAGATTTTCATTTTAATCCCCTCTTTTTTTTGTAACCAAAAACCGTACGGAGCCGAAAACAGCAGGGGGAATGCATTGCATTGTCTGGAAACTTAGAAAGACACGGACATAAAACTTTTAGCTGCACACAGCTGAGTGGAGTTTTGGCATTTAAATGCTCCACCTATGGGATTTTCATTTGTTGTTCATATTTAAGTAGCTCGCGATTTGAATTTTCCCTCTTAGTTGTGTGTGGGTGTGTTTGGTTGGTTGTGGGGCGGAAAATGCGGTAGTAAATTTACACATTGAAATCTTAAGCGCTCCCCAGGGTGGACGAAGCAGAAGAAGAAGGAAAAAGTTTTCCACGTGAAATTTGTAGGAACTTGCAATACCTTGACTTGGTGGCACTTGGAACAATGCGGCGTTTATATATACGTACTTACACAGCATATGTTATGAGGGAGTTAGGTGGGCATGGAGGGTGGACGCTCGCCATTTGACCGGAAGTTCGACAAAAGTTCAAATTACACCCACACACACGCACAGGACGGAGGCTGCTGTTATTCATTCGTTTTTGCAAATAAATGAACCGTATACTAAAACAAACAAATTCAATTGAATCACTCTCCTGGGCATTACAATTGAATGTCTGCCCTCTCAGTCTCTATGGCTCTTTGTGTGCGTGCGTAGTTTTTCCCGAAAGAAAATCTAATGAAAATGTTCAATTTGTTGCAAACAAACAAGGAACAAGAGAACAAAAAATATACCAAAATCTCTCAAAAAACACACACACAAAAGTTCACAGCTTTTGTTGTTGCTGCTGCTGCCGCTGCGGCGGCTGCTGCACTCGGCTGATTGGAAGTTTTTGGCCATTTTGTTAGTTCAAGGGCAAACAACTTAACAACTTAAACCCTGAAAAAGGTTCGAAAAATCTGTGGCATAAGTTGTGTGAAAATAATATCAACTTTGTTGAAGTTTTAAAAAATTCAAAATAAGCTTCATTGAAACCATTCCAACATTGGATAGCTTATTTTATTTTGATCAGTTTTCCATAAATAGTTAAGTAGCTCAACTATAAACGTGTCATAAATGGAATTTTTTATGATTCAGTACAATTACATTGTTGATCTTAAATAGACTTTAGGCAGACACAAGCATTACCTACATTCTGAACTTTATTAAGTGCTCAATCGATTTAAATTTGTGAAAGCAACATATAATAAGTCAAAAAACTCCGCAGTTTACACTTTTATAACTAAAATTGTTTTGTGTTTTAAAAATGTTGGCTCAAAAACTCCGACCTGCGTTTAAATCACAAGCTTTAACCTTAAACTCTTTAGTTTTCGACCTTTGGGGAGGATTTTCGAGACGAATACTTTGTTTATACGCCAGCTTTTTGCAAATAGAAATGATTTGTAGATAACTAAATCACTGTTTATACGCTAAATAGCTTTCTTAAATATATGTATTGTGACCAGAGCTAGCAAATAACAATTGACCGTTTTCCGTTGTCCAAAAATTACAGTTTTTTACGGACCCTTTGAGCAAAAAGTCAGAGATAAACCGTTCACATCGGCACATGAACGAATCGCTCAGTGCTCAAAGAACAACCAATGAATTTTTTTACATTTTGCTCGGCTCATTCACTGAGCAAATCGTCGCGAGCGAAGAAGATAAAAGTCATTTGCGTTTGTGTGTGTGTATGTATGAGTGAGGAGTCTGCTTGGGCTTGCGACTCACACACAAACACACACACAACACAAACAAAGAAAAAAAAGACCCTTTAGGGTGAGTCGTTCAGCTTTTTGCTCATCTACTGACTCTTAATGTGCGAGCGATCAGTCGGATCGCTGTCAATAAATTGTTATTGAAAGAGCAAAACAAGAAAAACTCAACTGAGAACAGTCAACTAAAAACAAAAACAAGGAGAAACGAAGTGATCTGCTCAGAGCGAGAGCAAGCATGCATGAATTTTTTCGGTTTTGTTATTGAGCAGACCGCAAAGGTAAAAATGTTCAATTGTTACGACAATATTTCATTAAGTTTGAATGCATCAGGATCATCTCTAAAACGGGGACGGTCTTGAATGAACTATGCTGTGTTTTCAAAGAACAAAGCGGCGTCGAATTTTTGAGCTTAAAGAAACTTTAGAAACTTAATAAGTCTGCAGGCAATGATTTGCGATCCGCAAGCCTACTACAGAAGTTCTTATTATTACCAGCAACGACTTTTTCCGTCATTGATCTTATAAGATATGCAATTTTTTCAATTTTATAATGTAGACGCATAGGAGGGGGAGATATACTTCGTTAACGGTGCCAATTTTTTCAATATAGTATTATTACACTATTATAAAGCTACTAACAAAATTTCGATATCTCTACTGGAAGTATTTTAGGCCACCTTCTCCATACATGACCGACCACTGTGCAATGGGGCCATATTTCAACAAAGAGCTTTAAGCTTTTAGATAAATTGGGATAGATTCTAAACGATTTGGAAGCATAATCTTTTTCATGATTTGAAGATCAAACACTTCTGAAGCATGTATACTATAGTAGATCTCTCAGGAAGCAATGGTTGATGATGTTCTCAACGTTTTTAATCCATCGCATTTGCCGAAGTGCATTATATCTCTCGAGGACATTCACTAACTGAATATCAGCACCTTCCCTGTTGAGGTGCATATCCTCAAATCGTGGTCCTTCAAACGTTTGCGTAGGTAGCCATCGTCGTGGTGCATTGTTGTCGCAATAAAATCGCGTTAGAACATTTCTACCCAGTCACTAACTCACAAGCAAATCTTTACCATCACTAACAGAATATCACGACCATCGGGGTCGCGGTCCCACCAATCCCAAAAAGAGAGAAGTTGGCAGCCCTGGCGGCCTGAAAAGAGAAGCGGGGAAGAAGTTCAAGCGACGATCGGAAGGAGTTGGTTTTTTGCAGGCAAAGCGAGCGGTTGGGTGACTCATCCCAAGATACTTAAAACCAACCCAAGAACAGGACAACACGTGCACAAGGATCGCAACGAGACACAAGTGAACAACAACAAGTGCACAAAGATCGCTACGAAGGAGTAAGAGGCGCCACAGTTGCGCAGGTGTGTGGCAAGTTGGCCTAGGAAGCAAGTGGCCATGTGCCTGGGAACTTTTCTTAATTAGTTCTCTCTGTGCGGAGATAGGAAGGTGTAAAAATTATGAAATGAAAACAAAATAGTCAAAGTGAATGCTAGCAGGCTCAATGTCGAGATTTGATTATAGTTTATTAATCAACCAGAAAATTCAACAGAAAATACATATGAACATGAACAGTAGCTGTGGCTGTGTAGACGGCCGTTTCGGCTGCCGCCATGGCAAAGTCTTTGTCAGTACACTTTCAGCTGCTGTCACACCAACAAGCCTTTTAGTAAAGTAAAAATAGCTTGTCAAGATGACACAGCCCCAAAAGGGCCAAAGCCGAGCCTCTCTCAATCTCTTAGCTTGTGCGCTTGTAATTTTAGCACAAGAGAAAGGGACTTACAGTTTAACGCCAAGTCCGAACGGCAGTTTGTAGAGCTTTTCATGGCTAATTACTACAAAGCTGGCGCAAACAGCAAAGAGGTGTAGCTGCGTGTAAAGTTTTATTCTAAGAAAAAAACTTTTCATTTGATGTTAGTTTACTATCCTTTCCCTTATTTTCACAAAGTTTGGTCAAAATCGGTCATCTATATAGTATAGCTTCATAGAAAAGTATAGTCTGAAAAGTTTTCTTAAGCTAAGTTCACACAGGCAAATAGCCATGATGACAGATGTTGAATGACTTAAAACTAAAGCTATGGTTTTTCCAAATTATTTGCCTGTGTGAACTTAGCTTTAGTTAGAAAAACTTTTTTGTTTTCAATGGAAATGTGCTTAAAAGTGGCATTTACTTATTTGGAATGCTTTCACACAATTCTGCAAAGTATTGTCAAAATCGGTTGACTACAGCATATAGCTACCATAAAACCGATCGGTTGAAAAACTAGTTCTAGTGAGAAAAACTTTTTTGCTTTCAATGGAAACGTCCTTATCATTGGCATATACTTTTACACAAATTGTACAAAGTTTTGTCAAAATCGGATGACTGTACCATATAGCTGCAGTTCGAATGATCGGTCGGAAAAGAAGTTCTAGTGAACCTTTGAATTTAATCAAAGAAAACTGGAAAGATTCATGTATTAACCAAAGTCCAAGAAGGTATTAATGTAGGTCAAAAAATCTGAAGGCACTCCATAAGAAAAGTTTTAGAACAAGTTGAGAATTTTAAGAAAAGTTTTTTGGAGCTGTCATCATAAGTCTATTTTGTACTCAATCCAATCTCATTTGTACTTTAATTAAGAACGATCTTTTCTTAAGTTTTTTGATTCTCTATAGGTTCAAAAAGTTCTTTATTTAAGTACTTGTGTTCTCATTGTAATAATATTAATGATCGTTTTCCGATTTTGTATTATTTCGTACATGATTTAAGTTCTTCCAAGAAGAAAATTTTATGTACAAAACGGTAACAATTCTTTGCCTTTTGATCTAGGTTTTAGAACCCTTCTAGGGGATTTTTAAAAACTTTTCAAAACTCTCAAATTTTTCATCAGATTTGGATAGAAAATAGTCTATTTCATATCGACATAATTGATCTTAAACTGCTTTCCACCGCTGCTCAAAGCTGTCCATCAGCCAAGTTTTGCGATTTGCAGAGTGAAATTGGTCGAAAAAGCTGTTTCAAGTCGCCAAATTTTTGCGAATGCGTAAATGGGAGCATGGCTGCATGTAATAGCTAATCTTGTCTCAATATTGCCTAACCCAAAGCACCCACCCATGTTGACCCTTGGCCCTGCCTCTGCCCCGCCCTTTGCCTGATGTGTGTGACATGCAAGCGATTTGTTGTTTTATGTGACTCTTAGGTATGTCTCGGGCAATTGGCCCCTTTGTAGGATCGTTAAAAGTTTTGTTTATGTCTCTTTATGGTAATTTTAGCAGTTTGGCCTTTTGGCCATTTCAGGTGTGTCTGGCCAACAAGCGCAAGCTCTTGTTCAAAAATTGATATTAAAATGCCATGAAAAGTGCAAGTAAACTTGTGGCGAGGAATTTTCGCCTAATTGATGGCCACTATAAAAGCGACCACAAAGCTGCAAATGAACTGCAACTGGCAAACATCATATTCCACCTCTTGTTTGTGTTCGTGTTTGTTTACTGCGTAAATCATCATTAAATAAATTGCTCAAAATTATCGCCCAAAACTCTGTTTGGCATTTGCGCTCCTCTGGACAGTTATTGTGACTAATTTTCTTCCTTCTCCCGTCG
This sequence comes from Lordiphosa collinella, assembly GCA_018904265.1. Taxonomy (NCBI): domain Eukaryota; kingdom Metazoa; phylum Arthropoda; class Insecta; order Diptera; family Drosophilidae; genus Lordiphosa; species Lordiphosa collinella. The sequence goes on along the minus strand of JAEIFV010000430.1, from coordinate 233,735 downwards.
AAAAGTGGGCGGCTTTTAGCCGTGCAATTTTCTGTCAAATTTGTGTATGATTTTCATTTGATAAAGAGGCCTGCGACTAGCTGGGGGAAACTTTCTTCCTGGTCTTAAAAACTGGCAGCTGTCCATCAAAACTTTTGCACGACTCCGATGATGAGCTGCTCTTTCCAACATGAATAATCAAAAATGGGAAGAAAAAACAATATGTAAAAACTCGCCTTTCCAAATTGGCGGCTATCCATTGTTCACAAAACGCAGACAGTGGGCAATAAATGAGTGTGGGCGTGTCTCTAATCAAGGCGAAACGTTGAATCAGAAACGCTTGCACAATAACCAGGAAAAGCGACGACAGAAAAACGCTCTAAAAGCGGAGCATGGCTTGAAGATGGTAGATTTCAAATGTAGAAACTTCAATAACCAATTGTGCACACTTTTCAAAAATGGAATGTAATTTTGTCTGGGCTCTAGCCAAAACTGTGCAAAGTTGAGAGAAGTTGTTCAACTCCATTTTAGTGACTAAGCGACTGATTGAGAGTGTTTAAAGCGTTTATCTAAAGCGGCTACTGGCGAAAGGAGCCGGTGGCAAACGCACACATGACATAATGAATGTGCTACAAGTGGCAAACATTTGTTATAACATATGTGTTTCTTGTACCCATAAGAAATTGAGCGTCCCCTAAGAATTTATATATGTTTTCAAAAACTTATTGAAGTTTTCTTCATTGTGTAAGTCCACAGTCAAATAATTTGCCAAAGTTCTTGCAAATTAAAACTGAAGCGGTGTGCTTATAAGTATTTTAAAAAGGTTCCTATTTAGGCTTAATAACAAAATTTTCATTAAAACTTGACCAAATTAATTATCTCAGAATCTTAGCTTTAGTTTATTTCGGATGAAAGGACATATTTTGTTTATTTCGTCTTATTTCCACATTGTCTAATTTACAAGTAAATTTTCTAGAAAATAGTTCAGTGTGCGTTAAAGATGTACATGATTGCATCCGTAGACTTTAGGCTTTCACACTGGGCGCAGCATTGGCCACTGCGAAAACCTGTTCATGCGATCACACCAAACCCAGTTCAAAAATATCTGACAGCTCTGAACAATAAAAAAAAATATGGAAAGTAAACTTCGGCTCCGCCGAAAGTTTTGTATACGGCTTCCAATGAAGACAAAAAGTTTTTCTAACTAAGACTACTTTTTGGACCTTACTTTTTATGGGCTACTACTATATAGATGTCTGATTTCGATCACACTCTTCCGATTTCGACCAAACTTAGTGAAATCATGGGAAAGGATTGTAAACTAAGAAATACGTATTTTGGGGGCGTTTGCATTAAAAACAAAAAAGTTTTTCTCACTAGAACTAGTTTTTCGACCGATCTTTCCTATGGCAGCTTTATGCTATAGTCATCCGATTTCGACAAAACTTAGTGAAATGGGAGAGATAGTAAACGAAGAAATACGTACTTTGGAGGCGTTTGCATTAAAAACAAAAAGTTTTTCCACTAAGACTAGTTTTTCGAACGATCGTTCCTATGGCAGCTATATGCTATAGTCATCCGATCCTGGTTCCGACAAATGTGCAGCGTATTTATACCAAAAGACGTCGTGCGAGTTTGGTGAGGATAGCTTTAACTGACGGAGGAGATAGCATAGAAACAGACAGACGGACAGCAACACGGACGGACGGACAGACGACGGCTAAATCAACTCAACTCGTCGTGCTGATCAAGAATATATATACTTTATGTGGTCGGAGATGCTTCCTTCAATGCGTTACAAACATCCGCACAATTTTAAAATACCCTCTGCAAGGGTATCAAAATTTTATTAAAACCATTCTCCCACGAGGATTTGAACCCTCAACCTCAACGTTTTAGAGAAACAACAGACATCCTCCTAAATGCGACTTTGGGCTACAGTTTATAATGTGATTTAGAGGCATGGACAGAAACACGTAATCTGGTGGTGATGGCTGAGACGGCGGTGTCAGCGATTGTTGCAGTCTTCGAGGTTCAAGTTCGAACCCCAGTAAGGGTGAAGAAATTGAATACCTTCAATGCTCTTTTGAACACATTATGACTGTGAATGCTCATAACAAAGTGTCAGAAATGTGTCGGAAAATGCACATATGTGCTTGCTGGGATTTTATTTTGGTTGGCTGTTTTGCTTCAAGTGCCTAGAAAAGTAAAGAATTGAATGTGTCTTTAATGAGGCTTTAATATGCTTTATTGGGATGGTAAAAGCACTTATATCTGTGTCAAAAAAGAGTCAGATTAGACTCAAAATTTTGCCTAAATAGTGTCTTTAATAAGGTTTTGATATGCTTCATTGGGAGGGTGAAAGCACTTATATCTGTGTCAGAAAAGAGTCAGATTAGGCCCAAAAATCTTCCTCATAAAGTGCGACTGTTTTCATAGAAAAAATCGCTCATTCTGGGCTGTTTTTTGAGCACATTATGACGGTGAATGCTCTTAAAAAAGCTTGAGAAAAGTGTCACATCACGCACGTATCACTTGTTGGGGATCACTTGTTTGGGACAAGCACTCATACACACTTGCAGTTTACTGAGGCACACCCAACCAACATTTGCAAGATCATTCTAACAAAAATCACCTTGAAGAGTCTTTTTCAAGCACTTTTGATAATTAAAACTTTTTATATTAAAAGCGGACTCGAAAATAAGAATAAATGGACGTACAATAGAAAATATAAAATTTGGCACGCAACTTTAAATTGTAATTTTTTGCCTCGTTCAGTATTCATGCTTAAATATGTGCACTTTGGCTCAGGTTGGGGTCCGATTTCCGATTGCCTCAGAAGTGGTACCAGTAGCAGAACTATTTCGGAATCTTAATGGTAGATTTGAGGCCGCAAAATGATCATTTTTGTGGGCCTAATTTTTCTAAAAAGCAGTCGATTTCCAGACTTTCTTAGTCTTCTCGTTCTTCTCTTTAAAAACTAATAACATAAAACAGTCTGGAAATCCGAAGAAGAATGACTCTTGCTAACCGATGTTACTATTAACAGCAGTGGATAAGGCAGGGCGCTTGATGTGTCCAACTGGTCCCAGCTCGCACAAGACAGAGGCGAGCGGTGAGCATCAATTGCAGGGGCCGAGACCGTCAAGCGGTTGTGACTGAAGATGTTAAAATAAATACAAGCTTTTGCACAACTTTATGTTACCATTTTTAAACAATTTTTATTGGTTCAGGTCTTTACCCTCATATCATATGAATTCCCTCTTGTAGGCCCTTTTTTTTAATTCTTCAGGTTGGGCTTATTTGAAGATGGACCGTAAAGCGAATACAAATTCTTAAGGAAGGACTTAACCAATAGAAGTGCTTTTGGAGTAAGCAGCTGTAGAGCTTCAGCTAAAACTAACTCTGAACTCAACTTCTTTAAGCCTTCAAAGCGCAATTATACGAATCAGCTTCGATTGTTAGAGGCAACATGTAGCCTCAACCTTCTGTCAACAATGTTGCAGCCACAATGTTGCCATATAAAAAACGAGCCTACATAAATCGTAAATTTGGAAAGTTTGCTTGTCGAGTGTAATGACTGTCTCATTTCAACACGAAGGAAGGCCTGTCATTCATTAACAAGACCCAAAATTATGAATGTTGCTCTGCGAAGGCGACAAGTGTCAAACAGGCTGGAACTGGCGACTGGACAGTGGCTCTGGGCTTTGATTGTCGTACAATTAAAGTTTTCACCTATAAAAATAAGAAAAGGCAACAGGGAGTAGGCTTACATAATGGCAACAACAACAACAACAAACACTCGCCGTATGATTAACACAAATTATTTTGTAATATGCGTTGGCAAATTGCTGCTTTAAGCTGAAGCTGAGGCTAACTCAGCCCATCGAATGCGCCTCCAGCTCCAACTACATCGCCGCCTGTCGCCGTGAGCCGTAAGTCAAACAAATCAGTCGTGCCAGAAGATTAATGGCGGCATTATTGTGTCGGTGTCGCCTGCATAGTCATTGTGGACAGACTATCCAGAGCAACTTCATCATCATGCAACTGGTCAGCGTAACCCGCTCCCGCCCACACTTCCCAAGGGTTCTGCTGATGGTCACGTGATGTATATAAATGCATGGACTCCACTTGACTAAATGCTCACGCACCCATCACCACTGGCCACCAGTGGATGCGATTTTTCTTGCAGTAAATAATTTTTCATGCCAGCTGGCCATGTGATGTCTGTCTGCCTTTTGGTCCTCTGACTATGACTGTGTGCAACTCTCTGCCTCTGTCCCTTCCTTAAGCCTGGTCGTCGTATTATAGCCCATTGATCAGTTTGTTTTACTAGCTCCTGCCCTGGTCTGGTCTGGCCTGGCCTGGCTATGCGGTCTCCTTCTCTCCCTCAGGCTGTTATCGTCGTTGTCTGGTTTTGTGTACATTTTGGATTATGAACTCTTTAAAGCATTTCGGTTTGATGTCTGCAACTGTGGATGCAGATGAGGATGCCGATGCCTGCTGGTCGATTGACAGAGTGGGAGTAGGTCTGGAGGAGTGGATTTGACCAAATATGGAGCAATGCTTAAAAATGTGAAATAAAATTGATGTGGCTCCTGCTGATGATGAAGATGATGATGATTTATTTGTAGGTACTTATTTTCATGTGGTATATCCATTCGTTTTGAGTGCTTAACGATATACATTTATTTTTGATTTATTAATATCGATAACTGATCGATACTCTTGAATTTAGATCGATGCCAAGTAGTTGAAAGCTATCGCTCGCTTTATTCTGCATGAATATCGATATCTGATTCAAATCTGCATTTAATTTGGTATTCATGATATTTTCTACATTTTATGACTTTATATTTTCGATATCCAATGGATTAATCAATTTATATTATCGATGAATATTTCATTTAATCGATTTTATCAATCCGTTCAATTTGGCCAGCTTCAATTTTCATTTTCTTTTTTAAAATGAGTGCGATTCAAACTAAACTAAAATTTAGTTTGTTTTATCCTTGCATTATTCAATAAAAGTCTTCGTACTGATCGCTCGTCGATAATTAAAATTGGATGCTTTAAACGCATGTGTGCGTCATCTAATCTTAGCATGCTCTCTGTTCGTTGTTGCGATGACGTTAAGACGTGAAGAAAATACAATAAAAGATCGGTACTTGATATTTTTTTATACCCTGTTCTAATTTTGATAGACCTTCCAAACTTTATATATATTAAGGTTAGGCCCAATATCTATCTATTCTGAAATATCAATAAGATCGGAAAAAAACACCAAAGTTATATACGAATCAATTTTGCTTGTGGGAGAGTGGTGGGACTTTAGTTACCGCGATTGCATATTTTCATGTGTGTATGTATGAGTGGTTGGAGTATGTGTATGAAAAACACAAGAAGTCAAGGTACAAGGAACAGGGTATTTTATTTATTTATTTATTTAGTATTTCGCGGATTTACAAATTTTGTAGTCGGAAAGGGCACTCGACTACAGGCTCCCTTACTTTTGTGTTTATTGAAGTTTCAATTTGAAATTTTCAAACAATCGTTTATTTAGGTAGCTATTTATTATATCATCTCATTGATAAAACTTTGTAGGAATGTGTTTTGTAAATAAGAATTTGCCAAAAGGCTTCCATTGAAAACAAAAAGTTTTTCTAACAGACTACTTTTTCGACCTTAATCTTTCTATGGGATCTATATGCTACTAGATATCCGATTTCGGCCAAACCTTGTGGAATTGTGGAAAAGTATAATACACTGTTAAGTGTACGCCAATTTGGAGGACGTTCCCATTTAAAACAAAAAAGTTTTTCTCACTAGAACTTGTTTTTCGACCGATCGTTCATATGGCAGCTATATGCTATAGTCATCCGATCCGGCCGGTTCCGTCAAAAGTGCAGGGTATTTATACCAGAAGACTTCGTGCAAAATTTGGTGAGAATAGCTTTAAGACTGACAGAGGAGATAGCATAGAAACAGACGGACAGAAGGACAGACGGACAGGGCCAAATCAACTCGTCATGCTGATCAAGAATATATATACTTTATATGGTCGGAGATGCTTCCTTCTATGCGTTACAAACATCTGGACAATTTTATAATACCCACTGCAAGGGTATAAAAAAGGTCTCGATTCCAAGAATAGATATTCTTGGTTGTAAGCATAAAAAATCTCGGTGGTGGGCGTGGAGGGGTCGGGTCGAGGAAAGGGGTTGGTGGGTGGTAGTGGTCGCTGGGTGTTAATTGGTCGGTGGGGGGCGACACTGACACCACCGCCCAGCCAACGGCACCACACCTCTGGTGTTTACCGTGGCGCCTATGTCGGATTATAAGTCGACGGTGCCAGTGCCAGCCATTGCTAAGGCGAAAAAGAGAATTGTTTTCATTTTTTGCTCGCGCTCTCCGTTTTTGGCTCTCCGCACTTCCCTCGCCATCAAGCTCGAAGTCGTGAACGATTATGTTCTCGAATACGAAAATATTTCTTCTTAAAAAACCAAGAAGAAAAATTACTGAATTTAAGAAGAATTCATCCTCGAATTCAAAGCTTTTAAATGATTCACAAAAACAAGAGTTTAAAATTTTATTGGTAATATTTTTCAGATTACGAAATGAAATTGTACTTAACAGTAAATTATGTTTTGAATTTTCCCATGTGATCTACAAATCGCGTCCAATTGAAAGTAGCTCGGCTTTGGCCCTTTGTGGCTGTCAAGCCATAAAATAAAGCGTCACGCGTCACGCTGATTTACATAATTTGTGGTGTTGTTGTTTAGGGCTTTAAGTTGGTCGTGTAGGGGGAGTGGGAATACTTAGTATTGAGTACTATGAATTGAGTACTGAGTATCGAGTATAGAGTATCGAGTACTTAGAGTCGAGTACACTCAGTATCAAATACAGAGTATCGACTAGTGGGTATCGAGTACTTAGTATCGTGTACTTAGCATCGGTTGCTGAGTACCAAATACAAAGTATCTAGTGTTAGTATCGAGTATTTAGTATTGAGTACTAAGTATTGGGGTCTTACAATCGAGTACTGAGTATCAAATACTGTGTATCGAGTACTTGGTATCGAGTACTTAGTATCAAGCACTAAAAATCAAATACTGCCTAATCGACTACTGAGTATCGAGTACTTATTGAGTACGGAGTATAGAGTACTTAGTATAGAGTACTTAATATCGAGTACTTAGTGTCGAGTACTGAGTATCAAATTCTGAGAATCAAGTTCTTGGCATCGTATCGAGTATTTCGTGTCGAGTACTTAGTATGGAGTACTATTATCAATTACTGAGTATCGGGTTTTGAGTATTGAGTTTTGAGTATCGAGTATATAGTAACACACAACCACAATAATGTGAAAGGCGAGCGTATCGTACCCAACATGATTCACATCAAGGCCCCGAGAGTGTTAGCCCTACACATACCTTTTTTTATTAACACTGTGTAAAGCATGAGCTGAACCAAGGTTCGAACTAAAACCTTAGCCTAAAAACCTCGAGCCTCAGATGTCCGAACCTTAACCATTGAAATTTTTTGTAAGAACCCGCGAGTCGGAGCTCCGGACAAATTTTTTGGCTTGCAGCCCTGCACAAAACAAGCCCGATGTTCACGGAAAACACCGCTGTGGTTATTCCTTGCTGAGTGCTGAGCCTTATGACTGCATTCGTCACTGTGATATGTCGCAATGTTTCACGTAAGGTCGACAGTCGTCTGCGTTAAGAAGACGACTTTCGCGTTAAGTATGAGGTCCCGAGTTTATTTCTCACACAAGGTTTTACTTAATTTTAAATTCGTCAACACTTACTAGATTTAAAATCGATAACTAGTCGATTTTAAGGTGAATATATCTAAGAATTTTGCCATATCTAGTTTTTGACCCCACAGTGCTTTCGCCCGTAACTTCCATATGCCTTTTCCTTTCGCCTCGAGTGGGGCAGTGGCTTTTCATTTCATTTCTTTCTCGGTTTGGGGTTTTTCTTTCTATTTTTTTCATTCAGCTAAAGCGGCTTTCGTGTCTTGTTAGCAGCCGCAGCCGCAATTGCCCGTAGGTCGTCGAGGACTTTCCATAGCACAAGGCTATGCAAATTTGTCAAGTTTATTGAGCTGCTGCGGCTGCTGCTGCTGCACTTGTGACTCGGGCTTAGAGTCCGAAGTGGGTACAAGTCATGGTACTTGAACCACCGAAAAAATCCCAGCCTAACCAATCCAAACAGCAAGCAAGTGAATGCTTGCTGGTGCAGCCAGAGCCTGGAAAACTTTTTGCGCCCAACATTTAATTAAATTCCTTTGCACCTTTAGTGCTGCGCTAAAAATTCCGAAATGCCGACGAAAGGACTTCCTGGCCTCAGGACATGCCGCTGCTGCTGCTGGTGCTGCTGGCAATAACAAATTAATCTTTGCGGTTGCGTCCCGGTAAGCCCTACAAATGAGGCATTTGATTTTAAAACTAGCTTTGGCCAAAGTTTTGCCCGAGACAAAAGCGGAACCCGTTTTATGTTGCTGCCACGGATGGGACGAGGGGGACGGAGAGGGTCGATTCAATCAACTTGCTGAATTATGTTGACACGGCACGCACAACTGCCAAACAAGGCGGTTGCATACTTTCCAGGGAACGACAAAGTTTTCAATTTACGTTTTGCCAAACGGAGGTCCACAATTTGCTGCCACTTGCACTTCGTCTTCAATTTGGCAAATGCGCCTCAAGTCACAGGCCACGTAACAGGAAGGAAATGCATAACAAAGCGTTTCTTATGAGCAAGCGAAAGGGTCTGCAGGAGGCTAGCTGCATGTTTAATCGATAAGTTTTAGAGTGTGCGTGGGTGTGTGTGTGTGTGAGTGTGTTTGGGTGTGTATTCAAATAATGATAAAGATAATGCGATTATCGATTTAGTGGAATTATTGAGATTAATCTGCAATGAACCGAATCAAACTCAAATCAATTGCCAAGCGCCAAAGGGGCGTAGCAACTTTTCAATTTCTTTTGCACGCAGACAATCGACTACACTTAGAAAAAAAAACAAGTAGTTGGTAATGGATCTTAGTATAAAATTCTTCTTATCGTTTTTAATTGATAAATAAACTTGGATTTTTATCAATTATTCTGATTTATTTGACAATTTGCCCAATTAATGACTTGAGAATATCGAAAACTTATCGATTTAAGTGAAAATATATCGAAAAACTATCGAAATAGTCTTAAGAAAGTCTCGATTTACTGTTGAAAAAGCATTTGCATGCCTTAAACTGTCTAAAGAGTTTTTAAATTAATCCTTCTAAATCCAAGAAATTTTCAAGAATTTTATTTCTGCCTGCAAGTACGAAAACTTTTAATTTCTAGTATTTTTTCTTCTTTTTAGCATATAAGTTCTAGATTCAAGAATGGTTCATACCTAAATTAAGTACTTATCTACCATATCTAAATTCCTTTCCATTAATACCACCACCCAATCACTCTTTTTATCCCAAGTGTATGTACCTCCTGCCCATCATCTTCTCTCCTCTCTCTCTCTCCCCATCCACTCCCACACGCCCTGTTCTCGCCCAGAGCAACGCTTGGCGCTTGTCCTTTAAGCCACTTGCCGTCTTTTGTCCTTTGGGGCAATCAATCCGTGTTAATGGCTCCGCAGCTAAATCAAAAAGATTGCCACAGCATAAAAAAAAGGGAAAGCCAACGCCAAAGCTGCACCCCTCCTCCCCGAAGCTGAGAATGTGTCCAGAGAAAACAAAAAGAAAAAGAAATTCGAAAACTTTACACAAATATTTTGCCACTTTGCTTTTGGAAATCTTTGCCAAAGATGGTAGCAACTTCAATTTTGTTGTTGGCCTGCATGTGGCATGCTTAAGCTATTTAATTATGGCCAAGTTAAACTTGTCTGCCCTGCAGTAAGAACAACTTACACACTATTCCAGCGCACACACACACACTGACTAAGCCAGGCCCAGCTGAGGCTTAAAAGGGGGGACAAAGGGGAAGCCAAATGCAATTTGTATGCCCGTCAAATGTGCCTCGTTATTGCGAAATTTAGAACTGCTCGAAATAATTCCAACAAATTTTCGTGCAAACGAGGCAGACGAAGTTACAACAACAACAACAATAACGCTCTCACACACACACGCGCAGCATCAACAACAAACTACTAAGTATAGAAGAACTGTACACCCCACAAAGGTGACGGAGAGAATTACCTTTAGGCCAAGTAACGCGACGATAAGCGTGAGTTTCCAAAAAAGCATTAGTTGGTGGAAATGAGGTTTAAACGACACAAATAATACTAAGGTCACTCAGGCAAAACATTATCACAAATGTCGTTGAAAATTTGGCCATGATGGCAGATTTTGGCATCCGGCTAAATTACCACTTAGGTCTTACTTAGGTAACCAAAATTTGTCCAAATTATTAACCTATGTGAAATTAGCTTAAGACGTGTCTTACGCGGTGAAGTAAACTTCATGCAGTTTTTCAAAAAGCTCTTGCATATCTGAAAAGGTGTAGAGGTATATGGAGAATTAAAACAAAACCAGGGATGTAAACCACTCGAAAATAAGAACTGGTTCGGTTCAGTGGTTTTCACAGTTTGTAACCGCCGGTTCGGTTCATTCAATGAGTTCTATGAGATGACTGAGCCGCGGTTTAGGTTCGGTTTCTGTAGTAATGTGAGTTTTCGCACACTTTGGAAATTAAATTACTATAAACCATTTGAATATCTCTAAAATCCTTAGTAGACTGTCAAAAATGTATGATGTCTGTTTTGCAGGATTCGTCTGTAAGTTCCTAGAGGAATGCCCTTCGCAATCAGAGAATGTTGGCTAGAAAAGCAAAACGTACCATGCATCTTACACACCCTATTTATCATATTATATGAGAAAAAACTCCCCTGGCTAAGACTGAATTCACTAGTGGACGACCAATCAGTTATCAACTTTCAAGTAAAGAATGCAGATTGATGACAGGCGGCCAATTGCAGGATTACATGTTGTAAAATCTGTGTTAAGTCATCCTTAAAGGTTAAATCTGTCCGGCATCGATAAGGATCATTTCGGTATGTTACGGGTGTGACACGGAAATCTCTAGTGATTTTCGTAAAAACGTTTGGCTTTTAATTTTAAATTCTTTACCATTATAAGTATGTAAAGTGACTATTATATCTTCAGTTTCTAGATCAGATGGTGAATGTTAAGCGATTTGGACCTACTACCTAAATCTACTTGGCTTTTAACAGTCGGTTTCAGTTCGCTCAACTTTCGTCATCTAATTTAGTAGCCTAGCATTTTAGAGGCTTTTCACATATAAATGCAAGAAGTTTAAGTTTAAAATACAAGCGTTTATACGTATCTCACTAGAGATTTCCGTGTCACCCCCTTAATGAAATCCTTGTAGACGCTCGAGCGAATTGTCGTATACAAATTACCTTAGGGAAACGACTTAAACTTCCACATTAATAAGTATCATTGCCTAGAGGAAAGCGATTCACATCTTAAAACTTGTCAGAGAACTGAACAGAACCGACCCGTTTTTCTTTGTGGTTTTCGGTTCGGTTCAGCAATTCTGAAAGAAAGCCGGTTCGGTTCGGTTTAAGACCGGTTCGGTTCAGAACCGGTTTGCATCCCTGAACAAAACCAAATCTCTTTTCTACAAGCAAGTGCTTTTACAAAAACTTCATGAAGTTTGCTGCATCGACTAATAATGTATGGCGCTCAACTGTAAACCGAAAGCTTTTGCTGAAAGCTCATGGATACAACCATGATGCAATAACAAAATGTGGCAATGAGCTTTTTTTGAGAATTGAGCACAGTCAGCTTTGCCGTACCTTGGCTATTGTATCACGAATTGACAAAATTAGCAGATCAGAGTTAGACTGGATTTACACGATGAAGGAAACTTCATGAAGTTTTGCAAAAAGCTCTAGCTTTTAGGAAAGAGGTGTAGTGGAGTCGCTTGCCCCTCTACACCTCTGTCCTACAAGCAAGAGCTGTTTCAAAAACTTCATGAAGTTTGCTACACTAGTATTGAGGAAAATACTAGAGTTTGCAAAAAATCGACGACCAAATAACATTTTAGATCGTGAAATAGAATCATCTGACAGCACATATAAAGACTGCGGTTAGCAAACAGAGTACGTATTTATTATAAGTGCGTGAGTATGCAGGTCTATTTATTATTTTTATACCCCTGCAAAGGGTGTTATAATTTTGCCCAGAAGTTTGCAATGCACAGAAATATTTATTTCCGACCCCATGATCTATATATATTCTTGGTCAGGGTGACGAGCAGAGTTGATTTAGCCCTGTCCGTCTGTCTGTCCGTCAGTCTATCTCATAGCTCCCATAGGAACGATCGGTCGATAAACTAGTTTTAGTAAGATAAAACTTTTTTGTTTTCAATGTAAACTTTCCAAGACTTTGTATCTATTGGTTTTCTTTGCTTTTTCATAATTTTACTAAGTTTGGTGAAAATTGGACAACTATATGGTAAGCTCCCATACAAAGGATAAAATAAACCGGGTAACTATAGCTTATAGCTCCCATTCGAACGATCGGTCTAAAAATGGGTCAAAGTAAAAAAAATTTTTTTTTCATTTTATTTCAATGTTCTTTAATTTGGACATAAATATAGATATATGCTTTTAAACAGATTTTGCAAAATGTGGCCGAAATTGTTAAATCAAAATGAGCATTTGCAAGGGTATTAAAACTTCGGCACAGCCGAAGTTAGCTTAGCCTTCACATTATTTTTCATATTAAAAGACGGGAAACTATTCAGTCGGTTGCACCTCCTGAGATATTCAGATTAAAAGAGAAAATTAGAATTCACGAATGGGAAAATACAAGGCTTAAGAAAGAGTTACAGAAGTACAAGGCTCAAAAAGAAACTCTTTTGAAGATTTTTTCGAAAAAGCAGCTGAAAAAGCTAAGTAACGATGGAAAAAGTGCTTATGTCTGCTTGCTGCTGGTCCACGAGCATAGTATACTATAGATGTCCGATTTCAACCAAATTTGGTGAAATCATGAAAAAGCACAGTAAACTAAAAAATTCGAAGTTTGCAGGCGTTTCAATGGAATACAAAAAAGTTTTTCTCACTAAATCTAGTTTTTCGACCGATCGTTCCTGTGGCAGCTATATGCAGTAGTCATCCGATCCGGCCGGTTCCGACAAATGTGCAGCGTATTTGTAGCAAAAGACTTCGTACAAACTTTGGTGAGGATTGCTTTAAACAGCCTCTGCAGTAGTCATTGTGGCTGATACCAAGCCCAGTGGCATTCCAGCCTATACGGCAGTGTTCTGTGAGAATTCCTACAAGAAGGGAGACATTCTGCCTGCCTAGACGCAGTAGTGTTAAAGTCTTTTAAAATTAAGAGTAGGCCAAGTGAGTTTAAGATTTCTCAAGTGTGAATTAATCTCCACCGGTTCGTGGCCATTTTAAGGGTAATTTCACTTATTTTTAGTTTACAAGACGCAAAAGGCAGCCCTATCTTGCTCTTATCTGGTAGGAGCTGGGCGGTAGTGCCAAGTCTAGCGAGTCGGTCGGCTGTCTCATTGCCCTCGATGTTGCGGTGTCCAGGCCCATACGAGACGTATTTTTTAGTGCTGAGCTATCCCATTTAGAGATTTGCGGCACTCAATAAGTGTTTATGCATTATTAGTCCTACCGTCAAGGACCTTAATGCAGATTTACTGTCTGAAAAAATAAATACATTTCCTTCATTGACTATGAGTTCTTTCTGATGGTTAGTAACCGCGTGAATCGCTACAACCTCTGCGTGATAGATGCTGAAATGGTCGGGAAGGCGAATCCACATATTTAGTTATACCTTGGTCTGGACTGAAAACTCCGCGTCCCACCTGACTTTCCAATTTAGAGCCATTAGTGTAAAAGCTGATGGCGTGTGGTATGTCATGGGGGAGCAAGTTCCAGTCCGAACGACTTGGTATTATGACCTCATACAGAGTATTAAATCCATGGGCCATGGCTATGGGAATCTTCACAAAAGGTTGCTGTTTCTCTAAGCCCAATAGATTACTAGCTATTTCTCTGGCTACTAGATCTAGAAGGATTAGATGGTGCATAATGTTAAGGGCTTTTGTAGGAGTAGTCCGCAAGGCTCAGCTTAAGCATAAGCTAACTCTTCGTTGTATTTTTGAAGAGTTCTTAGAACAGAGGGTTTACCCAAGACCGGCCATCAGACTAAATCTCCGTAGAGTAGTATGGGGCGAATAAAGGGAATCAAGCTTGGACCTTTATATTTTCTGGTTTCTTTGTTGGGTTGACAGTGTAGCTAAGGCATCCTCCATTTAGTTGCATTAAGTTCTGACCCCATAAAGTAGTTATATGTAATGTACGTGTAGTTCAGTTCATGGGCATGTCAGTTCTTCACGACTGTTTCAAATTTTGCCAATCCACTATTTTCTGTATATTTTTCAACATTTTCCGCTCACTTACATCTAAGTTTAATTAGCTAAAATTAGAGAAATTTTCATTTCAAGTTCGACGCATTTGTCGCCTGTACCTTGCACCAGGAAAGTCAGTCTTTGCCCGGGTACGTGCATTAAAAGTTTAGCGCCAAAGTTGTTGCCAGATCCCGTCCCATTTTCCCCCCCTCGAAACCCCAAAAAGCCAACCATTTTCAGCCAACCCAAATGCCGGAAGTGGCCTTAGCCCATGGGCGTGGGGGGAAGGTAGTTTAATTATGTAGAAATCGAGACACGCACTTTTGCAGCAGCTCCTGTTTCAGGTGGGATTGGTGCGATGCAATCGACACGCCCACTCGGTGACACTCGCAAAATTTGTGGGTGTAGTTGGATCATTTTTCCAGTATCCAGGACGAAACTGTATGCGATTATAAATTCTGTTGCATGTCAGTGGTTTTCATAGTTAGAAAGCGGAGCTGGAGCCTCCCGGGCTGGCTGGCTGGGTGGGTTGTCTGTCTGCCCACCTGTCTGGCAGGTGAGAATAAATGTCTTGCATTGCATTAGCCGAGTAAATGTTGCTTGGCCAAAAAACACTTAAAGGTGAAAGGGAGTTAAAAAATCCAGCTGGAGGCGACGCATAAATTTTAATCAAAATAAAAACCGTAAAGTCAGTCGCCAGTTGCCAGTTGGCAGTTGCTGTATTCTTTTCGTTTCGTAGGAGACAGTCATTTATATCAATTAGTCGACGAGTCTGGCCACAGGACAACACTTGGTACAGGTGAGTTCAGTTGAAATGGATCTGGGATTTGGTGGCGAATCTTGTGTGTGTGAGTAAGGTTAATTGATTTATTTGAGTGTTAATTTTTGTGTAAAATTGTAAAACCAAATGAACCAAAGATTATTTATTCACATTCAATTGTTAAATCTTTAACTTTATTGTCCATCTAAGCCATCTCAGTCATTATTCACTACACCCATTCATTGAGTTGTTGATGCATTCATTTCTTTATTGAATTCACTCACTGTTCCACCCATTGACCCCTCCAACAGGGCAAGAGCAAAAAAAAAAGAAAACAATTCGCGTTGCCAACGCAATTTCACACTTTACCAGCTACAAATTGCAACATCATAGCCCCGGATACCTTTCATTCCCCCTCTCCCCGCCCTACACCATTCATCGAACCACCAGCCGAACGTTGCTAAGATTATAAAGATGACGATGGGGCAGGGAATTTTATGATTTATGAGTGCGTTCCAACGGCCTCCTCATTGGTTGGGGAATTTTTCTTCTTCTGCTTCTTGGTTTTTATGACCGGCTTCTATCGAAAGTGTTGCCCCAGAAATTGTGGCCTTTTTTTATCCTGACGTCTGCTGCACGTCCAAGACCCTGGGAAAGGCTTTGGCCATTTGATAAATGAGTTTTGCACTTTTCTATCGACCACAGAGCTGGAGGAGTATGGAAAAAGAGTTGAGCAATGCGACAATGTCATTGCTTTTAGTTCAATCTGTCAGTGGATAGCAAATTGAGCTGACATCTGTGGTTCGGGCCTACCAGAAACCTACTAGTCCGGAGTACTTACATAGAGCATGTCAAATGGAAATAAAAGAAAGGCGGCGCTTGGTTTTTTATGTCGAATTGAAAAAAGAACTGTCAAAAATGGATACCTTTTTAGATCTAACTCCATATGCTCCTTTAAAAATAGTTTACTATTTTAAGACCTCTTTAAAATTACGGCATACCTGAAGCTTACTATAAGATCTAAGTAGAGATGGGCTCACGGAGAAACCCACCATGTAGTCTATAACTAAGTGGCTTAAGATATACGACAAGGCAACTTGCATTTACCTTTACAAAAATCAAAAAAGTTATCGCAATTGTTAACAAAATCGCTTTACTCAAAATAAGTACGAGCAATCTACCAGTAAAATCGCACAATTCAAAAAATTGATAATGCTTCTTGAAATATCAGAACTTCCCATAGTCGGTAGTCAAAAACTTCTAATCTTATCAAATAGAACCTGTCACATTTTATCAAATACCGCTTCAATTTAATAATTAGATAAACTTATATGCAGTGATATTTGACAAGTGTAAAGACGGTTTCAAAGTATTAAAGTAGCTAGGTTTGAAAGTGAGTTCCATTTTATAATGTTTATCGGCTCAAGCCAAATAGTTAAAATAAAACTGTTTCCGGAAATAAATATTGGATCAACTTTAGACTTTATTTTTCTAAGTCAATTGCTTGGACAAATGCCAATAGTCTGCGTACCTATGCTTCCTTCGTTGGTAAAACTGAAAACTCAGTTCGGTCTATATTTTGAATTTGTTTGTGGGCTATATGGAGTGGTTCGTCGGTGAATCATTGGTACTCCATCTCACCGTTTTTTGGCTGACGAGTACCATCTCTTAAGGACATGCAATAGCCCATTATGCCATCATAAATGTAGTTCTTAATAATAAACGACCGTCAATATCCTGAAGATTTGATAGGCCGGACTTTTAAATTTTTAAAGCTTACAGTTTAGCCAATATGAATAGACTAGCTGTTGCACTCAGAACCAGATCTGTACCGGTGCAATATTTTGGGTCTTTTCGGTCAAGGATCTTGGTCTGAGTTTGAGTCGGTTCTTTTCGGTAAACGGCTCAGGTTATGGTTCCGAACTGATTCCTTCACTTAAGCTAAAGTCATATCTTAACTAATAATTACCTTTCTTCATTTAAGGCCTAGACGGATATCCGACGTAAGTAATTTAGCTTAAGCCGCCACATATTTCGTCAACGCGGAACGTAGGTCTAGTATGACCAGACTTTACAACAAATTTCGCCGACCATTAAAGTTTTTGGGGTTTTTTTAAATTAGCTGGGGCTTGGTCACACTACTTGATCAAAAGTGCTTTGCTTCATGATAGATATGAAAACTGTTTGGATATGACTGTCAACAGATAGCTTGCTATTGACTTTTACTACATACTGTAGCAAATATCATTTATTTTTTGGGTTTTTGCTATTTTCGTTAAACGTATCAAATCGAGCAAGTGCAACTTGTACGGGCGTTTCCAGCCCAACAACAGCAGAGAGCTAGTGCACTTCCTCTCTCTCCCTCTCTTTGCAACTCTCATTTTGATCATGAAGGAATAAGTATAAGGTGCATTGTTGCCGTTTTGTCCTTCTTCCGGACAGATCTGTCCTTTTTAAAAATGCGACTGCTGGAAAAATTTGAAAACATCCCTTGTTTGGAAAAATGCCTTTTTTATTTTATTTTATCATTTTTCCATGATTTTTTAATTGTTCTAAGTCGCCCATACATTTTACAATTACACCTATGTGGCATCGCTATAATAATGATCTTCCGACATCGATAAACATTCCTCAAAGCGATGCAGACCAGTTTAATTTGTGTGTAATCTAAATCGGATGTATCGAATATCTTTATATGAGCTTTAAAGTTTCAACATGCCAAAAAAAGCAAAAATTTCGCTAATCTTGGTTAAAAGAACCTGATTTAAAAAATTGGATAATGGATATTGCAAATTCTGCAAGATTGATCAGGTCCGAGCACATAATACCACAAAAACACTTGCAAAGTGCAATGCCCTTCGCACAGGTAAACAAAATTACATTTCGGCCGCTTTCAACATCTGCCGCTTGTCGTCAGGAAGCGACTTGTGCAGTATTCATTTGGGCGCTACAGATATTAAATTGCATAGGACCAAATGCAGTCCTACAATTAAAAACGTTTTGGCCCCGCACTTCGACGAGGAATTAAGGAAGGACATAGGAGACAGCAAAATCAGTTTATTAATTTATGAGTCAACCGGTGTGTGTATTAATAAGGTCGTCGGTAAGAAACAGTCTCGTATTCTAAAACAATGTTCATTATTATATTTAAATAGGTGTCGCCATACTTTATTATCGCCATCAACGGTTGGAAATTACATCAACCCTGTTGTCGTGGATTCCAATTGAAAGTGTTGACGCAGTCGCCATTGCAAATTGCGTGCGGACGGAATTAAGTAAGCGCCAAATCCCAATTAAAAACTTGATAACATGATTGGAACGGACAATTCTTTCTTCAAGGTTCGGACTCGTCGAAGCGATGCATGTTTCGAAAATTATCAAGTTCCTGATAGTTGCCTTAGGTTAATGGGAAAGAATACATAAAATGCACACGAAAATGATGCTGATAATACCACTCTCGATGCTGTGTTATACAAATTATACGAAAATAAAGACATTCATTAAAGCATTGTTATATTTATAAGAAAGCATGGTTTGATTTTTTTTTTTTTTTGTTCTTTAAAAAAAAATCTTTCCCTTTTCTGTCTTTTTTTAGGTTTAACTGTGCTTTTTGGTAACACTGATAAGGAGGTCGGCAAAAAGTAGTCCGTTGACTATGCTAATAATAAGTGCGAGTGAAAGGATTCGCCGTAGTAAGTGTAAGTGAAACGACAATTGTGTGTGTTAATTAACCCTTAGATGGAGAATTGGGTTTAAATTTTCCATTATAATAAAATGATTTGAAGTTTTTTTATAATTAAATTTTTTTTAATTATGAACTTGAAAGTAAACGTTGTGTTTGTTTTTGAATACTTACATTCCATACTTATTCTCTTATAACACAAGGGCTAAAATTAGGAAAAAAAAATAGGAAAAGTTAACTTCGGCTCGGCCGAAGTTTTGTATACCCTTGCAGCTTCCATTGAAAACTAAAAGTTTTTCTAACTCAGACTACTTTTTGGACCTTACTTTTCTATGAGATCTATATACTATATAGATGTCCGATTTCGACCAAACTTGGAGATTATGGAATAGCATAATACACTGTTAATTACGAAATTTGGAGGCGATCCCATTTAAAACAAAAAAGTTTTTCTCACTAGAACTTCTTTTTCGTCCAATCATTCATACTGCAGCTATATACTATAGTCATCCGATTTTGATAAAACTTTGTTGAAATGTGTTAAAGTATAGAAAATAAGAATATGCCAATAAAAGAACGTTTTCATTAAAATCAAAAAAGTTTTTCTCAAAAAATCTAGTTTTTCGACCGATCGTTCCTATGGCAGCTATATGCTATAGTCATCCGATTTCGACCATACTTAGTGAAATCATGGGAAAGGGTAGTAAGCTAAGAAATACGTACTTTGGAGGCGTTTTCATTAAAAACAAAAAAGTTTTTCTCACTAAGACTAGTTTTTCGACCGATCGTTCCTTTGCGAGCTGTATGCTATAGTCATCCGATCCGGCCGGTTCCGACAAATGTGCAGCGTATTTGTACCAAAAGACTTCGTGCAAAGTTTGGTGAGGATAGCTTTAAATCAACTCAGCTCGTCGTGCTGATCAAGAATATATATACTTTATGTGGTCGGAGATGCTTCCTTCTATGCGTTACAAACATCCGGACAATTTTATAATACCCTCTGCAAGGGTATAAAAAGAGTCGTCCACAAGAAGTTAAAGAGAAAGCTTGCGTTCGAGTCGCGCTTCAATTCTCTTTTCTTATTTTGCATATTTATTAGGTTACCGGCCCACAGTATTCTAAGTTTGTGAATAAATAGTATTAAAGTTGAAGTCCTGTCTCGTCGATCTTGGTTCAAATCGAGTTGAAAGTCCCCCGAGCAATACAAGGCACACAGCCTATTAACATAGGTGCTGTTAAGCGGAATATTTATTTTGAAGTCCAGCATGCCAAATGTTAAGTGAAAAGAATTCGTTTCGTCTGCTTCTTCTTACCTCAATTTTTGTATGAAACTTCTTGTTACTTTGGAAGTTCTTTTGGGCCCTAAAAACCCAAATACATTCCTCTCTGTTTAGGCTGTTTCTTTCCCTGTAAAGGCGTATTTCTCCAGATCGAATTTTTCTCCCATATTGGATATTGTACACACTTCGCAAGAATTCACTCCAATGCTTTGGCTTGCCCCAGATTTCGCGATGTTTACTCCTACGAACAACAATCTGTGGTTGATTTTCAAGGTTTAAGAGGAATTTTCGTTTAGTGATGATGCAAGGGATTCTCACTTTTGAAAACAAATTTTTCTGTGGCCGATATATTTGTTTTTAGTAGAACTAGCATTTATTTTTGCTGAACTTTACTGCTTAGCTATTTTCAGGTGATTAACTTGATTGAGTTCATAGGTGGTTGAATATGGGCCTTACTTCTTTGCTGGGTTCTTCTTTGTTGGAAAAACTATTTGGAAAATTGAAAAGCAGAAGCAGGCATTGAGAAGAATGGGCAACATAAGCAGCCTCTTCTACAAAAAAGTTGGGTCCAACTTACTTGATAGAATGATACATTCAATTTTTACGAACAAATTTACGAACATTTCTGTTGATGAGTCTGGAATTTCATACCCACGGCAACGACTTTTCTCCCATTAACGCCATATTGTGACAATTATTGCACGTAAAAATTGAATGTGCCATTTTAGCCTTAGTGATGAACACAGGCTATAACAGTTGCTTAGACTTTTTTCTGTATGCCAAAATTGTATGGCCTAACGCAGACAGTGTGAATCGGCGTGGAGTTGCACTCCCAAAAAGTGCGCCGAAATTTTCAACTAAATTATTCATTGGGCGCGCAATTGAGCTGGAAATGTGCACAGCGTTATGTGAGTATGCGGTTTGTGGATGTCTCGTTGGCAATGCCACCAGAGTCTGGCACGTAGAACAGTCGGCCAGCGTATCCCCCATGCAACAGAGAGGGAAAAAATAAACTAAAGGAGCGGCTGCAGAACCGTAACTCTACTCGTGCATGCCACTCAACCACTTGACACTTAGCTGGTGATAGCGGCACAATCAGGGAACGAGTTGGAGTTACTAGAGACAATAAACGGAAGTGTTTTGGCAGCTGCAGCAGAAAAAAAACATACAAAAAATACAAAAATACAACTTGGGCCTTAAATTTAAGCTTATGGCTTTTTAATAGCCCAGAGAAAGCCAAAGCTTTAAAAAACTTGCATGCAAATTTAAACAAAGTTTGAGCAAGTGCAGAAAGTCTGTAAAATTCATAAGGGGAAATAGCAGAAAATGGTGGGAAGGAAACCAAATGAAATATTTTCAATTATGGTAAACAAAACGAACCACTTATATTTCATCCTCTCCCAATACCGAACCTTTGTCAACCCATGTCTTATCAGTCTACTACCCATCCCGACCTTACTTCATCTCGTACAGCCTCAAAATTGTACAATTGAGGACAATTTTTGTCACAGTTTAACAATTTTGCACTTTTGACTAAAACTACTTTAAACAATGATCAAAGATCAAGTTGAGGAAACCTTTTAAATGTGTGCACCTAAAATTCCAAGTTAAGTCAGTTTATAATTCATTATTCTAAGAACAAACTCAAATCCAGAAATGTGCACACACACACACACACAGAATCACAGAGAGATAGCAAGAGAGGGGAGTTTATCTTCTTAATTAGTGGCCAAGTTTTGAAAGGAAGCTGCCTTTGTCTGCGTTTTGGCCCCCTCCGCCGCCTCCCTCCAGCCGCGTGTTTGCTTTGTGTGGATTATGGATTATTATATGACAATTATTATGCGTTTTGTCTTCTGTCAATTTTGTAATAAGTGAGACAGAGCGGATGGCCTTAAGTAAATTTCGGGCCACTGGCATTTGTCTCAATTTGTAAGTGACGCCACGAAGCATTTAACATTTGTCGTATTTGAGTTTGGCATTTCATTTGCATTAGGGCACGCCCACTCGGCCCATCCTTGGGATCGATAATTATCTTCCCTGGCATTGTTTTCCTGCTGGCCACTAACAATATGCCACAATTTGGTGGGACGAGACTCACCTTCAATGGCCAAATTAACATTTCGACAAAGGCAACCTAATCAAATGTCACAATCACGCATGCGGCTGTCCTTGGCAGCTACCAGCCTCATGTCCTGCCACTTTTTGCCGGCCCTCGCATAACTTTCACTCTTGTCAGTTGCAAATTACATCGCACACGTCTGCAGTCAGCAGCAGGAGCAGCAGCAGATCCTGGGGATGGTGTCGTAATTTAAAGCTTATTTTGACACTCTCTACGACTGGTCCAGGACTCCAGTACCGGGCACAAAACAACAGCACCCAATTTGCATCTTTCAAAATCGTGTTTTGTTACATTTTGTGCATGCGCAAAAATTTGCATACGACAATTAACACTCCAAAAGGCGGGACGAGCATCCTTGCTGGATGTGTGTGTGCGTGTGTGTGTGTGCCAGGCTTATCCCTTGCACTTTGCAGTACAATGTGGCGTATGCGTAATTTCTTCATGTCTGCCTTGCAAGGGCTTGCGGGGCGTGGGTGGTTGACAAATGCAAAATAAGTTAATACCAACAAGAACTGAGATATGCAAATCCATTCGAAACAATCTAATAAGAATCTGCAAATATTTGCTTAGGCCAAAGGTCAAAAGTAATCGCTAAGTATTGAAAGTTAAAGCTATCTCTCTCTATCTGTACAGTTTACTTCCACGCGGTAAGAGGGCAGTTTGATAAGACTGTGAGATTAGATACAGCACAAATTTAGAATTTTGTCAACCTCGTGAGTTTTAACAATAATAAAAATAATTGAAATATTTTGAACTATTTTTATACTCTGTACCAGAGGTACCAGTACCAGAGTATACTAAGTTTGTGAAAAGGTATGTAACTGCCAGAAGGAAGCTTATCCAACCCCATAAAGAATATATATTCTTGATCAGCATCATCAGGCGAGTCGATCTAGCCGTGTCCGTCTGTCCATCCTTCTGTCTGTCCGTATGAACAAACAGATCTCAGTTTTCGAACCTTCTGGACATATTTTGATCAAGATCATTCAAGATTATTTATCGATCCGGCAAAGGAATGGTAAAGATCGGATGTACGGTTGTCGAGTTATAAGGAAAACAAACAATTATGAGCAGCACCGGTCGCAACGGTGATGGGCAGCACTTCACAGGTACAGAGTATGTTTAGTCGGGCTTGACCGACTTTCTTGTTTATGTTAAGAAACCATTCCCATAACCCTGCAGTAACGGCCATATAAATAAATGTCAGGATTGCCAGCAAACCAAACGCTCGCAAATGATACCGCATGCGAGTGAAATACGAGAATTAACCCGGCAAAACTCCCGTATCTGGATCAGGAAAAGATACTAATATAATTCATTTGCTGTTCAGTTTATGGCAGTCAAGACTATGGTTAACAATAAACGCATAAAAAAGATTTGGCGAGCGTTTGGCGATATCATTTGCGAGACTTTTGTGGTATTTCTGCGCAGCTGCTGTCGGGAGTGCGAGTACGACACTCATATTTGCACTCGCTGGAGAGCTCGTTTGCGAGAGCTTTGAGATATCAAAAATGCCTTCTCGTTCTTTACTTGCATGCGAGCTCGTTTGTGAGCATTTGGCAAAACAATCGCATTCTGGTTCGCTGGGTGCTGACCTTTGATTTTACACATGATTGCTGTTTGTGTGCAAAGTTTGTTCGGCAGACCGGTACTTATGTTGTTGCTGTATGTCTTTGCCTACGCTAACAATTTGTAAACGTCTTCACACCACAAATCGTCGATTAAATACATGGAATGATATTGAACTATCAAAAAACTTTTATCTGAGTAGGTGTCACAAATGTTACATGAAGATTTCGACATAGCAAAGCTTACTTCCCGATCGGTGCCTCCATGCCTTACATATGTATACACCACAAGCGCAACAGTAGGATCACATCAGAAAGCACTTGATTTAGTGAACCGCGAACTACTATGTACAAAGTTAAGAATCTTTTACAATCTTCAATAACCTTCAATACTAATGCATATACCTTGAGATACCCTAAAAGAGCGGAGCTTAAAGCTAGTTGAAAGTTCGTGAAATTTGTGCACTTGGAATTCTCAACTTGTTATTCGCCGACTGGGTAATATAAATAGGATTTGCAAATGGCTTGTTGGTGTGACAGCAACTGAAATTGTACTGACAAAGGCGTTACTATGGCGGCAGAAGAAACGGCCGTCTACACAGCCACAGCTACTGTTCATGTTCATATGTATTCTCTGTTGAATTTTCTGGTTGATTATTGAACTACAATCAAACCTCGACCTTGGCCTGCTAACATTCACTTTGACTAAAATCAAAACAGGTCGCTTAAGCCCATATTTAGATTCTGCACTAATATTAATGACCTAGTACCTGAGCGATAGAAGCCAAGCTGTTTTTTCTGAATGTAAAATCAGGTGTTCCACAAGGATCTGTCCTAGGACAATTATAGTTTAGTATTTTTATCAATGCCCTCCACAGTGTTTTGTCTTAGTTTGAACTTCAAATGTATGCCAATGATGAGTAAATGTATGTTAGTCGTCCGTTAGTCAAAATGACAGAATGTGTTAATATTTGTAATAGAGAACTAAGTATAGTAATGGTCAGTAAATCAGTAAATGGGCTAAGAAGAATGGGCTAAAGATTAATCCTTAAAGTCAAAGTGTTTAGTCATATATAAGAAAGACTACAGAACAGACACACTGCAAAAGTTTGAAATTGACAGTAGTATTCCTTAGTATAGAATATGTGGAAAAGACAGCGAGTTTAGGATTTACATTTAACAATACATTTACTTGGGATGACCTTATCAACAAAAAAGCAAAGGTTTTTGGCAATTGCAACTCAAACTAAAGACAGCAGTTTAATGCAAAATTATTAATCTGAGCATACCTTATCTCTATATTAAGTTAAGGATTAAGTCATCCGATTTTATCAAAATTTTGTAGAATTGCGTAAAAGTATATAAAATAAATATATGCCAACGTAAGTGACGACCAAATTTGGTGGAATCGTGGAAAAGCATAATAAACTAAGAAATACAAAGTTTGGAGGCGTTTCCATTGAAAAAATAAAAGTTTTTCTCACTAAAACTAGTTTTTCGACCGATCGTTCCTAACAAGAAAGTGTTGAGAATAGACCCGAACACGTGCCTTGAGAAGTTTCGTTTTGATGCCAAAAGATCGGACACGTTCTGGATTGTTTTATAGAAAAAGATTTTTATAAAATGCCGAAAACGATGCCTTGATGCCTTACACTGACACCATAAGCGCAACGGTTGAATCACATCAAAACAGTAAAATTTAAATATCTCTAATTGAAACTAATTCTAACATCAAAAGCCGAATTTACTCAGCTGAGGGATCCGGTGTATAAGAACCGCCTCAAATTGAACTGATCACACAGCAGAGCGCTCAATGAACCATTGGTTTTGTAACTGACTTAACAAAGCTTCTCAGACATGTGTAAAAGTTGCTGAGTTGAGTTTTTTGACACTCAGCTCTGAAAAACTCAGCTGAGCGATCAGGTCGTGTAAATGGAGCTTAAAAAACTAATAAAAAAGGGTGTCAACCTGGAACAATTTAGTATCAATTTGATATTCTTCGAAATCAAAAGAAATTCCTCGTAAATGCCTTTGAAGAGGTCTAAACTGGAACCATAATTTTTGCGATACAAAAACTCTTTAACTTATTCCGCCACCCTCGTAACTTAAAGCAAATTAAGAACCGCAATCAGCCGCAAACATTTTACACACCCGAAATCGACATTGAAACGACATAAAATCATCCTCCACAATTCTACCAACAAAAAAGGGGGTAAAAGCTGCGAGGGTTGTTGGGGTTGGGAAAACGTTTGTTGTTCGATGGCAATGCCAAGAAATGTCATGATAAGCGCGTTGCATGCACACACACCCACACACACTCCACACACTCACTCCCATGCACACTCTCCACACAGTCACACTTAATACGCTTAATTGACTTTCATGTATGCACGAGTGAATGCCGCTACATGATGGCAGGGCCTGGACCTGGCGAAGTGGGGGATGCATGTTGGCCAGACTGCTGTTGCTGTTACCAACTGATGCGAACTGATGCGACTGGTGGCGACATTAGCGTGTCCAAAATTAGGCAAAATTTGGCTTGTAAATGTCTCGGCATTGGCGCAGCTTCTTCAGAAATATTGTCCGCATAAATACGCATTTTCACTGTGGTTTATGCAGATTTGGGCTCCCCAAACACACACATCCTTTGTATTCTCTTTCTGGTGCATGCCTCGCATAATTCTTAAGTGCATTAACAGATCCTTTTTGTTTCAACTTCAAACAACAGCTTCTGTTTCTGTTTTGCCTTAAAGGCGTCGCTTTATACACAAAAAAGTCAATGTCAGGCGAGGGCTGGCACTGAAACTCAATTACACACACACACACACACACGAGCACACTTAGGTACCTGAAAATAAAATCCCCTTCTTTTCTAGAAAAAGTGCGACAATGAGGCATACATCACTTTTATTTGTTTGGTTATGGAAAAATGGATGAAGTCAACTGAATTTTGTATTCCCTTGAAATGCCAATGCTAGCTTGCCGTTCCCAAGTCATGCTAACTTTACTAAAGATAGTGCAGGGATCTGCTTAAGAAAGCATTCTTTAAGGTATTGAGTCTGCCTTGATACTTATAGTTATGAGTAAAATTAACTTGTTGAGCCCGACTTGTTATTATTGTAAACCAAAATGATTGTAATTGAAGATGGAATTCCGTGGACTCCATCATAAGACCCAAGAGTACACTGTGTAGACTGCACAGTCCAAATAAAACGTATAACAAGTTTCATTTAGATGTCTTAAGAACCAGGAATGCTGGAATGATCTGAACTGAACCGCTGCCGCTGAACTTTTGCTGCCGCAGTTGCTTATAACTCGACAACCGTTCATCCGTTCTTTACCAATTCTTAGGCGGATCGATAAGTAAAAGAAGTTTTTGTCTCATACATGACGAATCTCAATTTCTATCTTTTTATTGTGTTCTATCTGTTTGTTCATCTGTTTGTGTTAATAAGAGGAAGTTCGCTGTGATTCTGCGATACGGCCGTAAAGCAATGCTTGGCAAAACCCACAGCGCTCTTACTTCATCGAGCTCTCTCAACTACGTTCCAATCTTCGCAGCTCGATCGTTAAAGAAGATGTGAATTGGCTGATCAGTTCCCATTTTACGCTGCTTTCCAAAATAAGTGGGACTATGTTCTCCGCTAACAGCCGTCTAGTGCCAAGAGTATTTTCTAAACGTTGCTTCTCACCTGTAAACCTGCCACAGACAAAGAAGGCATGCTCAGTATACTCCTCTATACTCCTTAAATAGGTGCACATTGCCGATGTCTTTTGTCCAAAGCGGTGTAGATAGTTTCGAAAGCCGCCGTGTCCGCATATTAGTTGTGTTGCCCCATACCTCCTTTTAACCAATTCCTCAAGTTTGCCATCTAAACAGACTTTTCTCCGGGGCGAACATTCGGACTGCCTCTTTGATCGTTGCTGGGATATAATTACCATGAACAAGCGCTGCTTTGTCTGACACTGTACTCGGCTGTTGATGCTGATCAACCGCCAACC
The DNA here is from genome assembly GCA_018904265.1 of Lordiphosa collinella. NCBI lineage: Eukaryota > Metazoa > Arthropoda > Insecta > Diptera > Drosophilidae > Lordiphosa > Lordiphosa collinella. The sequence continues at coordinate 205,950 of JAEIFV010000430.1, read as the reverse complement.
TATCCGGCGTCCTCTTGAAGTTGCTGAACCGAAATCCATAGAGCAAAACAGTTCGGATTTGCTCAGTTCACCGATGTGTTTTAAGGGGGTCTTCTCATTGAGCAACTTTTTTTTTCGACTTTTTTTTTTTGCATTTATTTATAGCTTGGATATTGAAAAATATCCCCCCAAAAGGATTTTCGAAAACTCGAATTAGTTTAGGAGATTTAGTCCTTTTAGTGACCCAATGTGACCTAAATTCCCAAGCAACTGCAAACTTAAGGGGGTCTTCTCATTGAGCAACTTTTTTTTAAACCCTCGTATTTTGACCTATGCGTTAAGTTTTCTCCGGTTCTACCGGACCGATTTTGATGAAACAAAGTGAATTCGACGGAGAATTGTCAGCTCTTTAAAACTGCATTTAAACATTTTTGATTTTTTTTTTTTCCAAAAAATTACTTCAAACTTTAAACGCGTTTATCTCGAAACCACGTTTTTCGAACTGGCGGCCATGATATCTCCAGTTCAACTGAACCGATTTTCATGAAACAAAGTGAAATCGACGCAGAATTGTCACCATTCTCGGCTGAACCTCGACCATAATTTTAAAAAATTTTTTACTATTTTTTTTTTACACTAAACTACAAAAAAAAGCCCGAAATTGAAATTTTTTTTTGGAACGGCCGAGAATTACATCTATACTGATTATAACCCCGTTTTTTTTTTTCATTTCGGACGCTCCGGAGACCCGGAATCGTGGCCGCCGTGACGACACCTTTTTTTTCACCACCAACTTTGAAGTCTCATTACTTTTTGAACAGCCCTCGTATCGAGGCAAAAAAAATTTTTTTATTTACTTTGAACCTTTTGTAATACAATAAATAAAAAAAGTTTTCAATTATTCTTTGCGTTTTCAAATAAGAATTTTTTTAAAAAGGGTCCAAAAAACGGGTTTTGAATGAGAAGACCCCCTTAAGACGTTAAGCGCAGAAGAAGATTCCTACCGGCCGATTAGCCTACTGTCCACCCTTGGAAAGATCTTCGAGCGCTGTATTCTTCGAAGAATGCTTGATATTCGATCCAATTTCCGACTGAGCCATGGAACTCCCGAACAATTACATTGAGTGGTCAACTACATCCTCGAAGGGTATGACGGGAAAGAGAACATAGTGGCAGCTTACCTTGACATCTAGCAGGCCTTCGATAGAGTGTGGCACGAAGTTCTGCTCTCGAAGATCAAGAAACTTCTTCCGCTCCAACTTTACCTGCTAATCAAGAGCTTTCTGTCGGACAGAGCTTTTGAGGTTGCACAGGACGGAGCGACATCCCAAACAAGAACCATTCGGGCTGGTGTACCGCAGGGAAGCGTATTGAGTCCTACGCTATACTCCCTATTCACTCACGATATGTAGCATTTCTCTTGAAAACCCCAAAGAAATTTTAATCGCAACATTTGCTGACGACACAGCCATACTTGACCGCAACAAATGCATATACTCAGCCACAGATGCCCTTCAAGAGTACTTGAATAGGTTTAGCAACTGGGCCGCTAGATGGAACATTGCTATAAACACGGACAAGTGTGCTTCAGTGACTTATTCCACCCGTCGTGACACCTGCCCGGGAGTATTCTTGCACGGTCAGCTTATGGAGCATAAAGCAGCCCATTAATACCTTGGGGTAACACTGGACAGAAGACTGACCTTTGGACACCATGTCAAGACAAAAGCTCAGTCAGTGGCTGCCAAGGCACGGCGCATGGGGTGGCTCCTGAATTCCAACAACAAGCTGTCACTCAGGATCAAAGTCCTGATCTACAAAGCTATTCTGGCTCCGGTATGGAGATATGGCCTATAAATTTATAAAATCGCGGAGAAGTTTCACCTGAGTAAGATTAGTGTGGTCTAGGCGAAAATCATTAGACGCATTACGGGAGCTGAATGATACCTGAGAACCAGGGATATTGAAAAGGACCTTGGAGTTCCCATGGTTGGAGATGTTATTAACAAGCAGGCCGCCATTTACCTTGACAAGCTATCTCACCTCAGCCCCAACAAACTGGCTAAAAACTTGTTAAGAAGACGGAGAATCAAAGGTGTACGTCAAAGGAGAATGTTAAAGAGAGTCTTACCCAAGGACCTGAAGTCACGGCGACTCTAGCAGGTCACCATTTGGTCCAATTTGTTACACTTTCTCACTAAATACCTACATTAAAACACTTATACATTATCGGTAAGCCCAAATGGACACTGCCAAGTACTGTTAAGACCCAATTTCACACTAGCATAAGCGGCCAAAAAAGGGTAGCAGAAGGCAAGTTATTGAAGGATACTTTACCAATAAAAGTTCTTTGATCGAAAATAAAAAGTTTCCTAAGAAAGGTTTTCTTCAATTTTTGGTTAAACTTAGGGAGACCACCACTCATCGACCGAGCGATGGCTGGATTTGCCTGATTGTATTCTTTAAGGAAAACTTTTCAATCATTATAAAACATGTAATCCCATACATCTCCTACAATTTCACAGCGACCTTATATTATATCTGTCATCAGACTGCAGTCCTTCGCTGGAAGTTCCTTATTAATTTGAGTAAGAACCTCATTTTCTGTACGGGACGATACTCTTAATATTAATCCAACTATACAAATAATGCTTCATTTTCGCAGAGATTCCTTAGCTCTGAATTCATATATTTGCAACAATTATATAAGAATTTTAAGGCATAGCGACATATCTCCGACGTCATATCTACGCCCAGTACATTTTGCCAGCGGAGATATGAAGTTTTTTTTCTGTCGGAGATATGTCGTTTCAAAACGACATATCTCCCTAGTGTTAAAAACGACATATCTCTACGCGGAATTATGTGATTTTTATCTCCGCGCGGAGATATGTCGTTTTTAGAACGGCGGAGATAAGTCGTTTTTAACACGGAGGAGTTATGTCTTTTCAAAACGACATAACTCCGCGTGGAGATATTTCGCTTTTTACACGGCGGAGAAATGTCGTCTGCTAAGCGTCGGAGATATGTCGTTTTATTCACTGCGGAGATTTGTCGCTTTAAGGATACTTTGTATCTTCAGATGCCATTTTTAAAGATTTACAAAAAATTCAATTACAAAAAAACTATAAGTGATATTAGCGAGCAATTTATTTTATTCATTAGGTAACACAAGGCAACACAATTAGACTTTGTTCAGTATATTAAAGGGTTCGTTGTGATTCTAGATCAATTTTGGGTGCTGATTACGAATCTCTTTTCTGTAATCGTCCATCACGTCTCGATTTTTGGTAATTTGAATTTGAAGTTGCTTAAAATACCCTTTTTAAGGTGAGTACTGAGAACGACACGATTATGTATTTGACATTTAAGTTAAATATTACTCGTTAGCTTTATATTAAACTATGCTAAGCAATTCAGCGATTTCTTAAGCGAAGATAAACCACTTTAAATACAAGTGCTAAGAACTATTAAATTGTCGACTGACCAAAACTATGCCTTGCAAATCACTATATTAAACTCTTATGAAAATTTTAAGCCACATCCGTTGCCTATCCACGGGCGGTACAAAATAGTATCTCGGCTGAGATATGACGTCGGAGTTATGTCGTTACCCCAATTTTAAAGCTAAGTATTAAATGGTTTTCTGGGAATTTAGTTCACATCTTGTAATAAGTGCGAAAAGTCGCATATTCTTGGTCAGAACCCGTAGTTCCAACATATTATTCATTGTGAACAAAACCTTAAACCGAACCAAGGTGAATAGTTATACCATTGAACCTGTCCCTAACCCAAGATTTCGTTTCTGATCAACTTAAATAATTTATTTTACCTATATTACCTGTAAGAAAAAAGGTTTAAACGATTTTTTATAGGTGGCATTACTAGTATTAAATCGAATTGGACAATGTTGCAATCAACTTCATTTTAAAGCCCAACTATAAGCCTTTCTTTTACAATTTTTTCTCAATTTTTCTAAAGTTTATCATAATTTTTGTTAATCATTTAAGTTAAGAAATGAGTGGATTAAAAATTTTTGAATTCAAAAGTAGTGTAAAAGAGAAGAGGAATGATTCAAGAGCGAATTATAGAAATCAACTATTCATTCTTTAGCTTGAGGTTCTGAATCCAAAAGTTTTGTAGGCTCTACTCTACAAATTTGCTTGCTCTTTCCATTTGGTTCAGACCTGGCCAGCCCATAGCACCTGAGAGCCGTGGTCACTCGTGCTTTTCTCACATACTCTAGCCCAGCGATGTTCTTCCATAGCCCCCAGGGGCCGAGCGCAATCTGCTATTTACAATAAGCAGCGCTCTTTTTGCCCTTTTTCGCTGCCCAGCCGTCGTTGAGGGCAGTTTAAAACTGGGCTGTCTCGCTTTAATATTGCACACCCATACACTCTCACTTTTTGGCCTCGCTCTTCTTGAACAACGCTGCTCTAGCCGAAGTTTCGACTTTTTGAGAGAGAAGCAAAAACGGACAAGTAAATCGACTGCTCTATTTAGTGCTCACCAACACAAGCACATGTTTTTGTTCTCTCCATTTGGCCAGGTCTGGCTTGATAACTACTTCTGATATAGAACTATTTAATATAATCTGTCTCAAGTGCCATGATCATTCCCGTATACCCGAATCAAATGTGTGGGCTCCCCTTTTATGTACATTCTTAGATGCTCCAGAAAGAGTGGCAATATGTTGCCGCTGCTTTCATTTTGTTCCTTTAACTTGATGTGTGTTTATGCCCAGGGAGTAACAAAGGACACAGACAACATACAGCATACAGCAGCATGCTGCATGCCTCTCTCTGCCTGTATATGCAGCTGGCGCATAATGAGCGCAAAAACATCCTGTGTTGATTGTCTGGGCCAGGGACTCACTCGACGTTCGTCGTTCTGCTTCATATTTTGCAACGTTTGCCAAGATTTGCGCACTTTTAGCGAGGTTCAAAGTTTCTTTCTGCCAGTGTCTGTGTCTGTGTGTGTTTTTTTGTGACTTTTTAACGGGCAGGACCTGAATGCGAATGTCCCTGCCCCTTTCCCACCACTTGCACGCTCATTCTTAAGAGTGCAGTCGGCATGTCGCCAGTTTTGTTGACGCCGTCAAACCGCTTCGCCCTCCCGCTGCGTTTTTGCGACATGTGTCGCATTCTTCGCATCCTGCCAAAGTTAAATGGATCTCGTAATTGTTGTCATGGCCTCCGCCTGACTGCTGCCGCTGCTCCTGCTTGTTGCCTTAATTGTTTTCTTTCACATTTGGAGGCGTATTTTATAGAAATTGCGGTTTAATTGCTGCATTTTAAAGCCATTGAAGGGACATTGAGCATTGAGAGGAATATATGTTTGCCAGGTCCTTTCAATGGACCAACCTGAAAGGGATGTTCTGGGGGGGAGTCATGCTGGGTATTTGGTGTCAGCGTGAAGCAGCACTGATGTGTCACCTTCCATTTGATTGAGAGAAATGCATTTCTGTATTGACATAAAGCTTGTAAATAATTTCAAAGAGAAAATTTAGAAAATTTTGGATTCTTGAAAAAAGTGCAGGAAAAGTTAGTGTTGAACCGAAACGAAGTATTCCAAAAGTCTTCAGAATAAACTCTGATAAACTCTAGAATCAACTTCAAAGGAGAGCGAAAATAGGGATTACTTTTGGGTCTTGTAGAATTTTCAACTTATCATTTATGGGTTTTCCAGGAATCGGATTATTTCACTTCATTGATAAACCCCTTTCCCTCTTTTCCCCCCCTTTAATTCCGTTTGACAATTGCCGGTGTAATCAATTGAAATTCAATGGCAACTTTGTCCAAGCATTAAAAACCAAATCGTTGCACACTGAAATTCCTACAAATATCCTTCCATCCTCGACGAGTAGTTGTGCAGCAATTTTCCATGCAGTTGCAGTTGAAAATTTCCATTTTTCCACCCCGTTTACGACTGGGATGCTCGTGGAGGCACTGGGACTGGTAATGAAACGTCTATAAAACTCAAACGAATGCACACAAATCGCAAATCATTTATCATAAAAGCGCACAAAGTGCAATGGCATTCCTCTCCATTTCTGTTCCATTTTTTTTTTCATTCTATTTTCCATTTTTCCCCCAGGAGTGAATGCTTCTTTCTAGGCACACACACACACACTCGCACACACAATTCCAGCCCATTGCTAATCAGTGGCTTTTGTTATCTACCAACTTACCTGTAGAGACGTCAGTGTTGGGGGGGATGTGTAGCGCACCGAACGTAACGTGGAGACTGGCAAATGGAAGCTGCAAGTAAGAGGCAGGAATTAAAAAAAGTGGCTTCCAAATTGCCGTCAAACGGCAGCCGAAATGAATTACCAACTCAAAATGCATAACATAACACGCCGACCGGGAATTAATTATTTCCCTATTAAATGTCCAAGCTGACTGAATGAAAATGAAAGCAAGTGAGCGAGAAAATTCGCGGCAATTGGCCAAAACACGTTGACAGATTGTCAGTCATAAATTTGCAAATGCCAAAAGAGGCGGGCCAGGGCGGTACGAAACTGGGTGAGAAATAAACTATTTTAAATGAGAAACAACCAAAAATTCCATAACAAAATATTATTTTTAGGTGCGGTTCAGTCATCGATCGATTTTAATAGGAAGGAAAGTGAAAGTTTTTTTTAGCTCTGAGCTTAAAAAATGTAATGAAACTGCTTTTCATTAAATTTATACCAAACCATTCATTAAATTTTAACAATTTTTTAAACAATCTTTTAGTGCGATTTTTGGTAACAGCACAAAGAGTCGTGCAATTACAATTAGATTAAATTCGGCGAGTTAGTAATGATTCTTAAGTGCCTGGGCGTTCCCTTGCCGACGTGATCTTCAGTCAGTCTTATCCATGGCAGACAGTTTATAAGGAAATGGGGCAAATGCTTCGTAACGAACCGACCGTTAAGTTCGAATTGTTGAGTAGGTTGCGTAATGCCAATCAAGTGGAAAATCATACCAATTCACATGCACATTTCAAAGCTGCGGGATCTCCATGGTATTAAAACCACTAAATACGTAAGAAACTGATTTTTAAGACCAGAAATTACCACACATTACTACATAGCCAAGACTATGACGATATTGAACTATGATAAAAATACCAATTGGTAAATTCACGGGTCACGCTGCCAACCCAAACTAAACATCCATTTCTATAAGTCCCGTGGTCTTTACTATATATTTCAATATTGCCCATGGTCTTGCCTAGACCGAAACATTCACACCGGAAAATTGCAACGAGCCGCCACGAGTACAATCGGTCAGCGCTCAAGGCTTGTCAGACACGAGTATTGCCCTTACTCATACTCAAGTTGACTCATCGCTTCGGCCGCGAGTCGAAGCAAAGCCCCCAATCGAAGTTTTGCTGCGAGCCGACATGAGTAAAGTTCGTTTGGTACAAATACTCGCGATTACTCCTAGCTTCGGCCGCGAATCACCGAGAGTACTTGTTGCCGAAGTCAAAGATCTGCAGCGATGCACACAAAGAACAACAATTTGTGAATGCAAAAGAGATTGCATGATCGCCTATTTTTATACTCTGTACCAAACGTACATAGAGTATAATAAGTTTGTGCAAAAGTATGTAACAGCCAGAAGGAAGCATCTCCGACCTTATAAAGTATATATATTCTTGATCAGCATCAACAGCCGAGTCGATATAGCCATGTCCGTCTGTCTGCCTGTCCGTCTGTATTTCCGTATGAACGCACAGATCTCAGAGATGGTAAGAGATAGAGGTTTGACATGTATGGGACTTATGCTTCTTGTACTTGCAGGCAGATCAAGTTTATTTTCAATTTTTGCCACGCCCCCTCCCGCCCCCGCAAATTGAAAAAAAACGTCATATCTCCCACAGTTTTATAGATAGAAAGGACATATTTAGTAATCAAGATTATTTATCGATCTGCCAAAGGAATGGTAAAAATCGGATGAACGGTTGTCGAGTTATGAGGAAAACAAACAATTATGGGCAGTACTTCACTGGTACAGAGTATGTTATAGTCAGGCTTGACCGACTTTCTTTCTTGTTTGCATTTGTATTTTGCATACGCTTTCTCTTTCCTTCTTGTGGAAAATTCCGTTGCGCGTACGAGTAAACACGAGTAGAGTGTCGAAAAGGCTTGGCCATTGCTGGCAAAAGGATTAATTTGAGTCGTGTTATGAAAAGCTTGTTCATATTATTTCTCGTGCAAAGCAAAGAGCTTACTCGCTCTGACTCAATGTGCTTGCGATCATTTCGAGTGTGTTGAACCAAGGCGATGAGTCCAACCAAGCCAAGTAAACGCACGAGTGTGATCGAACATTAGAGGCTTGTTGCAGGTCTCTGATTCACACATATTGTAAATTCATATGCAGCAGCGACTGCGCTGTTTGCATTCTATCGTTTTATTGCAATTGCTTAGGCTAACTGTAACTGCTCTCCCACTTTCTATCGCTGTTCCCTTATATCGCTTGCATTTTCGGCAGCGTTGGGCAACTCGGCCTAGCCTGCCTTATCTGCCTTTAGAAACCTTCGCGGGAAAGCGTCCAACCATTCCCCAAAGTTTCATCACACTCGAACATTTTGAAAATTTTTTTCGGTTTTTTGACCATTTTTCGCCCATTTCATCTACTTTGAAACCTGCCCCACCATTCCCCAAAGTTTTACCAAACCCCATTTCCGCAAAATTTCTTCTTCCTAGAAACCTTCCTGAGCAAGCGTTTGACCATTTCATTGCAATCGAATGAACGAAATAATTTAGCTAATTTCGCGGTTTTTGGAGCATTTCACAGACATGAGACTAAGCCTATGGGACATTCCTGATTGACATGAAGATACAGTAATAAATTCGTGAAGTTCGGTTCAGTGGCTTAAACGTCCATAAGCGATAAATATACAAACATACAAATGTGCACGAGTAGATTGTTTTACAGTGAAAAGCATCCCGAGGATCTTAGTTTCCGTTTCCAAGGTATTCGCGGAACACCATTTTATCGACTTTGGACTGTTTTAGAATTTTTGTAGGCCACACCAAGCATTAATTTGTAATTTAATGAAGCCTCTTGGATAGTCAACATATCAATGCATCTGAGAAAAATCAAACACGCGGTATAAGCAATGCCAATGGTGCCGAAATTGGCCTTCAAAGTCAAATTAGACTTGATTTATTGCAATTTTGTCAAACCAATCCTCCTACTTTAAGCCATTGGTTTTGTCGGATATCGAGACAATGCATTGTAATGCATTTTCGATTCTCAGGGAAAAAATACAATTTGGAGAATGATCGCGATGTGGATGTGGTACTAGAAATTTTTGCTGAAGACAACTCAGCTGTGAAATGCTTTTCGGACTCTGAAGCGTGGGACAGTGAAATAGAATTATCAATTGCTCAACGAATTCCATCTATTTCAGAATCTTTGGAAACCAGGGATAACAAGATTGAAGAAAACATATTGCCTAAGCATTCCGAGAACTTTCAAGGCTTCCTCTATCGACAAACAAATGATCCCATTTACAGGAATATGCCGGATCACATTAAGACAATACTTTAAAAACAAGCCACGTCCAGTTGGACTTAAAAAAGTGCCGGTATAAAAATTGTGAGAGCTGTACACAAACAAGATGCGAAAAATGTCATGTGTTGCTCAGGGAAAATCTAGTTTCACACTTTTTCTCACTCAGACTTAACTACTGAATCTGTAAGTTTGTAACGGGTGACAACTTAAAATCTGCACAAACTTTGAGAGAACGCGCCCTAAGGCTCCATTTACACGAACTGATCGCTCAGCTGAGTTTTCGTCACCTGAGCAACTCAGGTGAGCAACTCGGTTCAGCGTTTACACATGCCTGAGTAGCTCAGTTGAGTCTGTTACAGAACCATTGGTTCATGAAAATTATCTAGTTTATTTGTGAATTGGCCGCGCAGATTGCCTATTTTGGTCTTTAAGTCCACAAGTGATTTGCTCTCAAGTTGAGCAGCAAACTTTTCCAAAGTGGCAATCCGTACGGTCTGCTACACCTACAAGGTGGAATTGGAGGAGTCATTTTAATGTTTTATTTTAATACGCCGTGATTTGACATAAATAAAAAACAAAACCGATAGCCAAAAATCGATAGTAATAGTGTATCGAAAGCCAGGAAGTGGCAACGCTCGCACACTTCAATCAGGCAACCCTATGACGCTCAGCTGAGTGGTCAGGTCAATTAGAACCGGTTCTATGTCGCCTGATCACTCACCTTAGTAAATCAGGTGCCTACTCAGTCGCCTGTTTACACGAGCTGACAGCCACTCAGGCGAAAACTCACCTGAGCGATCAGGTCGAGTAAATGGAGCTTTAGCTGAGCTTTACATAAAAGCTTTCGGGATGACAATTCTCTTTCTTTGTCTCCTGTCAACAGGTTATCGTGCCAAACATGACAAAAATTTTGACAAGTAGTCGCCATCATGGCGTCTGAGCAAGAAAATCTTCGTGATCGCGTTGTAAAATTCTACGAAATGCAGGCGAACAAAGGTAAAGTGTTTTCAGTAAACCATTTTACCCAAGAGTTGCCCTCTTATCCAAACGCACTATTTGTAGTATCGTGCAACGAAAAATAATAAGAAGTGAAGTTGGAAGTGGTCGGAAAGCAAACATGACCGGCCAAGCTGTCAGAAAGCTAACCCAACTTTTTAACAACAAAGACAACATAAGTAAACGAGATGCAGCCGGAAAATTTAATTGCAACCAGCAAAACATCAGTAAAGTGCTGAAAAAGAATAATATTGTTGCCACACGTAAGCAAAGAGCACCAAATTACACACCTGACCAAATACAAACTGTCAAATCTCAATGTCGGTGGATGTGCAACCAATATCGCCTTTTTGCCAATATCCCTATTGTACCAAAGGAACGGAAACCAACAAACTTTCCTCAGTATCGCCCAATTGAAGATGTTTTGGGAAGTCTGAGTGCAGCAGTTTGCAAAAACAGTTGGAAAGCCAAAAATATCAAAGAATTGACCAACAGGATTCGCTTTTATATCCGGAAATACGACCCCAAGATCCAGGCGGCCTGCAGAGACATTTTCCGGAAGCTACGTCGAGTGGCTGATATATGTCATTTCGACCAAATCCATTGATGCAACTGTCAAGTTTTTATAAAGATCCGTTGAGAATTGTGGCTGTGGCGGCGTTTTAAAGTTTTTCACATCATTAACGCATAAAATTGTAATTGAAATCAAAAATTTTTGGGAAAATTCGTGAGTCAGTTGTTTACCAAGCCTTTCGTACTATCTTGAATTCTGGTGAATCAAGCTACCACGGGAGCTACGCTCTAAAATATACGTTATCTTTGGAAGGCTGATGAATTCAGTTTTTCAATGGTAAAAGATAATCGATAAACTAGTTGGATTATTATCTATCAAATTAAAATCAAAATTAATTTTGTCGAAATTCTTAAGCTTAACCGATAGCTTGGATTTGCATATAACTCCGAACCCGGAAGACCGATTACCTATGCTGATAGCTATTTAGAGGTGGGTTGGAATATTGTTGCTGTCGCCAAATTCCATTTTTGTAAAATTGCAGTACCTTACAAACCTAGACAGCATTACGAAGAACGCAACGAAAAGTATTTCATAAGTTTACCGAAACACATAAAACCAAACAGCTTACGAGAGAAAAAACGTAGCAGAGAGAAATCGACGAAAGCCGAACAGTGAAGGCGCTTAGATGAACGGCAGACTGAGAGTTGCGATCGAGCCTTAGACCAGCGTTGTTCAAGAAGAGCGAGGTCAAAAAGTGAGAGTGTATGGGTGTGCGATATTAAAGCGACACAGCCCAGCTTTGAGCTGCCCTCAACGACGGCTGGGCAGCGAATGATAGCAAAGAGAGCGCTGCTTACGCTCCTATGCCCGACTTTGGCCTGCGCTCGGCTCGTGTGCGTGTAAATAGCCTATTACGCTCGGCCCCTGGGGGCTATGGAAGAACATCGCTGCCTTTGGGTTTCGTTCGATCGTACTTTTGAGAATACCCCAGAGTCGGAGTGTAAAATTGAAAAAGATTTATCTGCCTATAAGGAAACTACATTCCAAGCTTGTAGTAACTTTTTCTTACCAATTCAGAGATATGTTTATGTCCTCGGACTGTCTGTAATACCTTTTATACCATTCAAAAATTTCGTACAGAGCATAAAAATAATTTTAATTTTCAATTTTGGCAGCTTGTCAGCATTCATCACCAATGAAAGTCTTTTTCAAACTCAATAAAAATTTGGAAAATTCAAAATAAATGCTCAAAATGTCTCCTTTCACAAACGAATTGCCTTCCAGTTATCTACTGTCGTGATAAATAAACAAATCACCTGGAATTCAATACTTATGTCCGGAAGTTGTCACTGCATTTTCGCGAAACTAAAGCGTTGCCTTCAGTTTATGCGTTGCAGACATGGCAAACAGTGGTTAAGCCTTTTGGCTATGGCCAATAAGCCAGTTTGCGGTGGGGATATGCCTCCTGTTAATTACCCTAGCGTTTGGCGGGCCTGTCCGAGTATGTTTTTCTTTTTGGTTATTTATGAGCTAAACGGCGAAACGATTTACATAAGATGGTGATATAAACTGGACACTTGAGACGCAACGAGGATAAATGCAAATGATGTACAATGGAGATGGAGGCGGAGCTGGGCATTAAACGTTGAACATTAACAAATGATTGATAATTAAATGTGCAATTTGACTTGGGCCGTTTGTTTTCTTAGGTAAAATTGATGAATTGAAATTTTACTGCTAAACTTTGAAGTCAACTCGATGCCAATGTCCGGAAATAGTTTGCACAGCTGGAGAAAACTGGGAGAGCTGCATCAAAGGCAGCAAAATTCAAGTGGCAACATGCAGTCAATAGTAGCCCAACGGCAATGCGACTCTTGTTGAACAACAAAAACAGCAACTGCAACAAGAACAACTCTGGAGTGGGGGACCATGTGGGGGGGGGGAGGGGCAGCTATTGAAATCTGCTTTGCTGATTGACGTCGAATGTTGTGGTTTCGGTTACGTTATTTGGTACCAAAATACCAGCAACGACCCAGGGAGCAGCAAATGATAATACCAATGCGAATGATGATGACGATGATGACGCAGTTGATGCGGGAGACTTCCTTTTGCACAGTTCCCATACCTTAAATACAAACCGAAGGCAAATACAAATGTTTGTTCAAAATTTGATAGATTTATTTAATCAAATAATACAATAAAGTAAAATTAACATAAACAGGCAAAATTATACTAGTTAACAATGTTTAGAAAATGAATAAAATATGTTTAATCAAATTGTGTAAGATGACTTAAATGATTAACATTGACATAAAAGCTATGACAGGAACGGGTCAGTACTTATAAATTTTAGCATTAATTAAATAATACATACATTAAAAAGCCACATATAAAACTAATCTCTTGCATTTGTATTCTCTCATAGTTGGTTAAGAAATGTGTGAAATGAGGTAATCATTGTTAATTCAAAACTCTAAAAGATTCTTGACGATTTATTCGTGAAAAATAGTTTCAAAGTAAAAGATTTGGGAAATTTACTTTCTTCGATTGGCCTCCATTTTTTATAGCACTTTCATGAACTTTGAAGCTTATATTTGTCACAACATGTCATCCCATTTAAATTTTCTTTACTAACAGGTACTTCCATGTATCTATGTCTGGCGTAAAATCAAACATAATTTTTATATTCGCCGATGATGTAGCCCTTTACATCACATTTTCTTCCTGCATGTAAATTGTAAACGAGTTTCAGTGCGCACTAATCTCCTTAATCAGATGCTCTACCCAATGGAAAAATGCTAGTAAAACAAAGCGAATCTACAATATATCCAGCACTCGGAAAATTCCTGCCAGGAATTTGCTATTTATTTTGAGTATGTGAAACCCAAGTAAAATTGTTTGACCTAATCATCCTAAAATGTTCAAGGTTACACTGAATTTAATTAAATTTAAACAAAGTAGCGTTTATCCAACTTCGGTCTACCATTGTAATTTCAGTACGACACCGTGCTGTATGCTGACTCCGACTTACATATATCTGTGCAGCCAGCACTCAAAGATGCCTAGTTACATTAATAGCTGAGGAAGAAGATACAATTTCCGAGATAAATAGATAAACAAACGGACGAAGTAACACTTGACATCAGCCACATTGGTCTATCAATGTTTGCTCTAAATTGTTGGGCCGATGGCTGAACAAGACACTGCAGTGTGGCCCGAAAAGAGCGTGTGGGGCACCATAGAAGTAAGGCTCCACGTTTGGTAGCCAATTAAATAAAGTAAAAATAAGTAAAAATACTTTGAGCGTTACTACAATCAATCGCTCGAAGACATTCGAGGTTTGTTCAAAAAGTATCCCGAACACAGTTTCTTCGATTGCAGGAGCCATAAACAAAAATTTTTGCATATGAAAAAAAAGGACCTACAGTTTAACGCCGAATCCGAACGGCAAAGTTTGAGAAGCTTTATCATGGCTGATTCCACAGCTGGCGCTAACAGCTTTTGAAAGGTGACCGGGTGTATAAGTTAAAAAAAAATAGAGGGAAGTTAACTCGGCTCGGCCGAATTTGTATACCCTTGCAGTTTGCTTTTCTAAATAAGACAACTTTTCGGACATTACTTTTCTATGAGGCTATACTAACTAACAGTTTCGAAATTTGGAGGCGGTCCCATTTAAAACAAAAAATTTTTCTCACTAGAACTTCATTTTCGACCGATCATTCGTACTGCAGCTATATGCTATAGTCATCCGCTTTTAACAAAACATTGTAGAATTGTGTTAAATTATATTAAATAAATATATGCCAATGATAAAGACGTTCCCTTTGAAATCAAAAAAGTTTTTCTCACTAGAACTAGTTTTTCGACCGATCTCTCCTATGGGAGCTATATGCTATAGTCATCCGATTTTGACCAAAATTTGTAGAACTATGTGAAAGCATTCCAAATGAATAAATTCCAGTTTTTAGGACATTTCCATTGAAAATAAGAAAGTTTTTCTAACTAAGACTACTTTTCAGTCCATACTTTTCTATGACGGCTATACTATATAGATCCGATTTCGACCAAAATTGGTGGAGTCATGTAAAAACATAGCAAACTAAGAAATACGAAGGCGTTTCTATTGAAAATAAAAAAGTTTTACTCACTAAAACTAGTCTTTCGATGATCGTTCCTATGACAGACTATAGCATAAGTCATCCTTCGTGCAAAGTTAAGTGAGGATAGTTTTAAAACTGATTGAAAAAATAGCATAGAAACAGACAGACAGACGGACGGATAGGGCTAAGTTAACTCAGCTCGTCGGGCTGATGAAGAATATATATACTTTATGTGGTCGGAGATGCTTCCTTCAATGCGTTACAAACATCCGGACAATTTGATAATACCCTCTGCAAAGGGAATAAAAAATTTTCTTTAGATGTCTCGAGGCGGAATCTTCCACATTCGACGACTTCTTGCCACATGGAAAAGCGGTCAATAAGGAATATTATCGAAGAACAAAATTTGGCTTTTGCACTATAATACGCCCCTGCTCACAAACGGTTTTTGTGTGCGAATTTTTTACTTCTTATTTTGAAGGAAACTAAATTTATCACTGTAATTTGCGGAAATGGCGTCGACATATATTGAATGCATTACTGGCTAAATATGGTACTCATCCTGCATTCATGCAAACAGTTATGTTTATCAAGGTGAAAGAATAACGCCTAAACTTAGTACAGCATGTTTGAGACATATTTAACATATTTTTCGACATATTTTGCATAACAAATTGCATATTTCTGATATGTCGTGATTATTCGATCCGCAATTAATAACACAAGGCAACAAAATTCGATGGAGATATAACTCTCTTAGCACTTTTTTTTTGCTGGTGCCCCCAAGTATGCAATGAGTGGTAGAGATTCTAATAAGTTTTCGTATCCTAAAAACAGTAAAGTAGGCTGGTCATTTGTAATGAACCAGCAATAAAATTCTAAAAAAAACCTCACAAAGCTCTTCAGTGAGAGGTTCCACCAGGATATCAGAGAAATGGAGAAAAGGTACCAGGGAAGGCGGGACATTAACATGATAGCAGATTACTGTAGGTGCTTAAAGAGAGACGATTACATTAAATTTGACAAACGAAGATAAAAAATTCGCAGATTCTTAGAAACTTGTGAGTTTTTTTTTAGAATTTTGCTGCTGAAGCATTACAAATGACCAGCCTATCTTACAGTTTTTAGGAAACGAAAACATATTAGAGTCTCTACCACCCATTGCATACTTTGGGGCACCAGCAATAAATAGGATATTTTTGGATTCTTACACAAGTGCTAAAAGAAGTATATATGTCCATTGAAAAAAATCGCCGAATTGTTTTGGAATAGTTCATTTTAAAGCTAAGAAGTGGTACTTTCCGATGGTATCAAACAGCAGAATAGATTCCCCGAAAAACGATCCTAAAAAGGGTCAAAAAAGGCAACTTTAAGCTCAAATTACTAAAAATCTCGACGTGATGGACGATTTCTGAAAACGCAGTCTTGCTTAGCACACGAAAATCATCTAGAATCACTACCAACCCTTCAGGATACTGAAAAAAGTCAAATTTTGTTGCCTTGTGTTATCTATCCAATAAAAAATACCGTTTGCCAAAATCTTTTATAGATTATGTGGTATTCAGTTTTTAACGAGGCCTAAAACAATTAGGCCCAGGGGTACAAACTACCCTTAAATTCGTATTTAAACTAAAGTAAGTTTGACTGCTTTTGTTCAATTTGAATTACAATTTTTATTTCACTCAATGAAACAGATAGAAAATTTCAGCAGAAAAAATGTTCTAAATGTAAGTTCAAACTAACTCGTTTTAAGTAATTAAAAATAAAGAATTTAGTTTAAATAATTAAGTTTTAATCGAGTGGGAACTATCTTAAGAGAAGTAAAAAGTATCAGCAATGTATTCATACACTTGGAAAAAAACCGAGAATTTGGTACTTGAAGTAAGTACAAACGGTGTCGATAGTACGGTAAGTACGAAAATACTTGTTCCAAGCAGTGTTGCCAGAATATGAGGTTCAAAATTTGATAAATTTTCAAAAAAAAATGCTAGAAATAGCTAAAAATAAAAAAAGTTGCTAAAATAAATAGCTAAGAATGAAAACTTAAAAAACCTTTTGGTTTTGGACAGAAATTCAACAGATACTTGTAGAAAATTCATTTGTAATGATTTACGATTACAAAAATATTTTAAGTGAGGTTTAAATCCGCTCTGTATCAGTGGTGCTAGAATGTGGGATCCAAAAGCTTATAGATTTTTACAAAAAATTGCTAGAAATAGCTAAATATTTCTACGGCTTGATATTGGAAATAAAATGTGTTTTTGTGACTAATATCCAACAAGAACTTCAAAAATTACAGTAATTGTCTAGTATAGTAAGGCACTTACATAATTTCGGTACAGCATCAGCAAACTTCATAATTCGCGGTCAATCGAAGGAATTATTTTGGAATTTTTTAAGGCTTCTTCTACACTAGACAATTACCAAAATTACTTTTCAAGGTGCTAAGACTAACAAATTCTTAAAAAAGAACAAAGTCCCGCTATGAACTCACAATCTCCATTTTTTAAAGTCCGCTCTGATCCCAAATCTAAGTACAAAGAAAGCTGAAGGCTCAAAAATGCTGATCTCAGTACTGAAAATTATGTACCGAAATTTAGTGATTTAGTCCATTTCAACAATATTTGTGTATTTTTGGCTCATTATAATTAAATAAATTTATTTTACCGTAGTCGATTTCTTCGAAACAATATAAAGACTGAAGACACGTTGAATGTTTTCATTGGACTATCACTACTGTGGATAGAACCCATCAGGCGGGCTGAGTACTGGAACTAGCGCTGATTTAGAAAAGTTGGTGCAAAAACCATGTCTTCCCTTACTTGCTCTTTGGTCATAAATTGAATTACTAAATCTCATGAGTGGTGCAACTACTGAAATCATTCATGAACTAAAGAAATTTTTAATGATTATGCCTAAAATTATATAATTATCCCTTCGAAATTCAAAGGTTTCAAACCAATTTAATAGGCGTTATTACGCACTTCGTCTTAAAATTATAAAAATAGCTAGAAATAGCTAAACATAATTTTAAATTTGCTAGATTTATAGCTAATAGAATTTCCGAAAAGTTATAATCATTTCCACTTTGAAAAATGCTAGATCTAGCAACTAAATAGCTAAAATGGCAACACTGGTTCCAAGTACAAAAATCTTAGATCAAGTACGATTTTTTCAATACCAAATAACTTGATTTAAGACTATTTTGGGATATATTAAGTACATTTCGAATTATTTTAAAATATTATTGATCATACTTTTAGGTTCTAATGGCCTTAAATCAAGCCCGTTTAACTCTCAAAATAAGTGAAGGGTGATTTTTTAGCTATTATCTTTTTGGCAACACTGGTCGTGTTTTGTTTCACTGTCAAACATCTTCAGTTTGGTCTATAATTTAACCATGAATCGTCTTACAAACAAACAAGGCTTGCAAATTATTGAATTTTATTATCAAAATGCGTGCTCTGTTAAGAAAGTTCATCGCGCGCTCCTTCCATTTTATGGTCAGTTCGGGCTTTTGTGACTAAATTTCGCACCAAATTTTCATTGTTGGACATTGCGCTACCAACACGCTTACGTAGAGTGCGAACTGAAGAAAATAGCGCAGCTGTATCGGCCAGTGTTAATGATGACCATCAATTATCGTTACTCAACAACGTGGAAAATTTTGCGGAAGGATTAAGGTGTGAAGTCTTTCAAAATACAGCTGGTGCAAGAATTGAAGCCTAACGACCTACCGCAACGTAGAATTTTTGGTCTTGGAAAGTTGGCCGAAGATCCACTTTTTTACCGAAAAATTGTGTTCTGCGACGAGGCTCATTTTTGGCTCAATGGGTACGTAAATAAGCAGAATTGTCGATTTTATAGTGAATATCAGCCAGAAGCATTGCAAGAGCTACCAATGCATCCAGAAAAAGTCACAATGTGGTGCGTCATCATTGGACCGTACTTCTACAAAGATGATGCGAATCGCAACGTAACTGTGAATGGTGAGCGCTACCTTGAGATGATATCCAAATTTTTTTTTGCCCAAAATGCAAGAGCTTGACTTGCATGACATGTGGTTTCAACAAGACGGTGCCACCTGCCACACAGCACGCGCAACAATGGACTTATTGAGAGGCGAGTTCGGTGAACATTTTATTTCACGTTCGGGACCGATCAATTGGCCGCCTAGATCGTGCGATTTAACGCCTTTAGACTATTTTTTGTGGGGCTATGTTAAAGATCATGTCTATACAGACAAACCCGCTTCAATTGACGCATTGGAAGACAACATTGAAGCATTTATTCGTGAGATACCGGCAGAAATGTTGGAAAGAGTATGCCAAAATTTGAATTTGAGGCGCAGTCACGGTCAACATTTGCATGAAATAATTTTCAAACATTAAATTATATGGACTGTACTATCGATTCAAATAAAGATTTCATGCATTTTTCTGAATTTTATGTGTTTTATTTTTGAAAAACTTAAAAAAATCAACCTTTATTTTTAACCCAAAAGAAAATCTAGAAAGAAAATAAGAGTATTTCACACATGTACAAAAAGTTCTTGGTTTGAGCCCATAAAATTCTAAAGCTATTCCCAATTTGTTCAAAATCGAAGTCTCAGTTTTGAACCAAAGATGGCTCTTAATATCAAATGGTCATGAATTAACCAAATACCTGGATAGAATTACTTTAGGTCAAAAAATTATCGTCACTCCGTAACAAAAGTGTTAAAATCGGTTGGGAATTTTAAGAACAGACTCGCCCAATAATAATTGTTCTTAATTCAAGAACTTTTGTTCTCATTTCAATAATATTAACATTTGATTTTGGTTTTGAAATTTTTAATACAAAACGGTTAAATTCAATCACGCTTGGCTTAGAACTCTGGCAGCCATGTTTTTCGGGGTGCATCCATTTCCGAAAGAGTTTTTGTGACTTAGGGAGCAAATCTAATCAAAAAAACCGGCTAGAATTCACAAAATTGTTCTGGAAGTGAAATTGAGAACAAGTCTTTGTAGAACTTAAATCAAATTCTGGTCTCATTATATAGACTAATGGGATGAAACTTGTAACTAACTAACTTGAAAGCTCTGAAAGTGCAGATAGGCCAAGGGTTCTCAAATTATGCTTAGTTTGGTCAAGATGGAGTCTTTATTTGGCGAGTTAAAAATTTCATTCTCTTAAAATCGTACTTGAAATAAGTTAACAATACTTTTTTTTAGTCATTTTTGAACCCTTTAAGTGCTCAATTTAAGAATAAGGAACAATATTTTTTTTTTTAAAATTTGCTTAAAACATTTTTGAAAATCTCTAATACTAAGTTGTTTTCCAAACTTAAACAGAACCCAACAATTTTAACAAAATTATTTAAAATTTGCAGTTGTAGCAGCTTCCTCAATACCTTTTTGTTTGATCAATGTTTTTGCGTTAACTTCTTCAGACAATTGTGTAACACTTTAGTTTCCGTTCTGCCTGCAAAATTGTGGGCAGATTTTAGTTTATTTGTGTTTTTTTTTATTACTTTGTGGTTTTTGATATTTTTGGTTTTTTGGTGATTAGCAAAAGATCGCGAGCTAAGGAAACGCGCGCGCAAGCGAAATGAAGGAACTGGTGGAGCTGGAGCAGCAGCTGCTTGAGGCTTAGCGATAAATTGAAAGCGCGACAAACGGCAAAAACTACGAAGTTTTTGAACGTTAGACGACAAAACGAGAACCGCACTTAGACGAAGTCGGTTGGAGACTGAAGGCAATCGCCGATATTTGGTTGGGCAAGCGGCAGAAGCGGCACTTGCAGGCAGCAATTGCAATCAAAATGCGCTTCTTATGCGAATTGCGAATGCGAATTGCGAATTTGTTTGGGCCAAGAACGAGAACGAAGCCAAAAAGCCAGTTAGTTGCACTCGACGCCGACGCCAGCGCTGCAAGTTGCACTCAACGCGAGGCAGTGCAAGTTCTATTCTGGCTCAAACAAACAGTTACACGACGTGTGCGCTTCGCCAGTAATGAGCCGCCCGAAGACGCTGGCCAGCCAAAGGATGACTAAGCCTAACAGCGGCTGTTAAAAGTTTGCCACTTAACAGTGAGCGAAAGCAGGAAATGCAACAAACTGTAATGTGAGAGTTTCCACTCAAGAGTGCGTGGGCTAAGAGAGACGAGAGAGAGCGAGAGAGAACCGGCTAAGGAAAAGAGTGTTGCAAATGAAAGTGAAATGGTCAATGGAGGGAAGAGCACACAACTCTCTGCTGAATCAGTTGACTCATTGAGTCATAAGAGAGGTCTCTAAGCTTAAGTTCAGCTCTTGAGTGTATGTGCTTAGGCCTAATGCCAATGCAGGGAGAGCAATTCCCCTGAAAATAAACTCAAGCGCGTAACTGTTCCCAAGTATTATAGACTGTTCCAACTATAACAGTTGCGTCCAAAATATGAGTTACAGTTAAACGTAAATAGGGGAAGTTAAGCAAGCTAAGCTAAAACTAAGGTTGCATTTGAAGCCCTCTTCATGCCAAACAAATTATAGCAAATTTAAATCAGGGATGCAATCATCTACAACATCGACGGCGTACTCCAAGGTTCTGAATATTTGAAGAAAGATCCAAAAAAAATATCCATTTGGACTGGATATTTCTCTAATATCATTTTATCATCCAACGGAGCTGAAAATCATCCAAGAAATGATCATTTTCATATCCTTTGGATGATTTTTCCGTTCCATTGGATGATAAAAGGATATTAAAGACATCTCCAGTCCAAAATTGATATTTTTGCATATCCTTTTTCTCTGTGTGCATTAGAGCGTCCCTTAAAACGTCAAAATGGAAAAAGTAGGTCTCAGCTTTAATTTTGTTATACAATTAATAATTGAGAAAACCAAAAAATTGTATTTAAATGCTTAAGATTTTTTTTGGTCGGCTTATTGAAACCATTTTTCGATAGTAGGTGTTCCTTGCCAACGAAAAGGTGTGTGCTACACTCATGGACAAAATAATAGGTGTGAAATTTTGTTTTTTTTTTTAATATCGATTTAAATCGATAAACACATATCATTTAATATGGAAGCTATACTTTTTTATAATATGGTCAGACTGTTTCGGTACGAATTGGGTGAATTCCCGGAATTAATTAGCTTTCTGGGAAACATTGTGGATTGTTTCGACGACTTCGAGCTGAAGGAACTTTTTTGCTTAGAATGGAATCGCCTCTAAAAATGTACAAGCTAGTTTGTTGTGCTTTTCCATGATTTCACTGTTTGGTCGAAATCGGACATCTATATTGTGTAGCTTTCATAGAAAAGTAAGGTCCGTAAAGTAACCGAAAAGTAGTAGATAGAAAAACGTACTGCAATGGTTTTTTGTTGTTTTTTTTTTTTGAAAAAGGTAGTGAAGAACAGAATACATATAAAAGGATCAGATGATGGTTGAAGGGCATGTATCAAGTCTTCCATTGTAATTTTCGTTAGGTCTTACATGTATGATACTCTCTAATATTTCTAAAGGACTAGTCGCTAGTGAGCCTTGAACTTAGATTTTATAAACACAGCTTGTAATATACATAAATAAAATATCGTGGATAATTCAACACTAATATTTTTTGCAGTTTTGAAACAGACTTCTCTAATAAAAGTCTATTGAGGCTATGGCCTGCGGGTAAAGGTCACAGCCCCAAAATTACATTAACACTAATTAATTTATTTCTGTACGATTTAATCTTTTATAACTTGTTTTCTTGACGAACATTCTGCGAATACTATAGCATTAAAGAACATTCCGACTGTATTCGATGTCTCTTTCTCCATTTAGTCATTCTTTATGACTTTGCTCAAATCCTTGTTAAGTTATGTTGCAACTATTCCACTTCCAAGCCAATTTACCGACAAAAGATCTCAATTTTCTTGTTATCGCTTTAAGGGGGCACACCTAGTGTGAAATTTCAAAAAAATCGATTTTTCTTTTTTTCATATTTCGGTAGATTCTTCTTCTTCTTCTTCTTTGGCCATCACAACCGTTTTACGGTCTCGGCCGCTGCCACTAATGCCCGCCACTCGCCTCTGTCCCGAGATATTCCACCAGAAGGACACTCCCAGTTTCGCAATGTCTCCCTGCCCTGGTCACGCCATCTCCTCTTTGGTCGACCAGGCGGGGGGAGCGCTTCCCAACTCTATCGCATGCCGATTGTACACACGCTTTGCTGGAGCGTTATCATCCATACGGGTAACATGTCCTATCCAGCGCAAACGCTGTTGTTTTATGCCTTGACTAGGGTTCGGTAGATTACACCTTTAAAAATAACATATTAAAATTCTAAATCGATATCTCAAATAGTTTTTGAGTTATAGCAATTTAAAGAGCAGCCGCTCGGCAGCTAGAGAGACGATCATTTTATCTTTAAACGCGTTTTTCTCAGAAACAGCATTTTCACAATTTGCTGCAATGATTACTCAAAAACAAATGATCCGATCACTATCGAATATTTTTGACATGTTCTATATATAGTTCTGAACGCCAAGGGGTTACGTTTCTTCGAATTCTGCAACGATAATGGACTTATTATTTTGAATGGCCTAACAAAAGGAGACAGAGAGGGAAGTTATACTTTTTTATGAACGCAGTCGGCAACTCAACCAATGATATCGCAGCAATAAGTCACGAACTTCTTCCGTGTGTACAAGACTTTCTTTGTGGAAAGCAAGACATGGTCTGATCATCTGGCAAAATGATTAAGTCCTGAGGATGTGCAAACTCTTAACTTGTTGCCAAAATTGAAATGGATTTCAGAAAAACAGGAGGAATACAGAGCAAGAATTGTGAGGAATTTGGATACGAAAGAGGCAAGTGGTCAGCAGCTTTCTTTGTCTAGTCTGCAGGAAATTATTCAGGATGCAGCCGGAAAACAAGCTACAAATCAAAAACAAACGGAGCCCAAATGTAAATGGTTTGATCGACAATGTAGGAACCTTAGAGATAAATCCCTGGCACTTTTAAACGCATTTAGAAAGAGCGAAACAACGAATCGAGAAGTTCTTCGAAAGCAGTATTTAGAGGCCAATAAAGCGTATAAGCGGATATGTGGTGTTAAAAAGGCGAGTTATTACCAACAGCTGGAGAAAAAGCTTGAGAGAGTTAATAATAGCAAGGATTGGTGGAGTATTGCACGAGAGATAAGGGGAACTGAGTTTAAGATAAGTGCACAGGTCGCGGTTGCTGATTTTGAAAAATATTTTAAAAGCCTCCTCAATCCCAGCCGGCAGGGATGCCACTTACATTACGCAAGAAACCTTATCCAAGATGAGCTTTTAGACGCAGAAATTACCTACGATGAAGTCAAAGATGCGCTTGGAAAGGCAAAGGCCAACAAAGCGCCGGGTGAGGATCGTATCCCTTATGAGCACTATATGCATGCACCAAAAGAGTTTCTTGTGGCGCTAGCAAAAGTATACAATAAAATGGTCAATGCAGAAGAAGTCGAGAAATGCTGCTCAACGAACATAGTTTTCCCTATATATAAAAAGGGTGATATAAGCCAGCCAGAGAATTATCGAGGAATTTCATTTTTAAACTGCAACATTAAAATTTTAATGAGCATCCTAAACTATAGGTTGGCTAAATGGGTTGAGCTCCACAATAAAATGAGCGAATATCAAGCAGGTTTCAGGAGAGGCTACTCTACGATGGACAACGTGTACAACCTTGCGGGGATTGTTCATCTAAAGCTGCAAGAAAAGAAAAAGGTATATGCTTTTTTTGTGGATTTTAAAGCGGCCTTCGATAAGGTGCCAAGAAAGCTGCTCTGGTACAAACTGCATTCTATGGGAGTGTCATCAAAATTTATTAATTTACTGGAAAGGATTTATGACCAAACGGAAGCAGCAATATGGACAGGAGGAGCGTTATCCAATTACTTTGATACCGAAATCGGGGTAAGGCAAGGATGCACACTATCCCCGCTACTTTTTGCACTCTACCTAGACGACCTCCATGATGCGCTAGGAGGCGGACTATCTATAGGCGACCGTAATATTCGCTTATTAATGTATGCAGACGACATTGTAATGCTGGCAGATGAGACCCAAGTACTCCAAACCATGATCAACCGGCTAGAAACGTATTGCAGTAAATGGGGAATGGAGGTGAACTTGAATAAGTCTGAAATTATGGTATTCAGGAAAGGAGGCAGACTATCGGCGTCTGAAAGATGGACCTACAGGAGAGAAGTAGTAAAAATTTCATCTGAATTTAGGTACCTAGGAGTCCTTTTCACGCCGACCGTGTCATTTACAAAGCATGTGCTTAGAAGGAGTGTTGAGGCTAAAACTAGTATCAACATGACCTGGAATAACTTCCTGGGAAAAAGAGAGATACACATAAATGCAAAATGGAAACTATTTAATGCAGTAAGCCGTATAATCCAAGGATATGGAGCAGAAATCTGGGGAGGAGGAAACTTTACAGAAGTCGATCGGACCCAACTTCTCTTTATAAAAAAGTACTATACTTGCCAGCTAATACACCAAGCTATGCCCTATTCCTTGAGACCGGTTTGGAGAATGCCCACCTGCATACGCTTGACTTGCACCTCAGCTTTATAGGAAAAACGATGCACTTGTATAATGAGAATCGCCTACCACACTACATTACCAGCATGCTATCAGAAAAGAATATCTTCTGGGCAAGAAGTCTGGATGAATTGTGCAACCCTCTTCAGATAGACTGGAGAGATTCCTTGAGATCAGCACAGGAATGGAATTCTTTCCGAATAACAATTCATGAGGCCCTCAAAGCAAAATCCTTGCAGTACAACCATCAGCGACAGATCACTAGCGCCACCCGAATCTACAAACACTTGGACAACTCAGTAGCCTATAAGCTCCAATCTCTGCCAATCACCACAGTTTCCTGGATACTTAAGGCCCGATTCGATCTGATAAAGCTGGGGTCTAACACCTACAACCGTCAGGAAAATATAGCCTGCCCCCTATGCAACACTGGAGAGCTGGATGACCTTGAGCATTTCCTAGGAAGATGCCCAATTTTAAAGGAGCATAGATTGCTATGCTTTAGGAAACCCCTGCTAGCACAAGCGGAGATAATAAGAAGTCTGGATGATAGAGAGGATAAGCACTGGGCAGACCTGGTGCCCTTTATTAAACTAGCATTAAAATATCGAGCAGTAATTTTAGAAGTACTGAATTAGTCTTACATGCGTGCAAATGTGCTACCCTTACCAAACACAGATGAACGATCTGGTATCTGGGGAAGACCCGGGAAGCCAGGTGTAGTAATCAGTGTGAGGTGAGGAGCCATGCGCACGGCCGACAGACGGACTTTGTTTTATGTCCATGTTGGTTAACATCATTTCTTTTTAGTGTAACTTTTATTATATATATTATTATTGTCTGTTGTTATTAATTTTAAATAAAGAAACACTTACTTACTTACTTAAAAATTTTTGAAATAATTGATAAAGTAGTTTTTTTAATAAAAATTCCCAAAAAATCACCTTTTTTTATGGCCATCACACTAGGTGTGCCCTTTAATTGTTTTTCTGTTGCACTTCATCGGAAATTTGACTACAAACGTATTGTACAACTTGCAAAAATTTATGGATTTGCATAATTTTCCTTATACCACACTGCAAACAGTGCCCGTCTAGGAACTTTCGTTATGCCGAAAAATTCAATTAAATAGTAAATAGGCAAGTCTTGGCAGCTAGTATTGGTCGTTTTACTTTAACAATGATCTAATCAACTAAAAAAATTAAAGTTGGAGTGGGATCTTGCGGTTCTCACAAGAGGCACCTTCCAACAAAATGCCATAGGGCCACTTTAACGACACAGCCCTAAGTGTTAAGATATACGACGATTTACAAATAATAAAAGTAATCACTGGTCACAAACACAATATTAAAACATAATTACAAACCTCTCAATCAAAAAGACACCTTCGGACTTGTTAATTTTGTATCAATATTTTTGCAAGCTCCACTCATAGGTGCCAAATATTTTATTCTGCAACGGCAGTAACATATGTTTGGTTTGAACGCTCACAGCTGTGAGAATATTGAACGCAAAACGAAGCGGTAAATAAAATAATGATCAGTGGGGTATCGGTCATCGAAAAAAAAATTAGTTTGAATGAATTCGAATGTTGAAATTTTGACTTTTTCGCGCCAGATTGGCCATTTCGCTCATCGCTTGTAGGTGAGCATTCAGGAGCCTCAGATGCAGTTAATAGGTGGAATTCCAAATTATTGTCCGTTTTTTTTTTAATTTGTTTTATTGTTATTATCTAAATTTTCTTTCACCTTCATTGGCAACTTTCTTTAGATTGAAGTGTACATATTCATTTGAACCATACCTGTTAAGTTGCCATTAGAATTACTAATCAATTAAATTATTTTTGGAAAATAGTCGTAGTGATTATATAGTTTGCTGGTGAAAAATTTATGATTATTTAATGATTACGATTAGAAATAATCAAAAATAATGGAAAATTGCCATAAATTATTAAAAATAATTGAAAATAATGGAAAATAATGGAAAATAATCGTTTCCATTATTTTCCATTATTTCCATTATTTTCCATTATTTCCATTATTTTCCATTATTTCGACTATTTGAGACTATTTTGAGAGAAACAAATTATTTTCAACATCACATTTAATAACAATTAAATTAAACACAAACATTAAAAATATTCAGGGTTGGCCTTCATTAAAACTAATTTTTCGATTGAAAAATCAGACAATGATTGGCGCCTAGGGCTGTTTATAATACCAGCAAATGAAAACAGACGCTCTACAGGAGCCGAAGATGTTAAAGGCGTGTTGAAAGCAATAGACGCTTCTTTTAAAATGCCATATTTTAGCCATAAATTTGTGCTTTGATTTTCTCAAGCATATTGGCATATTTGTTAGTAAGTTTGACTACTGCTGTTTGCCTGCTCAAGACCTTCAAGCCTTTATACTCAAAGAGGTCAATGAACGATTTCTTGCCCAGAATGGAAACAGGCAAAGCGCAGTCAACAATTGCGTGCATCTCAAGATGAACTACGCACGCCACAACGGTCTTTAATTTGCCATCAGCTCTTCAGCAATTTGAGTGATAATGCTAGCTCGGAAGAAGCGTCTATTGCTTTCAACACGCCTTTAACATCTTCGGCTCCTGTAGAGCGTCTATTTTCATTTGCTGGTGTTATAAACATCCCTAGGCGCCAATCATTGTCTGATTTTTCAATCGAAAAATTAGTTTTAATGAAGGCCAACCCTGAATATTTGTAATGTTTGTGTTTAATTTAATTGTTATTAAATGTGATGTTGAAAATAATTTGTTTCTCTCAAAATAGTCTCAAATAGTCGAAATAATGGAAAATAATGGAAAATAATGGAAAATAATGGAAAATAATGGAAACGATTATTTTCCATTATTTTCCATTATTTTCAATTATTTTTAATAATTTATGGTAATTTTCCATTATTTTTGATTATTTCTAATCGTAATCATTAAATAATTGTGTGAAACCGAAAATAATCGCAATTTAATCATTAATTCAACTCTAAACCAAAAAAAATATATTAAAAAAAAAACAAATTAAAAATTTTTTATAACCGATAATAGATTTAAACTAATTTTATTTAAGTGTGAAAATTTTTTTTTTGGTGTTTTTTGAGGGGGGTTTGTGTTATTATAAAATTTTGTGTAAAATTAGTGTATTGGCTCTGTCTAGTGTGTGGGGGGTTGCAAGGGTATTTGTCTGTTTGGAAGTTCTGTAAGGAAAATCTTCTTGAGGCGTCATCTCACTCTGCTTCCGGCTTTTCTACGTCTACGCAACTGTCTTCAAATTTTTTTTCCTTTTTTTAAATGTCTTGTATATACACGGGCGCTCGGGGTAGTTTGGGGGGTGGAGGACAGGAAGGTTTGCAATAATGAGGATTTTGCAGCTATTCCATACACTTAGATCCCTTATCTCCAAGCCGGTGCTATAATTGCCTTGTAAATATGCACTTTGTTACGAAGTGAGAGTTTATTCCTACAGTTTCTTCACTCTGTAAAGTGATCTTACAAGGGCGTTGATATGGGTTCCGAATGTATAGGCGCCTGCCCAGACTCGCAAGTTTTATGTCCAGGCAAGTGCCGTAATAGCTGCTTTTAAAAAACGCAAGGCACTTATCGCGACGCAGTGTATGGTGTTACACTGGCACATTTATCCAGGTTTAGCCCAATGTTCTATCGCTTAGCCCATCTGCTGAAGTGATACAAATATTGCTGAACGACATCGGAGGCATTATAGATGCATGGATCTCTCGCCATAAAAGCAGTATCGTCAGCAAATGTTGCAGTGAGTAAATCTTGGTGGTCTTCAATGGTCTTCAATAATTGGTGGAGCTAACTGGGGGCGTTAGCTGCCCAGGGGTGTTAAGGACATGCTCAGTCTCCTGCGGTTACTGAAGCGGGTTCAAATGGCTTAAAACTGTCCTCTAAATTTTCCGCAAATGCTTCCGCCCTTTCCTGAGGAGATTTCGCCCAAGTACTGGCATCAGAGGTAATACCTTCTAGGAAGCGGTCTGTGGCATCCTGTCTGAACCTCGCGAGCAGCTTTTTAACCCTGTTAGCCACTTGTCCGTAATTTTAATCATTTTTCACTTTCTTTACTTAAAAAAAATGAAACATACTCCTTCCTTATGATGCATTGAACGTATTGCGAATGCGAATTCTATTTGTAATCAGCATTATTTGAAAAAAAAATTCAATATATAAAAGTCATTGGAAAGGTCAGTTGTGCCATTTAACCTGAGATTTATGCAATTCATTTTGGGCTTGAAGTTTTCCTGAATTGTTTTGATTGCAATCATGCAGCCCTCTTTTGCATACATTTGCACAAACTAAATCTACTCTGTGTACCTTTGGTGCAGAGTATAAATATTTATTATATTTTAAAATTTCACCCAGTTCAGTTATTTCTCTTATTTCTGCAATTTTTCCATTAAATTCCAATTCCTTCGAGTTTAACTTCAGATATAAATAATTCATTTGTTGGGAAATGTTCACTTGAAATTTCTTAAATCAAATTATCATCGAGTTGTACCATAAAAAAATATCTCTCTCACCTTTTTTGAACCATTTAATTTAACTGAAAACAACAAAAACTCTGACCAGTCGAGTGGAAAATAGTTTTGCTTCTATTTTGGCCACCGCAACAATTTCCACAAGGCACTTGCTCATTTCCAGCTGCCAGTGAATTTGCATAGCCATTTAAATATTAATTTCAAATTGTCTCAGCGTCGGAAGTGGAAGATGAAGAAGAAGCTGAAGCTGAGGCGGCGGTAGTATCCAACAAACAAATTAATGGTTTTGCAGCTCAACCACATTTTGCGGTATTTCCTGCCAACTCTAGCTCCCAGCTTCAGCTTCTGCTTCTGTCGCTGATAAGCTTGAGCGCACATATTTGTGTGTGTTCTTTTGGGGCGTTAAAAAGCACGAGAGAAATGAATTCATATTTTTTTTTTTTAAATGCAAAACTAATTCTAAAGAAGTCAGCCATATACACCCAGCGCACATTATAAATTTCAGTCAGGTTTCTAATAACTCTGAATTAATCATCTCTCTTCCTGCAGGATGTGGCTCCTTTGCTCCTTTGGCATTCCTGGTGCGTGTTTTTGAAACATAATCCATATGAAAATTGGCTGGTGACAAAAGTTGCAAAAGCTGTACACATCCTGTGGTCAACTTTGTATCCACAAAATGACACCTCCCAGCCGGAAGCACTGCTCCTGCCCCCTGCTCGCTGCAGACTTGGTTTGTGTTTGGTGCAAATGATTATTAAGTAAGCAGTCTAGACGACGGAAAAGCATCTCGTTTTGCTTAATTTTTGTGTTTTTCATATTTTCATAATTTGAAACTTTTGCTGAGTTAAACAGGTGAGGTGGGGGTGGTGGCAACACAGTTTATCATCATTAGAGCAACTGTTAACTGGAGTCCTCGACGGTCTTGGTAAATAAATAATTCTCACTTTTTGCCATATGCGCAGAATTTGGTTTTTAATTTAATGAAATAATTTGTCATCATGGGGAGAAATATTTATGAGAGTCTTAGCGAGGATTTAGAGAGCCTATTGCCTAACTCTCTTGCGCTCTCAGCATTTACTCTGCAAGCCACTTTTCTTTATCAACTTTTTATTTCTATAAAATTTTGACAAAAAAGAAACAATCCTTCATTTTCCGTAACTCATTCTTTGTCTTTTTGTAATTCCCAACCAGTTCAAGCCTTTTGCTCATTTCATTTCATAATTTTAAACTTTTTAAATAAACAAAATGACATAAAAACTTTTGCTATTGCCTTCCACTTTACCTCTTCTTCGGCACTTACGTGCGGCAACAGTTGTATAACTGAAAGTCCATTAACAAGTTTGTAAAAAAACGCCGCAGGAATTGACAATTGTCAAAATGAGGTTGCTTAAAGCCATTTCTCGAACGTGCTGGCCACAAAATGTTAAATAAATTATGATTACTTGGGCCACAAGGTGTTAAGGGTGTAAAATTAAACACACCAAAAGAAAACCAGGAAATGCCCTTGGCACGCGCCTAACAAATAAACCGTATTTTGAGTTTGCTTAAAGGGGTTGAAGAGCAAGTCAAAGGACTACAAACTTGGCGGCCACTTAATCTATAAATGGAAGGACAATCAATTGCGTTTTATTCTTTTGGCAAATTCAGCAAAATGTCGAAAATAAATTCAAGTGGAAAATTGCATTTCGCAAATGGCGAGGGATAAAGGAAAATGTTTGCCATTTAATTGAGTGCTGACCAAAAATGTCAGGTGACAGCTTGCCCATAAAAGTATGCTATGTTTGGCTCTTCCAGCTATATGCAAATCATGCATGCATAGTGCGTATAATTTCTAATTAATTATGCTGTGTATGCCCACCGCACACATATACATGTATGCTTCGCCAACCCCCCCACCCCCTCTCGCTACGCCCCTCTGGTGGGCAGACATTAAAGTCTTGTCTTGCAAATGGCAGCAGGTGGATTTTATTTTTATTGCAACTCAACTCTTTTCGACGGGTCTTACTTGGTTTCCTCTTTTTTTTTTCGTATTCTAGCCAGAAATTTTTTGCAAGAAATTCACATAAGTTGCAGCTGCCTTACGATTTGGGCAAGACAGTGGTTAAATTACATTGAAATATATGAGAGCAGAAATTCCCGAGTTCCTGTGGCAAAAATTTGATTAGTAATGAATGTGTTCAGCAGAATAATAATACATTTTCTATGAGAAATCAAGCGAGAATACGAGAAGAACATTGAGAATCAAATATTACTTAAGTTCAAGAAAATCTTTTCTTGAATTCGAGAATTGTTCATGCATTTCAAATTTGAGTATTTTTCATGCTTAGTTACTTCCAAGAAGTTATTTTTTATTTATTTATTACATAAGATAGCTTATATAATAAAAATCTAATTACATTAGAGTGCTAGCTGCCAGGGCCTACGACTCTATGGTTACTAATAGATAGTTAAATTTTCATAGTTAAGTTTAGAGAGCGTATGTATTCGTAAACAGAGTGAATATTTTCGGGTGTGGGCTTTACAAGAAGATCGGAGGGTTTTTTGTTGTTAAAGACGTTTCTTTTACTGGGCGCGTCCGGACAGCTGTCTAAGATGTGGTCGATGGGGAGGATATCGCCGCAGGAGCAGCGTTGTGCCAAGCTACCAGTGAACACCTTGTTCATGTGTCAGTTGCGTGTGACCAATACGTAGGCGAACAAATTTTGCCGTTGCCTCTGCGGTGAATACAGAGCAGCGTTCAGGAGGAATTCCACCAGCGATGATGCAGTTGCTGCTGTCGACTACGGCAAACCCAGTGCTACCGTTGTTCTTAGAGGCGTCCGAGTATAGCCATTTAGTTCCTTCTGTTGTTGCCAGCACCTTTTGGAAGAGTTTCCTGATGATGGAACTGTCAGTGGACTCTTTTTTGTATTGATGAAGTGTTAGGTTGAAAAATGAATTTTGTAGTTTCCGCGGTGGGTAACATAGTTTTCGTCTTGTCTTAGAAGGGAGAGTGAAGCTGTGCAACTTCCACATCGACGCACAGCGACGAATTGTGGATGTGACCTTGTATTTGCGTTTTGTTTTTAAGGCATTTACAAAGTTTTTCTGTAGCAGCTTGTTAGGCGATAAGCTGTGTTTGACCAAGAGTTTGGCGTTGGTTTCGTATACTCTATGTTTTAATGAAGGTAGGCCAGCCTCAGCCAGGGAAAACTTTGCAGGCGATGTTAGGAATGTTAGGAATTTTTTTTTGTTTTGTTGTTTTTTTTTTTGGTGTTGTTTACATTGTCTATATTTTTTCAATATTTTTTTCAATGCACTTTGGTCTCAAGCTCGATTTTTTTCGTCAAAAACATTCAAATGGAATGGACATTAATTTGTTAGCCCTTCTTTTTTCTCCTTTCGCGAGTTTTCTTTGCCTTGACGCCAATTAAAATCTGTATGAGGACTTTAATCATTAAAATTTTAAAATATTTAGTTTTTTCATGAACATCTTTTCTGTTTTCAAGACCACCGTTCAATTTTTATGAAAGGAAAAAACAGACCAAAATCATGACCATTTGGTGACGATTTTTTAACGTCTTTTTTTTCTTTGTGTATTCTATTTAATTTTTCGAATGCTATGATAAATAGCACGACTGATAGAGGGGAACCTTACAGCGCAAAAGGACTTAGGGACCGACCCCCCTAAGCTCAAGCTGGTCGAGAACAGCATGTACCCCCACGCGATCAAACGCTTTTTCGAAATAAGTCCCCAACACAGAGACGTGATTTCATGTTGAAAGAGTGTCTGACACGAATTGTTGGATTTGCAAGAGTGCGTGCATAGTACTTTTTTTTACGTTTAAAGCCAACCTGATTATGAGAAATAAGGTTGTTTCTGTTAATAAACCACATAAGTCGACGGGCTAATATTTTTTCAAAAAGCTTGCTGAAGCAAGAAAGCAATGAAATTGGCCTAAAGCTGATAATTTCATGAGTCGGCTTATTGGGCTTGGGAACAGGAACAATGGTTACAGTTGACCAGGTGTAAGGGTACATACCTTTATTTAAGATAGAGTTGTAGACTTTAAGGAGACCGTGCTTGATATTGTGGGGTAAGTTTCAAGAAGTTGTATTCTTGATTTATATTAAAATATATTAGAAGATCTATTCCTGAAGAAACTTGTGCTTTAATGGATGATTCCTCCAGAATCCGAGAAAATTCCACCTTTTCTAACTTTTGTTATTAAAAATTCTGGTTAGCAAGCACAATATGATAGCAATTTCTCTGAGTAAACGCCTAGTTTACTAAGAAATTCCTGGACTAAATTCTTCGATGTTTTAGCATGTAACAACTGAGCGACCAGATTTCGATTAATCCGAAGCGGAAGAACGTTGGATCTGAACTTGTAATAAATATACAAATACTTTTGGAAGTGACATGCTCCTTTCCAGAAGCGAATGAATCTTTATTCGGTTCTTGGTGTCTTTTCATATATATTATTTGGAGGGACCCGTAAAATGCATTACACCTTGCAATGCTAGGGCTAGGTGTTTTTTAACACTTTTTTTATGGAAATCTTATTTAAAATCGCAAAAAGTTTTTCCAATTCTGTTTTTGTTTTATTGTATTAGAAATAGATCAAAGCAAACAAAAACAAAATAGAGGGACGTTAACTTCGGCTCGGCCGAAGTTTTGTATACCCTTGCAGTTAGTTTTTCTAAGTAAGACTACTTTTCGGACATTACTTTTCTATGAGAGCTACTACTATATAAAAATCCGATTTTGACCAAACTAGCATATAGCTGTCATAGGAACGATCGGTCGAAAAACTAGTTCTAGTGAGAAAAACTTTTTTGTTTTTAATGGAAACGTCCTTTTTTATTGGCATATTCTTGTTTTATATACTTTAACACTTTTCTACAAAGTTAGCTGCACTATAAATGATCGGTCGAAAAAGTAGTTCTAGTACATTTATGACTGTCAACGACCTTTATACTCTTAACTTGCAGTTTTTACTGGCTCGAGGTCTTGCTATGTTATTGACATAACTTTAAACAGAGGCACACAACACAACAAAGGAGGCATCAGGTTGATCGGACGACGTTTCATGAGGGACCAACCTCACTCATCAGCGATCTTCTAGTGAGAAAAACTTGTTTGTTTTCAGTGGCATTGCCTCCAAATTTCGTAATTAACAGTGGATTTTGCTTTTCCATGATTTCACCAAGTTTGGTCCCATAGAAAAGTAAGGTCCAAAAAGTAGTCTTAGTTAGAAAAATTTTTTTTGTTTTCAACGGAAGCTGCAAGGGTATACAAAAACTTCGTCTGAGCCGAAGTTAACTTTCCCCAATTTTTTTTTTTTAGAGCTTAGTGTACAAAATAACCATACTTCTAAATTTTTTAAAATTTTTATCAAGATTTAGATTAAAATGGTGACAATTCTGTGCCGATTGCACTTAGTTTCATTAAAATAGGCTCAGTGTAAGTAGAGATATCATGGTAGCCAGTTCGAAAAAAGTGATTTCGAGATAAATGCGTTTAAAGTTTGAAGTAACACAAATATAACTCGTTTAAGCGAAGATATTGTTCGAGAAAAAAGGCTATCAGGCCTGTTCCCGTTCGATTGTCTTTTCGAATGAATGCTCGAATCGTTTTCGAATTTTAGTTCAGCCATAAGGCTGCCTTAACAATTTCGATCAGCATTGCGAACAGCTCGGTTTCATTTCGATCGATCTTTCATTCGCTTACACGCAATTGCCAAGGTACAAGCAAAAAAAAAAATGATTTTAAATTAAATTGTATGCACGATATATCAATATATACTTCAAAATCTCAACAATGCTAGTCTTGTTACAATTAAAAATTTTTGCAAGACGAAAAGAATCATCGTTGCCTAGAAAAATGTCATTAACTTTTCATTCCACTGACTCTTAGGCAAAATTTTTGAAACCAAATAACTTGCTCGTTTTTCGGAAACGGGAACGACCATTCTCAAATATCCAAGGCTATAAAAAAATAGCGAAAAAATTAAAAAATTCAAAAAAAATTTTTTCCACATAGAGAATCTCTCCTTTATTGCTAGAAAATGTGACCCTTCTGTCTGGGGGGTGCGCTATCTTAATTAATTCAGTGCACTCTGCACGTTTAATCTTCAAATGTTGAACAACTTGAACCTTTAACTGTGCAGAATATCGGGGTAGATCTTTAGACAATGCACTACTTACCAGGGCTGCAAACGCAATCAATTTTTCGGAATTCCGGTTCACGGGTTCGAACCAAAATTTAACAATGGTTAAGATGCGGAAATTTGAGGTTCAAGGTTTTTGGACGAAGGTTTTGGCTCGAGCATTGGTTCTACCCATGCTTTAATCCCATGTATTTTACAAATCGCTTTCAACCTAAAAACGACCGAATCGTGTGGAAATTGGATCGGAAGCGAATTGTAGAACACTTGGGAATATTCAAAATATAATTTACTGTGAAGTAAAATTCCACTTATTAGTCTTCATAAAAGAATTACAGGGTGGCGCAAAAGTAACGAGGGGTTCAAAAGTTGAAAAACTTTTTTTTTTTTTTTTTTTAATTTTTTGATCATATTATAAAATATACTGTATGGAAATTTGCTAACACTGGAAAATAATATGAAAAATAATGTCACTTAAATGATCCCCGCTTTCAGCGTCCCAAAAATGGGCTCGTTCTAGAGCATTTTCCATAAAATATTTTTATACCCGTTACTTGTAGAGTAAAGAGGGTATACTAAAGTCGTGCAAATGTTTGTAACAGGCAGAAGTAAGCATCTGCGATCCCATAAAGTATATATATTTTCTTGATCAGCATCAACAGCCGAGTCGATATAGCCATGTCCGTTTGTCCGTCTGTCTGTATGAACACCTAGATCTCGGAGACTAGAAGAGCTAGAGCCACCAAATTTTATATGTAGGCTGTTATTGTCCCTACGCAAGTCAAGCTTATTTCAAATTTTGGCCACGCCCCCCTCCCGCCCCCACAATAAAAAATGTTGAATAACTCCAACAATTTTAAAGATATCAAGCTCATATTTTGCAGTGTAGTGTATGTGCCCAATATCTACAATCTCTGAAAGTTTCATAAAGATCGGATAACAAATGGCAGTTATAAAGGTTATAAAAAACGTTGCATACTTTTTGGCGCCACATGCACTTTTTACTAATAATGTTGAAATGGTCACATTAATGTTAATGATCTGTTAATTAACATAGGGAAAGGCTATTAAACACTAATTGCCCTGAGTAACGGGTATATCGATGTTCTCGTTTTCTTTTCTCTGTGTATAACTGCTTGGGAATAACAAAGCGGCATAAGTGCTAAACCAACTGCTGAGCACCAATTGTTCATGCTTTCCAAATAACTGTTAGCTTTTTGACCACACGCGCTTGTTTGTTGTAATGTAGTGTGACCACAGCAGGTGTTTTATCCGAGAACGTCGGACTTGTTTTGTGAACAAAATGGTCTAAAAAGGAGTCCGCTTGGGCTGCATTTTTGACCGTAGTTTTTTCCTTAGAGTCCAAACTGGTTTTCGGCACTGTTTATAATATTAGGAAGATTTTTAATTTTATTCTTTGTTAGCACAAAAACTGCAAGATCCACTGTGCCTGTGGCAATGCATTTTGTTTGAAATTTTTGTTTTATATATTTTTCATTTTTCTTATTTTTGTCTCAGCATTTCGTTACTTTTTCCCATCCACCACCCACCTAATGAGCAGCCATTTGCCACAAATGGCAGGCAGCACAGGCAACAGCAGCAGCAGCAGCAGCGACGTCTTTAAGCCTTTGCATTGCATGAAGGTGGTGACTCAAAAAGGCGACCAAGCATAAGAAAGTCATCAAAATTGTTGCAAAACTGCAGCCTCTGAGCACTGATTGAGGCATGATACCAAAAGTTCGAACAAACAGCAACGTTCGTGTCCAAGAGAGCAGTTTAGGGGTGTGTGTGCTCCGCGGGCCGTTATTAGTTCACGTTTTTTGGCCGTTTTTCTCTTCTATTTTTTGGCATCGGAAGTTGGTCCTGGCCAGAAACCCGTTAACAGTTAAGTGGATAAGCCAATTTATGAGTTTCGAATTTAACTTTGTCACTTTTTGACCTTCTCGCTCGCTCTCTCTCTCTCTCCTCGCTCAGTGGCCGCCCTGCTTGCTGGCTGTCGTCACTTGGCACATTTAAGTGGATTTGTTTTGCTTTATTGGTCCTCTGTCTGGCAATGCTGCTGACATTTTTAGGCTAAAAGTTTTACAAAAAAAAATAATTTTTTTTTCTCTGAAATATATAGATTTTACAACTTTTGGTATGATGAATTTTGAGGGCTTTTTTTCTGTATTTTGTTGGCACTGAATTTGGAGACTAAGAGGGTACATATTTTTATGTGGAATTGATTTTTTTTGGGGAATTCCCAAGTCTTTTTTTTTTTTGGATTTTCTGATAAAACTATCAGACTTATTTTTAGTATCATATTTTAAAATAAAGTTCCTTCGTGGTTTAGAAGAATGTTCATTCCAGGTAGCACGTGTTGTTGGTTCCAAGAACTTGGGCTTCTTGCTTTGAATAAATATTTGTTCATAAAAATTTTAGCTGCTACTTCAGAGTAGCTTGCTTCTCGGCTTCCCAACGTCCAGCGATTAGTGTCAGCACTTTAACTTTGTCTCCCCGTTCCTCAATCGCCTGTCAGTTTTTATTACTTTAAGCCAGTCCATTCTGCTGCTGTTGAAAGTGAACTGGCCCGGGTCACGCGCCACACCAAAATTGCCCACAAATCTAACCCGAAAAGCAAATGAATGCAAGCTGATGATGATGCGGACGCCCATCCTGTTGATCGTTGCAAGCGTCAGCGTCAGCGTCGGCTCCATCTCATTTGCATATTTGCCAATTTACAACAAAGAACTGCAACGTGTGTGGCGTGCGGCTGGCTGCTTATGTATGCGACACAAGAAGCGTTGAGCGTGCGACGACCTCTCGGACGGCAGATTCAGTTTCAACTGCTGCGGTCAACATGCCGTGTATTCATAATCAGCGCTAGGAGGAGAAGCTGCAATGCTCGCCCCCTTTCCTCTTTTTTTTTTTTTGTCATGCCTTCAATTTCTATTACTTTTGCTGACGGATTTCGCTTTGAGTCTCCTAGTTTTCTGGTTACGCTTTATTACATTTTGCTAGAGACTTTTTGGCCATTAGATATGCACGACGCGTCGCAATGCAAAAGGTTTACCCTATGACAAAGGGTGATACGGTTAACTTTTCTGTACAGTTGGGTTAGTTTTAATGCAGTTGAGTCTGCATTTCGACAATTAAAGTATTTGTAAAATTTTTGGGGTTTTTGAAAAAACTTCTTTACAGTCCAAAACAAGTAAGGGAGCTGTAGTCGAGTGCCCCGACTACAAAATACCCTCTTCCCTTGATACCATACACACAAACGAATGAGCGCATGCGGCCGCGCGCGATAACTGACAATGCAAGACCCCCCTCTCTCCCACAAGCAAAATTGATTCGTATATAACTTCGTTGTTTTTTGTCCGATGTTATTGATCTTTTCAGAATAGATAGATATTGGGCCTAACATGATACATATATGTAAAGTCTCAAGGGTCTAACTTAAAAATTGTGGCTCTGACAGATTTTTGCGCTTAAAGGGGGAGGGGGAAGAATTTTCCAAATGTGAAACAAACTGGATTTGAATCTGGTATACACCTACCTACATGCAAAAATTTGTGGCTCTATCTCTAAAAGTCTCTGAAATCAACGCGTTCATATGGACAGACGGACAGACGGACGGACGGACAATGGGACATGGCTAAATCGACTCGACTGTTGATGCTGGTCAAGAATATATATACTTTATAGGGTCGCAAATGCTTCCTTCTACCTGTTACATACTTTTGCACAACTTCATGATCCCCCTTTTCCCATTTTTAATGGGAACAGGGTATAAAAATAGGAGAAAGTTAACTTCCAACCAATCTTAGTGGAATCTTTTGTTTCCATTGAAAACAAAATAGTATATTTCACTAAACCAGATTTTCGACCGATCGTTCCTTAGACAGCTATATGCTATTGTCATCCGATCCGGCCGGTTCCGACAAATGTGCAGCGTATTTGTACTAAAAGACTTCGTGTAAAGTTTGGGGAAGTTAGCTTTAGACAGCATGGAAACAGATGGACAGACGCACAGTGGGAGATTTGGCACATTTAGGTGGAACTTATTCCATATAGTTAAAACAACACCGAGTCGAACACTTAGTCTGAATTTACACGGTGCAGCAAACTGCTTTCGTTTGTAGGAAAGAGGTGTAGTGGTGTTCTACACCAATTTCCTACAAGCAAGACCTTTTTAAAAAACTTCATGAAGTTTGCTGAACCGTGTAAATCCTATCTTACTTTTATGTGCTATCGACGTACGATCAGTTAAGATCGTCCAAGCATGCCGTATGAGAAAGCTCGTGGGCGAAAATATTTTTCAGCCTTTTAGTGACCAGCAATAAAACCATACAAAAAAACCAAAAGTCTAACACCTATATAATTTATTGTTTTATTTCTAGTTAAGAGGTATGTGTGCTTGTACAAAAATATTTGTGAGTTCATCGAATAAGTTTTTTAATCAAATAAAGTGATGTATTTGCTAATGCATTGAGTTGTAGAAAAAATGTTACTTTTCAAACTGTCGTGGATTAGAACATCAGACTGCCACCAATTGCACCTGTTATATATTTTTTAATATTTATGTGCGTATATAGTGATACTAAAAAACCAAACATTGGGTGCAGATGGGTGCATATGCCTGTTGATAAGTATGGTCAATATACGGGTCTCAACATAAAAGCTCTTCAATTTAAGACGAGACTTAGACTCTACTTTTGGAAAAGAATTTGGAAGTACTGACTGATTCTGAAACTGCCATTATCTTTGTTGAGTTTCTGATGATTATTGAATTATAATCAATTCTCGACCTTGAACCGGACAAAATTTGAATTTGATATATTTGATGTATAAAAGATTACATTACTGAATACACTCGTGGTGATTACTTCGTTACCTTTACTCCATCAGCAATTTAATAGAACCAGTTGTGAATTTAAGGGGCTTGAGTTTTTAAGTCTTGTTGGTACATATTGGGCATGTTCACCAGCACAAATCGATGACAAAAAATCGAAGGATCTAGTTAGATTTTCGTTGGATTGTGATGGATGAGTCTCCATCGCAAAAATTGTATGATGTACTAGTCTCATTTGTTATCGATAGCACATAACA
The DNA here is from genome assembly GCA_018904265.1 of Lordiphosa collinella. Lineage (NCBI taxonomy): Eukaryota > Metazoa > Arthropoda > Insecta > Diptera > Drosophilidae > Lordiphosa > Lordiphosa collinella. The sequence continues at coordinate 164,568 of JAEIFV010000430.1, read as the reverse complement.
GTCAATAATAAATAAAGAAAATTTTAAAAATACTAAAGCAAAAATGAGTGAGCAAAATAGTTTGATTATATTAATTGAATTGGCGGAAGTTGGATACAAATGAAGTAAACAAATGAAAGACTTTGGAGTCTGTCCATGCAATGGAATAGGAGGAAACTATGGAGAAGCCCCTATTCAAACATTAGCTGGCGCGCACACGCACCCAGTGGTATTTTGAGCGGACAATCAAGAATTAGAGAATGGACCAAATTATAAAACATTTCAAAATGTCCGGTTCTACTTTTCAGGTACTTTTAGGCTAAGTTCGCACGGGCAAACTAATTTGTCAAAAATTAAGCAAAATTTGTCAAAATTAGTTTGACATGTGTGTGAACGCCAAATTAATTTCCAGCCAAACGCTTGTGTCAAACTGTTTGCCGTGTTTGCCAAGTCAAGTTTTCGACAAATTTCCGTGCGGTCTTGACACTATGTGAACCTCTCTCGCAAACTGTTTGTTCTTACAAGGCAAGGCAAATGAAAGAACAAACTATGGAAAACTTGTGATGCTTGTGTGAGAAATGTCAAGTGTAATGACGTTTGTAATTCAATTTTAATATTTAATTTGGATAAGATTTGCATAACTGTGTAAAAATGAGTAGAGGTGTTCATTAAGTGTTGTATCATTGTATATGTGCAACTTTGCAGCGGAGCTATCGTGAATATTTGTGAGCTGCAATTGAAATAAGCCAAATATATGGCTTTGTTTGTATGTCAAAAACAGTCAGAAAGATCATAATGTAATAAATCAACTAATTTAACGTAGGGTGTTCACGATAGCTCTGATGCAAAGTTGCACATATACAATGATACAACACTTAATGAACACCTCTAGTATATAAATATTGTTTTATTGTAAAATCTTAAAGGCTGCAATGTTAAGTAACTCTAACGATTCAGACGACTTGCTGCAGGGATGAAGTTGCGCATTGGCGTGACCTTTTTGGAAATGATTGGCGCAAATAAAAATATATATATTAGTTTTACGCAGAATCCTTTGGTTCCCCCATTGCTTTACCCACGGACTTTACTTATACGGTTGTTTTTGCTGAGCAGTTAGTGCATGAAACGATGCAGCGCCAAGGCAAAAAGTTAACGAATTCTTTTCCTAATAGCTTTGCCCATGTCTGTTTTTGCAAAAATATTAAGCGATAGTGATTTTGATTAGCCCGATATTTTATATCGCACTAAGTCGATATTTGACAGCTGCTATAACAAACCAATTGGTTTGTGGGGAAACACAAAATTTTCGCAAGCCAAGTTTGCGAGTGCGAACACTAAGCCAAATTCAAAGCAAACTTTCGAAGTTTCGACAAGTTTATTTGCAAACTAATTTGGCGTGCCTGTGAACACCTAGACAAATTCGGACACAAATCCGACGAACACAGCCATGACCGTTTGTGTAAATTAATTTGCCCGTGTGAACTTATCTTTAGCTTATTCCCATTCAAATAAGTCTATTATTTATTAATCATTACATTTGCAGAGTCTTCTTCGCGTCGTCTCATTAAAAGTGATGACCCTCAATGAGCCAATTTCGCTTGTAACTCTGGAAAAGAAACTGAAGTTTGCGATTCTGTTGCTGGCTAAACAAGTAGTCGTACTCGTCTGTGGGTGACCATTTTAATATTCCGAAAGTTCTGGACTCCAAATATTTCAGTATATTGTATACATTCTTGACGGTCAAGCATCGACCTACATCAAATGGCCAACGAACGCCCAGCAAATTACAACTACAGCATTATTTAAGTAGAAATCCAGAGGCAAACCTGGAAGAGTTGAGATCTATTTTTTAACAGCTCTTTCTCTAAGAGACTGTATTTTTTAATTTTTTCAACTTTTGAATATTTTTGTTCTGCAAGCCACTTATTGACTTCCTCCAGGGTAGCTGGAGTCTTGGGAACGCTTCCGAACGGACATAATTGGCTTCAATGGCCTTTCTATTATGGTGGCTTGGGCTGTTTCCGCACCCCAGTCATCCGCTGGCGCCCTCCTGTGCTGCTGCTTTCCTGACAATATTTAAGCTAACATTTAAAATTAAGACAATTCTTTTCACGCATTTTATGTTTTAATAAAAATTCCATCAAAAGTCAATCAAATTTTTTTTGATTGAAGATGTTTGATGGTGATGTATGATTTTTGATGTATGATGTATGCTGCTGAACTTTGCCCATACGTAAGATACTTTGTATTTGAAATTCTTTAACACTCTTGTTTCCAGAATTAAGGTTCTTCCTTAACTTAAATAAACTCACTGCTTAAGTATAAATTCCATCCCATTCTTTCAGCGTTTCACAAGTTCCGTTCGCTTAATAAGTATATAAAAATAGTGTGTGCACACTTCCGGATTGATGCAATTTACGACATTTTTTTATTTTTGGTTTCTCACTGCGGTCGCCTAACCTGCATCCGCTTTATCTCGCTCTCTTTCTCTCCTTCTGTCTCTGACTGTCTGTTTGTTTGTTTGGCAAACGGAAAGAAAAACTTTAATAAGAAATGTCTTGAGGTCTCTCACACACACACAGACACACACCTGCCCCGCCTCCCCTAAGGCATTGCAGTTCACTCTTCTGCTTCTGCTGCTTCATGTGCATTGCCAGCAAAGTTGAATGGTGATAAAAATTAATGACTCCCCAAAGTGTTTGCAGTCAGCGAAAGTCGCTTTTTAAATTTTTAACCATTTAATTTTGTGCCAGCAGAGGCCAGGCCAGGAGTTTATTTGATTTAAATATGCAATTTTTAATACAAGAACTCGTGTAGCGCCTTCGTCATAAAATTGTGCTGGCCAAATTGAATCCTTCGCATTTGGCCAACTATTCGGGATCAGAGCCAAAGGGGAAGACAAAAATAAGCATATTACTTATTTATGCAATAACTGAAGAAGGAGCCAAAGGAAGCAACATTTTGTTTCAAATGTGTTGGCTAATTTAAGGGGTACTCACCTCTCTGGATATATCACATATGTATTCAAATTGGCGCCAAAACTGCAGCATATTTAACCAAGCAAAAGCTTGTAAAAGCTTTCTGCAGTTTCTATGAAACAGAAAAGCTAACCAACAGCTGCAGCTTTGCTTAGGTTGTTGTTTATTTATTTAAACAAATTTGATTGATGGCAAAAGTGTTCGTACTTGCTTTTACTTATTGACGCAACTAACAGCTGCTGGACTTTGGTTTCTGCTTATTGTCACTTCACCAAAGTTTCATATGTGAAACTCTTATGCCCAGCCCACAAAAGTAGGCAATAGAAATTGTCTCGCCTTTAGTTTTATTAACTATTTCAGTTTAAAGTTTACACAACAAAAAAATCACAAAAAAAAAATGTTTCCCGCGAGCAACAACATGAACAATAATAACAACACATGCGGAAATATGCCTCAGGCCCAGCAGCTGTTGGCCAAAATGTGTGAGAGGAACATTTAGAAGGGAGAGAGTGATTGAGAGAGCTTGAAAATGTGAAGGGAACAGAGCGCAAGCTTTTCCTACAGCACAAAAGGGTATATTCGGCAAATATTAATAGAAAATGAGTTGCAATTTATTCAAAAAGTGAGAAATTCACAATTTTTGATTCAGCATATTATGGTATTAGCTAAGAAAGTAATTCGGTAAGATTCTGTGGAGTCTCTAGAACAGTTCTGATTAACTGGTTCTCCAAAAATCGAATAGAAACATTAGTTTTCATCCATCTCAAATGAAAAAAGGATCTGTACGTATATGATTATCCCGCTATTCAACCACAATAATTAAAATTTTGATCGCGACCTCGAATCGCTTAAAAAGGTAAAAAAATGGCTTATGGAGATCGAAAATTTCAAGAAATTGGGAAAAGTTATATCAATCATTTCTTGAATTAAGTTAAGCATTCGTTAATGCATGAAAATTAAGGTTTTCTACATGCCGCGCTTACTTTTCTCATTTCTACATACGGCATGTAGCTTTTCTACATGCCACATTTAGGGACTAGCTCATGCACAGAAAAAAGAAAATATACAACTATTTACACTAAGTATTTACACAATGGAGTGTGGGAGGAGTGTAGTGTGGGGAGGAAGGGAAGGAAGTGGCACGTGAGGGCAGAGTCTTCCTTCTGAAAAACGTGCACCTTACATTTATTTATTTTACTTTTGTGGGTCTCGTGATCACAACTCAGATGCCTTGTCTTCGGAATTTAAGCACAAATGCCGGCATCTTAGCCCATACGACTATCAAGCAAGTGCGCGGCTTTAGCGCAAATAGGATCAACTACACGTTTCTTAGAGTTTATTCAGAAAACCAACATGGTACGTGTGAAGATCAGTTTTCTAGATGAAAACAAGTAAGAGAGCTGTAGTCGAGTGCCCCGACTACAAAATACCCTGTTCCCTTGACTTCTTGTGTTTTCAAACAATACACACACTCAAAACAAAAACTATACTCACACACACGCAAACGCGGTAACTGACAATGCAAGGCCCCCTCTCCCCACAAGAAATTGATTCGTATATAACTTCGGTGTTTTTTGTCCGATCTTATTGATCTTTTCAGAATAGATAGATATTGGGCCTTACTTGATATATATGAAGTCTCGAAGATCTAACTTAAAAATCGTGGCTCTGACAGTTTTCTGCGCTTAAAGGGGGGAGGGAGGAATTTTCCAAAGCTGAAACAAACTTGATTTGAATCGGGTTTACCTCACAGCTCTAGTTTTATAGTCGGATCGACCAGGTAAATGCTTCCTTATGTTACTTTTTTGGATTTTACTGTCTAAAAAAGCTAAAAATTAGGGGTTCTATAGTATCACAATGGACCTATTTTTTGGTCTAAGTGATGGAACTTCACCGCTTCTAGCATCTCAACCTAACATAACCTAAGCTTTCGTGTGGTATTCAGATTTGTATACCCTAGCAGAGGGTATTATAAAATTGTCCGGATATTTGTAACGCATTGAAAGAAGCATCTCCGACCACATAAAGTATAAATATATTCTCCATCAGCACGACGAGCTGTTTCTATGCTATCTCCTTCGTTAGTTTTAAAGCTATCTTTATCAAACTTTGCACGAAGTCTTGTAGTAGAAATTCGCTGCACATCTGTCGGAACCGGTCGGATCGGATGACTGTAGCGTTTAGCTGTCATAGGAACGATCGGTCGAAAAGCTAATCTTAGCGAAAAAAACTTTTTTGTTTTTATGGAAACGCCTCCAAAGTTCGTATTTTTATTTTCAGTAAGTTTGGTCAAAATCGGATGACTATAGCATATAGCTCCCATAGGAACGATCGATCAAAAACGAGTTCTAGTGAGAAAAACTTTTTTGTTTTCAATGAAAACGTCCTTATCATTGGCATATACTTATTTAATATACTTTTACACAATTCTACAAAGTTTTGTCAATGAAGTCTATAGCATATAGCTGCAGTACGAATGATCGGTCGAAAAAGAAGTTGTAGTGAGAAAAACTGTTTTGTTTTAAATGAGATCGCCTCCAAATTTCGTAATTAATAGTTTGTTATGCTTTTCCATGGTCGAAATCGGACTTCTTTATAGTATTGCTCCCATAGAAAAGTAAGGTCCGAAAGGTAGTCTTAAAAAAAGTTTTTTGTTTTCAATGGAAGCTGCATGGGTATACAAAACTTAGGCCGAGCCGAAGGTATCTTTCCCCAATTTTTGTATGAAAAATTTATGAACTGTATGTAGAAAAAAGCTGATTTTCTCATGTCATGTACCCTTTGCATTGGCCACGTAGAATTTAACTTTTCTAAATTCCCCACTTTGTTTTTGCATTTCTACATGTAGCATGTAGTATTTGTACATGCCACGTTAAACTTTCTATTGTGAAATTTAACAGAGTGAACTACTTTCCGTTTAGGAAAGTGTGAATTTTGATATTGGAATGGATATTTGATCTTAATTTTTCTGTGCGTATGTCTTCGAGCTTTTGATTGTAGCATCTCTCCAAGAAGTTTTTACTCAGAGTCCATTCTTTAGAAATATTTTATGCTGCTTACTTTTGTAGAAACTATGTAATTGTTTCAAAGGCCGTGGTGATAAGTCATGTTACCGTATCAGTGGAATTCAGCAAGATCATTGAAAATGTATAATTCATATTTATTTATTTATTTGGTTAACAATGATCTGCTAACTTAGGCTAAATTTTTTATAAACATAATGGGAAAAGTAATTGGATTACAGTTGGGATGATTCAAGGTGATGGTAAATTTCATTTAATATAAACATGTAACTTTTCAAATGAATAAGTGAAGTATAATTAGAGCATAAGACAGCAAGGAGTCATTTCTTAAAGACCCGAATGGTAAATTTATCGACATCATGTTCTGTGTAGAATGTGTTTTCCCAATTATCATTGGGGTCTGCAGCATTTCTGGTGTTACTCGGTTATGTGCTGAAGAAGCTGCGGATTTCGATCCGTACCAACCTTTTAAAAACATTTTTCCAGTTTATAGATTCAGAATTGTAATTTTATATTGAATACACCGCAATAAATGCATTCGTTTTTTTAACACAATAGCTTCAATGTTTAGTTCTTTACTTGTTGGGTTATTTTCGGCATTTTCTTTTACCCTTTCCAAACAATTGAAAACACGTATAATGACTGTGTGTATCAATAAGTGTAAATTGAATATCAAAAACTATATTACACTCAGAGAAAAAATCAAGCCGATCGTGCTTGAAATCAAGCATTTTTGATGTCAAAAGTACGGTAAGATGCAATATTCTCAGATCCGAGCAGAAAATAATGAATGGATTATTGAGATGGAATTTCTTGGCTTCATATTAAGAATAAATTTTTTTAATAGTAAGAAGGAAAAGTTTCGAGTTCGAGAATAGATCTTTGTTGAAGCATGAAACATTTCGACTTCAATTTCTTTTCTCTGCAAATGTGTATGAATCTTAGTTTGAATTCACTCACTCAACATTTAAATATCTTAGCTCTTTAGCAGAAGATTAACAAACTTTTCTTGGTCGACCTCCATTTCTCTTTATAAAATTCTACGATATTATATTTTTATTTTCCACTTATTTATCTAAATTCATAAAGTAATAGATTTAATTGTGTGATCAGACCCTTAGCGAATTTTCAAATATTGACAGAATGTGGGAGAGGCAAATATAAATCTATCTCCAATCCCTTCCATACGACAATAGCCGCAGAGGATTGCTAAGGCTTAAGGAAAATGTTGACCAAATTGTGGAAATAACTAACTAAACCTAAACCGGCAAGGACGGGTATTGTGAGCTAGTCTCTCATACGTCCACTTCTAAAATTCAATTGCTGGCTGGCAACCTCGAAGCTGCGGCTAACGCTGAGAGCGAGAATTGTTCTCATGTCATAGTCGCGCTCTCCGCTTATGGCTCCCCGCACTTCCCTCGCCCACAAGCTCGAAGTCGAGATCGTTTGTCTTCTCGTATTCGAGCAGATTTCGTGCTAAAAAATCAAGAAGAAATAAATTTAGATTGAAGCCGAGTTCAGCTTGCCAATTCGTGCTAGATTTCTCAGGTTGTGTGCTTTGATAATATGTCGGTAAAATTCTGAATAGGCTGAATTAACTTGGGTTAAGTCGAAATATTTTTTTATGAAACAATTTCCGGGTCATATATTGCAAACAGAAAACTGTATAATTGGTAAAGCTTGCATAAGATTGCAAAGGTGTATACTCTAAAGGGTAAAACTGGTGAAACGCATAGAAAATAAAACACGAGTCGATTATTCTGTCTAAACTTTGGTATGGCTTCTATAAGTCGACGTAATCTCACGGCAATGCCTCCTGTTTTCAAACTTATTGCTTAACTCTGGTAAAAAGATTGACTTCTAAACATTGATTTAAGCCAGGCTTTTGTTTATAATTTTCAGATTTCTATTACTTTGTATTCCCCTTAATTTCTCGACTTCAGCAGAGGATATTTCTTGGTCGACTGCCACCTCTTTCCCTTGTGGTTCGTGTTAGTTTTTTTTTTTTTTTTTTAATTTAAATGTTAATTTGCTTGCATGTGCAGTCCTTGCCTACCCTCTCCTCACTCTTAACCCACCAACTGAAATGGATGAAGTGTGAACTGGCATATTTTTCATAAATTTGCACGCTGATGTTGTTGATATGCAGGCAGGCAGGGCGTGTGGCGCCAAACTTAAATGCCAGAAATTGTTAAAGTGACCCACTCCCAAACTCCCCGCCACACGGTTAACCCTCGACAGTACTCAGGCTCACTTAAGTTTTTATATCCTTGTATTTGCCCTCGCACACACACACACACACGTCTTTTTATTGTATATTTGTCTTGGTTGCCGCAAATAAAGACGGTCTAAATGCAAGAGAAAGACGCTGAAGAAGCAGAGAATTCATTAAAAATTAATCCAACGAGTGCGAGGTGTATTTGCTGCTGCTTCTGCTCCTGCTGTTGTCTGCTATTCAATTACGTATGCCACGGCAGCCATGAAAATGACCTGCAGCGTCGTCGTCTGCATACCCTCCCCCTCCGCCCAGCATGTTGGCCATCCGGTTGGTCGGTTGGTTGGTTGGTTGGTTGGCAGTTTTATGTGTTTTGTCTTCGCATGCCGCATAAACGGAATTATTTACAATTTATTTTTACCTGAGCTAAGACCCCACCACCAAGAACAAGCTAAGAAGAAGTAGACGAAGAAGTGCTGGCATTTGGTTAGCACTTTTTGGCTTGTTTGTTTGTTGGTTTTCGTGTGCCATTCAAAATGTCTTCATTGCCGGACTTTAATATGAAAGCGGGCAAAGGTCTTACGCTTGCCTAAAAGTATGCTCAATATTTGACAGTTGACTCGAAAGAGTTAATAAACAACAAAAAGCCTTTTAAAAATACACTTTCCGCAACTCTTTCAGGTTCGTAAGAGTTAGATATGCTTACGTTTATGTTTGCCATCGATTTTATCGAGTTTTTAAGTTTGGTACCGATTAGATTCTTGGCCGATCCAAATGAATCTCGGTGTGTAAGCTTTTTAGGTCAAATAAATAGATGACTTATTCCCGTGGGATTGTACGGATTGGAATTTATTATATAAATGGGATCTAATTTCCTATTCTGCATCGATCTCTATTACATTCAAAGACAAAATTAGGCTTCTCCAGATTTTTCCGTAATTTCCTGTAGTTCAGCTGCACGGGTGCGGCATTAACGAATTCTCTAACTCTTCGTAGTGAGCACTCGCCACCAGACCAACCTCCAGCCAAGTATTTGCCCTATCGAATATTGTATGGGAATGTCCGGAAAACGTACCGATCGGTACGACCCTGCATTACCAGTCGTTAGTGTGGTGATGGGTGCACACCATTGTTCAAGTACTAGACTAGCGCAGTGATGCCTTAACTGTCGTTAACGACGTGACTGTCGCTCAGTGATGCATCAGGTCGTTAGGCCTGGTTGTGCTTTGACACCAGCTGAACTACAGGGTTGTTTGTTGTGGTTCATTGAATCCAAATTCTTAACCTTCTATAAGATAATTATAACAATAACACAATTGTATTTCTGAGGCACAAATTGTAGTGTGATCAAAGGTAAGTTCTGCCTGAGAGCTGGCCATTCTCTCACCAAATCAGAGACGCAAACCGCCAGAAATAAGGACTGGTTCAGTGGTTCAAAATTTTAAAACGTCGAGTCGTACATTAAATGGTTTTTTAAAAAACTAAGAACCGCGGTGTCCGTATGGTTCAGTGGTTCACTCTGTATTATTAGAGACGAAACTTTTTGAACAGGAACCCGGTCCGACTGGGAGCGAGCCTAGGGAATCCAGAAAACGATAGTCCTTGCGACAGATTTCTTTGGCTACGCTTTTGACTTTGCAAAGTCAGCAGTCTTGGTCTTTGCAAGACAGCCACAGCAGCAGACGGGTTGTGAGTAGGTGGGTGGGTGGTGGTGGATTGGCAGTAACCAAACAGTGACCAAAACATTAACTGAAACAGTGACTAAAACAGTGACCAAAACAGTGACCGAAACAGTCACTAAAACAGTGACCAATAAACAGTTACCAAAACTGTGACCAAACCTGAGACCAAAACAGTGACCAAAATGACCTAAGACCAGTGACTAAATAGTTACTTAAACAATGACCAAACAGTGTCCAAAACTGCGACTTTATTATGCCCCAAGGGACGAAATCCTGTAAAACGACGTCTTTGCCACCAGTACATTACTTAATTTTGTAATATCTGAGCTTAAAAAAAATCGTAGAACCATTTGGGAACCCTTCTTTTAAGGCTAAACCCTTATTCCACTGGCACATTCTGGAGTCCATTCTCAAAAAGTGATTATTTTTTTGTTCCACTGACGAATGTTTATCACGGTTAAACGCGAATGATTAAAGTTAAATTCAAGTAAACAAATATCAGCTGTTTGTAATGCTTTGACTTGCAATTACAAATTGAAAGTTTAATTGGCCTTTAATATTTCAACGAAATGGATTTACCTGCGTTCCTGCTAGATTGAAAAAGAGTGCATTATAACGCAAGGTGCGAGGATTATTTCGATGCGTTGATTATTGAGTACCTACGGAAGAATAGATAGCGATAAATCACACAATTTGCAAGTTTATATTATTCTTATTAGTTGAATTTGTTTTAATTTAAATCTTGCATACATTGTAGAAGCGAAATGTGCCTGAAAACTCAGAAGCATTTTTTGGGGAAAGCTTCCGCGTCGAGAGGGACAACTTTAACGTGCTTAAAAATTGTCTACAAGGAATAGCAAAGCAGGACACGAACTTCCGGATGGCTATTCCATAAGATAAGCGAATTGCAATTGCCTTGTATACGCTTGGCTCCTTAGCCGAATATCGGACAATTGGCAGGTTGATTGGCGTGTCGACTTCCATGGTCGGTAAAATCCTCCATGTAATGGCCTGTTTTCGGGTTCTATTTATCTGATTAACAAATGTTATTAAGTAGAATTTTAATAATAATTTAATGTTGTTTGAAAAAGAATTCAAGTTTTGCCGCTTACCTTTCCCACTCACAATCAGCTGTTCTATTGATGACACTTGGACTTATCAATAGAAAATCTAGCCTTTTAGCGGAAAAAAGCTAGAAGTGCCCGTGCGAATGTCAAATGTAGTAACAGTGATTTGATCATCCACAGCGGATGACCTGCCGAATGGACATTTATCTCTTATGGGGAAATACACAGAGAGAATTAGGTCATTTAGCTCATCCAGTGACTGACCTACAGAATGTGCCAGTGGAACAAGGGTATAAGAAATAGTTTGATACTATGGATAGTTGAATTCCCTAATAAAAATTTCAATAAATGGTGAAATTGGGAAATTCATTATCAAAAATATATAGCACCATCGACAAATCGATTTTCGACGTGGCAAAACAGAACAAACTTGCTTTATATTCTTTTGCAAGTATTGTAATTTCAAGGCAATCCTCATAAAGAGCTTCGCTCATATCGGGTGTTCCACGACGACCACTATTTTTATATATATTTTATGAAGGGCCGTTTCCGAATTTTCAAACACTTCAACTTTTTGCACACCTACAAAAGTGCTGAATCGCCCGAAAGGAATACCTACCGTGCTCCGTACAGACGTCAAATATCGATAAGGAATATAAGCTTCTGGCTAAAATTTGATTTAGGTAAAGAAGCACTACGGAATATTGAGAATACCGTTCCATTAAGGAAAGGGGATACTCATACAGATTAATTAGCAGCTTTCCTGTACAAAACAAGAAAGGAAGTCGGTCACTCTCGACTATATCTTACTCTGTACCTGTAAAGTGCTGCCCATCACCGTTGGTGCTCCCTAACTCGTTTCTTACCGTTCATCCGATCTTTACTATTCTGAGTTAATTTAGCCATGTCCGTCTGTTTCTATGCTATCTCCTCCGTCAGTTTGAAAGCCATGTTCACCATCTTTTAGTACAAATACGCTGCACATTTGTCGGCACCGGCCGGATTGAAAGAACAATTTGGAACAATCGGTCGAAAAACTAGTTTTAGTGAGAAAAACTTTTATGTTTTCTATGGAAACGCCTCGAAACTTTGTATATCTTAAGCTAAGTTCACGCGGGCAAATTAATTTACACAAACTGTCATGGCTGAGTTTGTCGGATCTGTGTCCGAATTTGTCTAGGTGTCCACACGCAGGCCAAATTAGTTTGCAAATAAATTTGTCGGAACTTCGAAAGTTTGCATTGAATTTGGCTTAGTGTGCACACTCGAAAACTTGGTTTGCGAAAATTTTGTGTTTCCCCACAAACCAATTGGTTTCTCTATATCAGCTGTCAAATAATTGACTTAGTGCGATTTAAAATATCGGGCTAATCGAAATCTCTATCGCTCAATTCAGTATTTTGCTTTAAGGAAAAGAATTTGTTAATTACTTGCCTCGGCGCTGCATCCTTGCATGCTCTAACTTCTCTGCAAAAAACAATCGTAAAATATAAAGTAAAAATGGGTGAGTCCATGGGTAAAGCGAAGGGAAACCAAAGAATGCAGCGTATAACTAATTTATATATTTTTATTTGGGCCAATCATTTCTAAAAAGGTCACCCCAATGCGCAACTCTATCCCTGCAGCAAGTCGTCTGAAACGTTTGGCATATTTAACAATTCAGCCTTGAAGATTTTACAATAAAACAATGTTAATGTACTCATTTTTACACAATTATGCAAATCTTATCCAAATTAAATATTAAAATTGATTTACAAACGTCATTGCACTTGAAATTACTCAGACAAGCATCACAAGTTTGCCATAGTTTGTTCTTACATTTGCCTTATAAGAACAAACTCGGCAAATACGATAACAGATTGGGAGAGAGTGTTCACATTGTGTTGAAAACTTGACTTGGCAAACTCGGCAAACCGTTTGGCTGCAAACTAATTTGGCGTTCACACACACGTCAAACTAATTTTGACAAAATTTTCGTCAAATTAGTTTGCCCGTGTAAACTTAGCTTTAGTTTGATATGCTTTCCCATGATTCCACTAAGTTTGGTCGAAATTGGACATCTATGTAGTATAGCTGTAATAGAAAAGTAAAAGTCTGAAAAGTAGTCTTAGTTGGAAAAACTTTTTTGTTTTCAATGGAAATGTTTTATAAATTGGAGAGATTTTCGGTTTGCTCAGTTTGCGGTTGGGTTATCAGCTGCAATTAGCGGTTCAGTTTCAGTTTAGTTCAAACCTTCCGATTTTGGTGCCCACAGCTCGTATCTCTAGGTTTTGACAGCATACAATACATACTCTAAAAAGAGCCAAATAACACCTCAAAGACCAGTTTTCCCCCCAAGATATTACATATTTGTAAACAAATTGGTTTCAAAATCAATTGGAAACAAATATCGATTGATATTTCTTAATTATTCGGCTCTTCGATCGGCAAGTCGGACTCCAAGCTTGCCTTTCCAAAGGCATTTTTATGGGCGTCTTCGTTTGGTGAAAAAGTATTCAAGGAGCAAGAAATTGCATAAGAAATGTGCAACGCGAGTCGACTTTAGTTTAAGCATTCCAACTAATCAGAACTTTGTTTATCGGGCAGCTCCCTTTGTAAAAGACCCAAATGCATTTTTAACTATGCATTTGTTGTGGTAGTTTGAACGTTCACTGCATTGCGACGCCAAACGCCTTGGAAACATGCAAATTAGCTAAATGTTACCTTAAACCGCATTTAGCAATTTTTTTTTTACATTAAATTTTATTTATTTTAACATATATTCGGCAGCACATTAAAGTTTGTTAGCTTTTGAAATTCCCGTAGTTTCTCCCTCTTCCGCCGTTGATCCCACTGATTCGTGGTGATTGAGAAGTCCCATCTGTTTGGTAAATGTTTAGCCCCATCAGTGATGCAGGATGAATGTTAGACCCCATCAGTTTGGTTTGACGTAGTATGAATGTTTAGCCCCTTTGAGAAGACCCCTTAAGTTGGGTATAATGTTGTATGAATGTATAGCCCCATTGAAAAGTTCCATCCGTTTAGAATGAAGCTGTATGAATTTTAGACCACATCAGCTTGGTATGATGCAGTTTAAATGTTTAGCCCCATTGAGAAGACCCATATACATACATATTTGGCAGTTTCCCCACTTATCCGCCGCTGTCCCCACACTGCTTCGTGTTGATGTACAAGATGAGTGGAAATGGATATTGTTTGATGTTGATGATGTTTATGGCGATGATGCAGTATGAATGTCGACACATTGAGAAGACCCATCCGTTTGGTATGATGCAGTTTGAATGTCTCGCCCCATTGAGAAGACCCATCCGAGTGGGATGATGCAGTGTGAATGTTTAGCAACACCTTCATCTGTTTGGTATGTGTGAATGTTTAAGCGCTGTGTGTGGATGTCTGAATGTGAATGGTTCTGTATAATTGTCATTGTGTGATTGATTCGGTAGATTTGTTATTGTGTGAATTATTCGAATTAATCGTATAACTCGTATGTGAATGTTTAGGGTGCGAATGTTTAGGTTTAGGCTTAGGGTGATTTTAGGGTGAATGTTTGAGAATGTTTGTGTAAATGTGAAAATCCTAGATCGAGCGAATATCTGCAATGAAAGAAACAAGGTTGTAATGACAATTTTTAACTATTATTCTGACAAGTTCCACCTAAAGTGAAACTGCGCAACATATTCAAACGGGTCTGTTCCAGTTATCGACTCTATTTTCGTGTAAACTTTGTGTTTCGCGTTTAAGTTGAATTAATTTGTGTAGGTAGCAAGACAATCTGTGGTTACTAGATCTCGTCGTAATTCTCTCGAATTGAATTCACTTTCATTGAGTAATCGGGTTCAGTTGCTCAAACGAGTTCAGAGTTTTTTTTATAAGAGATGTAGTAACCGTTGGCATATTTTTGACCTCTTATACAAAATGGTTGCAAAACGTTTACACGAGAATCGACTAAAACCGGAACAGGGCACAAAGTTACGCAGTCTAGAAAATTGTACGCGTCATTCGAGCTTAACTCACCTAGTTACTGTTTGATTGAACTGAGAAAAAGAACTTCCTCCAGCAAATCCACCTCTTCGTTTCTCCATACTGCTCCGCTTTGTTAGCCAGTCTGTTGGTAAGATCATTTCAGCCACAGATTTACCGCCGATTGCAGCAGTAATCGCAGCCGTAGATGTTGGTACCGGAGGTAGAGTTGCTGGCGGCTGCTAAGAACGGCACAATCTGGTCTCCATTTGATGTCACACGACGTCTCTAGAAATGCAATTTAAAATAATTATTGGTTTTTGGTATTCCTTGAATTTCTTACCTGTGTTTATATAAAATTTAGTGTATTAGTTACTTGCTTCTCTGCTCACCGTTTGTGAATGATGAAAACATACTCGGCATTCGTAAGGCCCAAAATTTCAAATTTTCCAGCCTGCTGAGTGAACAGAAAAATGGTAAATGTGACCTAAGTACAATGGGCCACATACGCAAAATTTTAACTCAAATTGAATTACTTATAAATGGAGAAGTATCGAATAATGAAAGCGCTAATAAAAAACTCAATGGATATCTTTAGGTGGTCCATCCTTAAGCTCCCATCTTGGCATACTTAATCTATAATTTCGTACGTTATTCAACAAAGCACAGTGGGTCAAAAATTTAAAAATGAATGTTGGAATTTTGCCTCCACATATGCGTAATCAGGTTATAAATAGAACAAAGTTTCATGCGCAATTATTTGTTTGGTTTTGCTACACACTTTTGTTAAGAGAATAGCACGAAAAGAAATAGCAAGCGACCAATAGCGTGGATTCACATAACAAAAAACTTTGTAAAACAAAAATTGAATAGCTTCAATCAAAATAAATATTAATGTTGAAGGTATTGACATTGTGTTTTTATAATTTGTATTTATTTTGGATGATATATGTGTTTCTCATAGTAAATGTGCCTCCATTGTAATTTTCCGTTTTAAGCAGTATAAAACATTAATTTTCAGTAAGGGTAAAAATTATGTTGTCCCCGGGTTCCTCCAATGAAACTTGTTTTAAAAAAATTAAGCAATGTTTAACGCTGCTTAGCTGTTAAAGTCAGCTGCACGCTTTTGCACGTTTTTGTGCAATCGGTCATAAAAAATCTTCGTCTCGTTCTATTTTAAGCGTTTTTGGCTATGTGCAACGGTTAATTTTTCGGTTGATCTTTTGTTAATCTTATTCGTTGTTATTGACCCGTTGTCTGCCGTGTATTCGTGGGTTTGTTTGTTTTGTTTCTTATGTTTTCTTTCATTTTCAATATTTTGATTTCAATTTATTTTTTTTGATAATCTTACTATATGATCGCCTTATCAGTGCACACAGGGACAGAATGGAAAACTGACCGGCCGAAATAAATAAAGTCGTAAGTAAAGTAAAATTAGCTTGTCAAGATGACACAGCCCCAAAGAGCCAAGGCAGAGCCTCTCTCAATCTCTTGGCTTGTGCGCTGATGGTACAAGGGCTAAGCATCCTCAGGATCGTGCTGAAGCCTTTGCCTGCAACCTGGAGGTAAGATTCCAGCCTTTCACCACTGCCTCAGCCAATAGAGCTCAATTGGTGCAGGAGTCTCTGTAAATCCCACTCCAAATGGCGCTGCCAACTGCACCCATAACCCTAGAGGACGTCAAAGGTGAAATAAGATCGCTCAAAAATAGCAAAGCCCCGGGAGAGGATGAGATTGACAACAGAGCAACAAAGCTGCTCCCTCATAAGGCAATTTTGTTCTTGTTGCTCATCTTTAACGCTGCACTACGCCTCAGCTACTTCGCTCGTGCCTGGGAAAGTGCAAACATAGTAATGTTGCACAAACCCGGAAAGCCACCAGACGATCTGGACTCTTACAGGTCTATTAGCCTACTACCAGCCTTCGGCAAACTGCTGGAGAGATGCCTACTGCGGAGAAATTGGAAGACTCCTGCAGTAAAACTGAGGATACCAAAGTTCCAATTTGGTTTTCGCATGGCACACCCGAACAACTACACAGGGTGGTCAACTTTGTCCTGGAAGGATTCCACGCCAAGGAGTACGTTGTGGCAGCGTACTTGGATATCCAACAGGCATTTGACCGTGTATGGCATGATGGCCTGCTGGCCAAGCTCAAGGGAACGCTCAATCCTCAAATCTTCTTGATGGTTCAATCATTCCTCTCTGATAGAACCTTCAGAGTGGTCCAGGATGGCCTTGCATCCCAGAAGAAGAGGATTCGAGCAGGAGTACCTCAAGGCAGCGTACTTGGCCCAACCCTGTACAGCCTTTTCACCGCAGATATGCACACATCGATTGATATCCCCATCGCAGACTCGCAGGACCTGCTGATCGCGACGTTTGCTGACGACTCAGCGATAATGTCACGGGATAAGTGTATCTATGCTGCAACAGACACACTGCAGGAATACCTGAAAAGGTTTGAGAACTGGGCCTGCAGGTGGAATATCTCAGTCAACCCTGAGAAATGTGTCTGTGTCACTCACACACTCAGAAGAGACATAAGCCCTGGGGTCTTCCTTCACGGAGAGGTGCTCCCACACAAAACGGGACATAAGTACCTTGGGGTCACACTTGACAAGAGACTTACGTTTAAGCAGCATACCTCGGAAGTGGCTGGCAAGTTGAGAAGCAAGGCAACAAGGATGGGCTGGCTCCTTAACGATAACAACAAGTTGTCTTTGAAAAACAAGGTGCTGATGTACAAAGTGATCCTGGCACCGATCTGGAGGTATGGCATCCAGGTGTATGGCATCGCCGCAAAGACCCACCTTAACAAAATTAGGGTTTTTCAGGCAAAAATTCTCAGACGAGTCACTGGTGCAGAGTGGTTCATCAGAACCAGGGACATAGAGAGAGATTGTGGTGTCCCTATGGTTGGTGTACCATAAATAGACAAGCCGCACGTTACCCTGACAAGGTAGCATGCCACCCAAACAACCTTGCCAGACGCCTGCTCAGAAGAAGAAGGATAAACGGGATCAGGGCAAGACGGAGACTTCAGAGGATCCATCCCACTGACTTGGCTAACCGAAGGATATAGGCTTACTTTTCAAAAACCCACCTGTCATATATTACAAAAAGACTGAATTTTCACCTATGTATACCTGACAACCCAACCACATTGTACATACTCACCTTAAACCAACCATATTTACTTACCGTATTATCATACCTTATTATCTGAAAACAAAATTACTTACCTGTCCATGAACACAATACCACTTACATGCTACAACTTACCATTTGATGCACAATACCACTCACCTGACATGGAAACATACTACCCAATGTTAAATCACACACAAAATACTTACCTTTATAGCTTTAAAATATAAACTCAGTATATACACAGTCATTACACAACACTATCACATATATCGCAATAACAATCTAAATATAAAACAAACCTAACACTCAAAACCCCTAGAACTAGAATTACACGTAAACAAACACACAACACAACAAATGTCTAATATTAAAATCAAAACAAACACTACAACATAAGTTATTTTTAGGAGTAACAATAGCTTGTTAAAACTTAGATTAAGGCACTAAGCTCAATGAAATTACCTTTAAAAAAAAAAAAAATCTTCTAATTTTAGCACTAGAGAAAGGGACCTACAGTTTAACGCCGAATCGAACGGCAGTTTTGAGAAGCTTTTCATGGCTAATTACTGCAATGCTGGCGCCAACAGCAAAAGAGGTGGGGCCGGGTGTAAAGTTTTATTTAAAGAAAAAAACTTTTCATTAGATGTTCCGAGGCGGGATCGAACCCACGACCTCATGCACAGCGGTCGCGCACTCTAGCCGCTGAGCCAACCGTCAATACTCGGGGTCTTTTGGGTGCTCTGAAGACCAATGTGGACTTATTGTGTAATTTTCATTGATAAACTTCCACGTATACCATGGAAAAGTTGGACAGTTTCAACATTGATTAGAACCAAAAACGAAGGCATTTGAGGAAGGAATAGGTGCTTTTCCATGAAAAACCCCTAGAAATGGACCTGTATCTGTCAATAGCCTAGTTACTTTATAAGCTGACCTCATAAAAAGATCAACTGATGAGGGCTGCGCAGGCGCTTGAAAAGCGATGGATTGCAAAAGTACTCTGGGTGGTTTTCGCATTCTCTGACATTTATCCTTGGCTGAATTAACGAAATATACACGTAGGAGCTGTGTTATGGCACCTACTACCAGCACGGAGAGCGCGTGCATTCTAGCCCCCTGCTTGGTCCTTGTACGAACTCGCCGGTAATTAATCAGCAAGCAAATGCAAATTACTTGCGGCAGTTGATGCGACATTTTTTTGTATTATTTCGCAAAGTCTTGAGTCGTGCTGTGTTAACCCGGAAAGCGGAAATGTTGCCTTGCATAACAAATGAATTTCGCCCTAAGGGGGTAGAAGCAGCGGCTAGGGGGTGGCGTTCTCGTTTTGCTGTCTTTGGGAATAAATTGTTTTCCTTTGCTTGCGAGGAGGTCCTGCCAGGCTGATTGGTATCGCGGCGGCGCCTGCCGCTGACAGGGACATTCAGTGTTCAGGACCAAAATTAGAAATTCCAATGAAAGTGCCTACAAAAGAACGGGGCCAAAGTTCAGCTCCCATGCGTTGCCTGCAATTGCATTTGTCGCGGCGACCCCAAAAATTTATTAACATCATCGCGGCCGTGCGTCACATAAATGTCAAAAAATAAAACTCAAAGTGCAGCAATTGTGGGACCGCAATAAAAAGTGGCGCAAAATATTCGCTCGCCTTTTGGCATGGGCATGTTAAACACAATTTTTTAATGAATTTTCGCGCCACTCGAGTGTAAAATGGTGGGCGTGTGCCGGGAGGGTGGCATGTGCCTACTTTTAAAATTCCATAAAACTACAACAAAAAAAGATACAAAAAGTGGCAAAAAAAATTAAAATAAAAATGCAAATAATTCCGTCCAACATGCAAAAAGTACAAATTGTTTTTCGAAAGTTTGGCTGTGATGCCTGCCTGATGATATGCCAAGACGAGGCAGTGCCATGCCGTGGTGCAATACGGTTGCCCTGATTTTGTAGAGTCAATTGCCTAGGTGAGGCGTTTGACTAATTTTTGATGAGGTGGTTGATCATTTTAAGAGAAACTCAGAGTTCTTTGCAGAAAATTTAAAAAAACAAAGTATTGCAGTTTGATACCGGAAGGAGGAGAGAACATAGAGAGCAGAAAAGCCTAGGTATACAAGTGTTTTAGTAAACCACGAAGGCACTGACATGTGATTGTTGTTTTTTGACATATGATTTTCTTTATATGCTTTGGTGTCGCACTGCCGAAAGCGCGCTGTAGGCATTCCTTTTAATCTTCTTTAATATTCTTTTAGTCATCCAAAGGAGCTGAAAATCATCCAAAGGATATGAAAAATGATCATCCTTTGGACGATTTTCAACTCCGTTGGATGATTAAAACAAGAGTGGACTGAGGAGTCATCCTTGCTTCACGCCGGTGTTATTAGAAATCCAGTATGGAAGCTCACATTCGCCCCAAACAGAAAAGATGTTATCTTAATACAGGTTGACCAAAGTGTTAATAAATTTTGTCGACACTCCCAGAAGGCTTAATTTTAAAAATAAGCTATGGCGGTTTATGGTATCGCATGCTGCTTTAAAGCAGCGATGTTCCTCCATAGCCCCCAGGGGCCGAGCGCAATCGGCTATTTACACGCACACGAGCCGAGCGCATGCCAAAGTCGGGCATATGAGCGTATGCAGTGCTCTCTTTGCTTGCATTCGATGCCCAGACGTAGAGCAGTGCAGTTCAATGTCGCTTTGATATCGCACACCAATACACTCTCACTTTTTGGCCTCGCTCTTCTTGAACATCGCTGCTTTAAAGTCTATAAAACAGATAGAGAGCTATCTTTTCTCGTCAAGATAAAATTGGGAAATTCCTGTGAGCACAAACAAGTATCCCTGGCGGAATCCAAATTGAAATTCGCCAAGTGCATTATTTTCTGTTACCCAGTTAGACGTCTCAGCAAGACTGAGGTGAACAGCTTCATGGTTGCATTTAAACACGATATTCCTCTATAGTTCTCAGCTAATGTAAGATCTCCTTTTTTGTGGATTGGAAAGATTATACTTTTCTTGAAACAGTTGGGGATGCAACAAGACGACAGGGACTTTTTGAACGCGATTGTTAACATCTCAATACACAATGGGGAGGCATTTTTGAAGAATTCTACAGGAATACGGTCGACCCCTGGAGCTTTGTTAGGCTTTGCAGAATGGATGGCTAGGTACACCTCAGCAATGGAAATTTCAGCATCCAGCATATCATCTTGCAAATATAGAGAAGCATGGACTTAAAGTACCCTGCAAGTTCGGATGCATTTGCCTGGATAGGTCTTTGCGCAAGAGACCTATTTAGCTTCCTGACCAATGACCAAAATTTATTGCTGTTGTCCTTGCTGGGCAATTTCCAGTTCCATATGTTGATAGTAAAGCTTTTGCTTTAGGTTGCACTGATTTTATAAGTACAGTTTGCCAAGTGGTATTCTGTCTTAGAATCGGGGGTATTTTCAGTCCTTGCCATATGCAGAAGTTTGAAAGACTGCGTGCGAGCACGGGTGCACTCCGCGTCAAACCAGGGTTGCGAATGAGAGATTCTTTGGGGCTTTTGCATGAAGGCTGCAGCTCTGCGAATGCACTCTACGGCTAGTTCACCATTTGATTGGCGTTCTCTGTACCTAGCAAAGCAGGAATTGCTTCTGTAACGACTCAATGTTCTTATATTGAGCGCTCCAAAGGGTTTATATAATTCAATTATACTTGTACGGTGGTTTTGAAACTTCTATTAAGCCAAACAAAACAGGTTTAGCTTCAGCTTCTTTTTCACGTGTTTAGGTTCAAGGTTTATTTCACAGTAAATCGAGGATGTCCCAGATATCTTTTGAGATTAGCGTATAAACGGTTTCATTTCGTACTAAAACTGCTTGCCTTTACATGTGAAGTGTCTTCAAAATGCAAGATTAGATGACAAAAGTTGAGAGATTTGAAACCGACTCAGCGCCAAATAGATTTAAAGCCTACGGGTTTCCTTCCCTTTAATCTAGTAGGCGACATTATTCTTGACACTTTACATATAAAGTACTCCTAGTTTAGCTCGAAATCCAATCGATAATATCTTTAGAGGTTTCGGGGACACCCCCAAAGAGTTTCGGAATAACGGGCTTCAGTCGTAGCCCTTTGAAATTGATCAAACACTAATGGTACGTTTATTTACAAACACAGTTTTTATACCCTTGCAGAGTATTATAAAATTGCCCGGATGTTTTTACCGCATAGAAGGAAGCATCTTCGACCACATAAAGTAAATATATTCTTGATCAGCACGACGAAATGAGTTGATTTAGACCTGTCCGTCTGTCCGTCCGTCTGTTTCTATGCTAGCTCCTGCGTCAGCTTTAAAGCGGTCTTCACCAAACTTTGCGCGAAGTCTTTTGGTACAAATACGCTGCATATTTGCCGGAACCGGCCGGATCGGATGAATATAGCATATAGCTGTCATAGGAACGATCGGTCGAAAAACTAGTTTTAGTGAGAATAACTTTTTTGTTTTCAATGGAAAAGCGTCCAAACTTCGTATTTCTTAGTTTACTATGCTTTTCCATGATTCCACCAAAATTGGTCGAAATTTGACATCTATATAGTACAGCTGTCATAGAAAAGTAGCGTCTGAAAGTAGTCTTAGGTAGAAAAACCTTTTTGTTTTCCATGGAAATGTCCTCAAAATTGGCATGTATTTGTTTTATATGCTTTCACACGATTCTACAAAGTTTGGTCAAAAGCGGTCGACTATAGCATATAGCTGCCATAGGAACGATCGGTCGAAAAACTAGTTCTTGTGAGAAAAACTTTTTTGTTTTTAATGGAAACGTCTCTTACGTTGGCATATATTTAGTTTATAAACTTTAACATAGCTGCAGTATGAATGATCGGTCGAAAAAGAAGTTCTAGTGAGAAAAACTTTTTTGTCTTAAGTGGGATCGCCTACAAATTTCGTAATTAACAGTGTATTATGCTTTTCCATGATTTTACCAAGTTTGGTCGAAATCAGACATCTATAAAGTATAGATCCCATAAAAAAGTAAGGTCCAAAAAGTAGTCCTAGTTTGAAAAACTTTTTTGTTTTCAATGGAAGATGCAAGGGTATACAAAACTTCGGCCGAGCCGAAGTTAACTTTCCCCTATTTTTACATCTAATAAGGTAATATTGATAGCACTCAGAACTGTGAAGAAGAAAGTCTGACTGAGAGATTAAATAGCGGGAATGGTCCGCTGGTTGTCCGGTCCACTTATATGTTTAATGTAGTCCGTTTTTCACGTTTTTAAGATTAGACAATCTGCGAGTAAACCAAGGTAGCCTATGAGATGCTACAGATAATTAAGAACAAGGCACAGACAAATCGAATGCAGAATTAAGTATTCGAAAAAACAAGGTAATATTAGCGGATGGAGTAGCATAAGAATCAAGAAAACAACAATCAGCATGCAAAAGATGTTGATTTAGCTCAGTAACATTAGCTTTTCGGAAAAATCGACTTGATCTTGGCCCCAACTCAGATGGCATCACCAAAGAGGTAGAAATCTCAAGAACTTATTCAAGGGTTGGATGATAGACATCTTCAGGGGTAGAGAGAGGGTCGATTCTTGATACCCATGGGTTAGCGAACTCAGAGGCAAATACTAAGTCCAGGAGCTTACCATTAATGTTATGGATAGAGTTAACTTGACTTAGCGAGAGGTCAATCATACCGTGGACAAAGTCACGCGGACTCGTCGGAACTAAAATATTCGTGTCATCTAAGGGCATCCAAGCCAAACTGGGTAGATTAAAATCACCTAAAACAACGAGATGATCATTATCTCTAAGATGCAATTGCAAGTTGCGAATTAAGGATAAGAGATGCATATAAATATTAATGTCTGATCGTGGTGGAATATACGAACAAGAAATGTAAATAAAAAGATCTTGAAAAGATAATCGAATAGAAACGAATTCAATGTTGTGAACATTGTCGATTGCAACTATTTCGGAAGCAATGAAAGCTTTAACGGCAATAAGGACCACCACCACCAAGACGTGCAAAACGGTCACATCGATAGACGACATAGTCGTTTGGAAAAATTTCACAATCAGATACTGAAGAATTCAGCCACGTTTTTGAAAAGGCAATAACACTGGCATCAAAGGAGACACTATTTGTATACAACCTATTAAGCTTCCCTAACAGACTGCGCACATTTTGATAGTGAATGTAGAAGGATGAAGTTACTTTTTTGAAGGCTTGGGATCAGATGTACTGATCACATCGGTATTGGTATCCGGCCTATCAGCATACTCGTGAACAATAGTATGTTCAGGCAAAAAAGAAGGCTCAAGCATTCTAGGAAGTAGGGATTCCGAAATTTCAATTTTAAAACTTGATATCTTTCGCTTCTGCTTAAAGGCGAACTTTTTGACAATGAATTCAGTAGCAGCAGTATCGACAATTGGAGTGACCGTAGAATCTGTATCAATATGAGCCGGATCAGTAGCAGCGCCAGTCACAATCAGAGAGGGAACGCCGCTAGATAAAGCTGAGGATTCTTTGGATCAGGAATATGCGCTGTTGTCCGATTTCGACCAAATTTGGTGGAATCATGGAAAAGCATAGTGAACTAAGAAATACGAAGTTTGGCGGCGTTTCAATTGAAAACAAAAAAGTTTTTCTCACTAAAACTAGTTTTTCAAATCTCCCATTTCATCGATGAACAAACTTTCAGTGCTTCTCTGTAAGTATATTTGTATTCCCCTTAAATATGCTGATAAAACGTCTCTTTGTAGGCTTTTTGTATTTTTTGTTGTGCTATTTATGTTGTTGTTGTTGTGTCGAGGCAAAAGACAGATGATAATAAAATAAAAAAAAAATTTTATTACACACAAGCTCATCCATTTGACTTAATGGCGGTTGAAATGTGCTGGCTTTTAATGTCTGCCTGTCTAGGTACGGGCTGGAGCTGGAGCTGGAGCAGGAGCTGCATCATTTCATAGCGGAATGGACTGTTTGTTGATTATTTAATCATTTTGGTTGGTCGTCTGCCTTCTCAAGTGGAAGTGCATGTAATTTCATTTCGGCTGCATTCCCATTTTTTGTGAGTTTTTTGGTCACTGATTGCAGCAGCTGGGAAATGCTTCCAATAAATCAGCAAAATGTGCAACCAAAATAATAATTAATGGCCTGAAAATTTGTGAAAAATTACACAATTTCTCTTAGTATGCAGCACATGTAGAAAATGAGTTAAATGGCTCCTCCACCCGCGCCGCCCCCATTTGGAACGGAAACAGACAAAACACTTGGCTTAATTTCTATGCGGACTGTCAGAGAGAAAAAAGGACGTCATCATCATCATTTTGGCACAGCCGCATGTTCAATATGATTCGTGACATGTTAAGGAATTAGTGCAACTTCGACTCCAACCCCCCTTTCGATATGGGCTTGGACTTGTGTGTTCTTGCCACGTGCGCCACATGTTTGTCATGCCAAGTGGCGCCAAGGCGGGCCCCTCATTAATGTGAGTTGCTTTAAGTTTCATTTATTTATTATTGGACTTTTGTTTTCGGTGTGGTTGTTCATGTTGTACTGGATTTACCCCTGGCTAATTGCTTTTTTGTGTAGGCAATAGTTGGGCTGCGAGAGAAGGGTCTAAAAAAGACCATCGGAGTTTTGGTGCAGTTGTTTGGCACTGTAGTGGCTGCCAGCAGAGAATGCTGAGGGCTGGGTTGATGTAGCTTTTGTATAAGTGCTAAGTGTCAGATAAACTAAGAATTTACTCTGTTATACGTTAGCCTATATGACTAATTGTGAAGATGTGAAATACTTTTTCCAAAATATTTTACTCAACTTTTGATAGCATACTTTCAGGCTCTGCCAAGCAAATAAGTTGCATAACAATTTGTGAAACTTGTTTGTTCCAACTCTCAAATCAACACCTTCTTCTCCTCCATACCACAGCAAATTTTGTTTGTTGTTTACATTCTACAATCTTTTTGGTTAAGTTTACGCCATGTCTGGGCCTTTATCATGTTAGCTGCGTCTTTATGGCCAAGTGTATACGGTTACATGGCCACGACACTTACTAGGCACTGCACCACGTTGTCCCGGTTCGTGTTCGCCTGTCGCCTTTTGTCTAATTTTGTAAAATTATTCGCACGTACTTTCTTATTAGTTTGTTGTGGCATGTAAAGTTTTGTGGCGCTACAAAGTATACTCTGCTGGGCTGGGAAAATGTTAAACTCTTTAAAAATGTCAACTGCATTTTCGGTTTGTTCCATTTTCACATCCATTTATCAAGCCATTCCCGGACATGTAACTAAAACATTTAATCAAGATATTAGCAAATGTTCAATTTATTTAGAAAAACCGCTGCGGCACATGCCACACAGTGCAAAAACCAACATAAAAAACCAAAAATGGGAACCCACTAAATGCAAATCGAGCTTGGGGAATTAGTGACAGCCGAGCGGAAAGACCAGCTCCAGTTTCAGTTTCAGTTCCAGTTTTTTACCCAGCCAGAGCTTTTCTGTGTGACATTTGCAATTGACAGTCGCAGTTGAGTGAGTGTGGTGGGCCAGGGGGCAGTGGAGGGGTCGGCGGTAAAAAGTCAAATGCAGTCTTTCCTCTGCGACAATTTAAAACGACAAAGTTAAAATTTGTGTGTGTGTGTGTGTGAGTGTGGTTTCTTTTTTGGTTCTTTCTTTTCAAGTTGGCGCTTTCTTGCGGCCAAATGTCAAACGGCGGCCCAAAAGTTCACCTGCCAAGTGGAGTACTGAACACGTGTGCAGTTTTTTCTAAATATTTCCTTAAGCTTTTCGCATCTTTTTTTGCAGCGAAAGGTAATTTTTTAAGCGGCACAGTGGTCTGAATGGTTTTGGGAATGTGAGTAAATTTGTAATTGATGAGTTTTGGACTTTCAAACGAACTTTAAACGTGTTTGTAAATATTATGATATTATGACTATATTGGGAGGTGTCCTGGAGATCTCTACAGATTTTGCACTCTGTTGGTTGGCAAAACGATCGAAGTCCCGACGGAGTCTCGATGTCGGTAAACTTTGATGTTCTGGCATTTGTTCTTCATTGTCATTGTCTGCATACAACACTGTTTGCTTGGACGTTTTGAATCAGAGCTCGTAAATAACAATTGACCGTTTTTCGTTGTCCAAAAATAACTGTTTCTTACGGACCCTTTGAGACAAAGGATGGTTTTTGTGTTGTGTTGTGTTGGGGTTTTTTGTTTTGGGTTGTGGGGGGGTGGGGGGGCCAAGTCAGAGATGAGCCGTGGCCCTTCTCATCGGCTCTTGAACAAAACGGTCTGTGATCAACGATCAACCAATGGTTTTGTTTCCCTTCTGCTCTGCTCATTCACTGACCGAATGGACTCGAGCGAAGAAAATAAAAGTCATTTGCGTTTGTGTGTGTGTATGTGTGATTGAGGTTTTTGTTTGAGCTTATGACTCACACAAGCCACAAACACACACACCAAAAAAAAAACATATATCTAAAAAAAAGGACCCTTTGAGGCGAGCCGTTCATTTTTCGCTCATGTGTTAACTCTTAATGTGAGAGCGCTCAGTCGGATCTTTCTCTTTATATTGTTATTGAATGAGCAAAACAAGAACAGCTCAACTGAGAACAGTTAACTGAAAACCAAAACAAAGAGAAACGAAGTGTTCTGCTCAGAGCGAGAGCAAGCGTGCATGGTTTTTATACTCTGTACCAAAGGTACACAGAGTATATTAAGTTTGTGCAAAAGTATGAAACAGGCAGAAGGAAGCATCTCCGACCCTTTAAAATATATATATTCTTGATCAGCATCAACAGCCGAGTCGATATAGCCATGTCCGTCTGTCGTGTGTCTGTGTGTCTGTCTGTCCTTCCGTCCGTATGAACAAACAGATCTCAAAGATGGTAAGAGATAGAGATTTGACATGTATGGACATATGTTTATTATAAAGGGTGATTTTTTAGCTATTATCTTGTTGGCAACACTGGTATAAACAGCTCACGCAAGTTTCGTGTTTTGTTTCACTGTCAAACATCTTCAGTTTGGTCTATAATTTAACCATGAATCGTCTTACAAACGAACAACGCTTGCAAATTATTGAATTTTATTATCAAAATGCGTGCTCTGTTAAGAAAGTTCATCGCGCGCTTGTTCCATTTTATGGTCAGTTTAATCGACCCACTGAAGCGGCTATTCGGGATACATTGTTGGACATTAAACCACCAACACGCTTACGTAGAGTGCGAACTGAAGAAAATATCGCAGCTGTATCGGCTAGTGTTATCGATTCGTCGCCGTTCGCAGCAATTGGGCCTCTGTTACTCAACAACGTGGAAAATTTTGCGGAAGGATTTAGGTGTGAAGCCTTTCAAAATACAGCTGGTGCAAGAATTGAAGCCGAACGACCTACCGCAACGTAGAATTTTTGGTGAATGGGCCCTTGGAAAGTTGGCCGAAGATCCACTTTTTTATCGAAAAATTGTGTTCAGCGACGAAGCTCATTTTTGGCTCAATGGGTACGTAAAAAGGCAGAATTGTCGATTTTGGAGTGAATATTAGCCAGAAGCATTGCAAGTGCTACCAATGCATCCAGAAAAAGTCACAGTTTGGTGCGGTTTATGGGCTGGTGGCATCATTGGAACGTACTATATCCAACTATCCAACTTTTTTTTGCCTAAATTGCAAGAGCTTGACTTGCATGACATGTGGTTTCAACAAGACGGTGCCACATGCCACACAGCACGTGCAACAATGGACTAATAGAGAGGCGAGTTCGGTGAACATTTTATTTAACGTTCGGGACCGGTCAATTGGCCGCCTAAATCGTGCGATTGAACGCCTTTAGACTATTTTTTGTGGAGCTATGTTAAAGCTCATGTCTATACAGACAAGCCCGCTTCAATTGACGCATTGGAAGACAACATTGAAGCATTTATTCGTGAGATACCGGCAGAAATGTTGGAAAGAGTATGCCAAAATTGGACTAAGCGGATGGACCATTTGAGGCGCAGTCACGGTCAACATTTGCATGAAATAATCTTCAAACATTAAATTATATGGACCGTACTATCGATTCAAACAAAGATTTCATGCATTTTTCTCAATTTTATGTGTTTTTTTTTTTTAACTTTCCTATAGCTCTTAAAAAATCATCCTTTACAATAAAAACAACAGAATTTAAATAAGTATTTCCGTTTTCATATAAGATTTTTTTTAAAAGTTCCAAAAGCAGCCTTCCATGCAGCAATACCCCCTTAACTTGATTGCAGATAACAATTTCCTCAAATATTGGGTCATCTCTGGCCTTTGATTGAATTTAGTACCGTTCAACTGAGGTTTTCAAGCTGAATACAAACCAATTTTTAGAATTTTTCGTGGACGTCAAGTTTTTGAGAAATCAATGGTCAAAGTTGTTAAAAGTGCCTTAAATGCCACTTTTCAAAAATTGATTAGCTATTTTAAACGGAATGACGCACTTGAAAATTTAGATGCATTGAGAAAACTGTAATCTTTGGACGGAAATTAAACAAATTCCTGGTTCTTGGTCCAGGAACCATAAATAAATGATGGTACAACATATAATTTCTCGAATATGAAATCAGTGATAGATTGCATATTTAAATTATGACGGAATTACTCGGCGTGGCCTTTGGAAGTAGAGTAGTCATATTTCCTTGTTGAGTTTAATTTTTGA
Source organism: Lordiphosa collinella (assembly GCA_018904265.1). NCBI lineage: Eukaryota > Metazoa > Arthropoda > Insecta > Diptera > Drosophilidae > Lordiphosa > Lordiphosa collinella. Next base: position 134,854 of record JAEIFV010000430.1, on the reverse strand, counting down.
GATAAAAACAAGTAAGAAAGTCGTTCAGGGCCTGCACCCATAAAAACAAATTGCCTAAAAGGGACAAAAATGGCAAAAAAATTAGAAAATTTTACCGGAAAAAGGTGCCAAGGCCATGAGGGTCTCAAATTTTGCGACATATCATTCGTGAAGCATTATGCCCCAAAATTTAGGTAAAATTACCAACATTTAAATAAAAAAAAGTTGCTTTTTTTCTGTTCTTTGGGCTTGGTGGTGGATTCCATGTAAAGTAGTTTTATTTTTCTTACAGATTTATTTACGGTTTGTTTTATATTTTTTTTTTACTGTCCTTAACTGGGAATCGAACTCAGGACCATCTCGGCATTTTACTTTATGAAACTTTAGGTCAAAGGTGCGGCCATCAAAAATTATCTAAACAGAACCCATTTCTTCCCGGCGCTTTAAAATCTATTTTTAAGAGACAGTCTATTGCACAGACGCGTTTGTCAAGCCGCCATCCTCGCGCCCACATAATAATAAGGTTCAACCATAGTAACCTTCACCTCTAATTAAAAGTTGTTTACCCTTTAAATTGTTTTTGAACACTCGTTTGATTTTCCCGCGCCTTTGAAATGAAATTTCATCGATAGACTATCGCGTGTCAAGCTTTGCATCGAGTGGCAACGCTGTGATATCGATGGGGCCATTGAAACAGCTGGCCTCGAGAATCAAGCAGAAAATCAAGTAGATTTTTCAGCGAGTATTTCGCAAGAAACTTGCCTTAACTAGAGACATACAAATTTAAACAAATCATAACGGGCAATTTCATACATACATGAATTTAACTCAAGGGTTTGGCAAAAACTCAACCACTTTGTGGCATTGGTATGTATGTGTGCGCATTGCTCAGCAACAAACACAAAGTTCACGAACGCAAAGAAACTGCGACGCCGAAGAGCCGAACGCGCATCGTCGCAACGCGCTAAAGCAACACGACAAGCTGATACTGTCGGTGCGTCGATGTCGCTGCCGCTAACAATTTTTGTAGCTACGCGCCGATTTAACTCATGGTCGGTCGTCTCATCAGAAGCAAATTCAGTCTGGCCTCTGCTTTCGGAGGCTTCAGACCAGCTCCTGCTTTGTTTTCTTTATTTCACATTTATTTGATTTTGTTCTTTTTTTTTCAAAAAAATGCTTTTGGTATTCTAGTCTAGAATTTTTGAAAAATCAATTTATTTTTAAATTTTATTTTAGTAATCTACATAAATTTAAGTAGACAAACAGAAAATGTTAAGTCAATTATTATGGACTCTTAGTTTTCAAAGAAATGATTGGGGTATTCTTGTCTGAAATTTTTGGAAAAATCAATTTATTTTTTAATTCTATTTTAGAAGTCTACATGTATTTAAGTAGACACACAGAGAATTTTAAGTCAATCCGGCAATTATTTTTGAAGAGACACGAACATTTGTAAAGGCGCTTCAGGTAAATTTACAGTGCTGCTAAAGCTATAATTGGATTTTTCCGTCACGTTTGACATGATTTGACAGCTTCTGCTTTGTTTTCCTAGTTTCAAATTTATTAGCCTTTGCTTTCCATCTTCCTCCGACCATCGTCCGTCATTATCGACTCTTATTTTTTCGAAAAAATGAATTGGATATTCTCGTCCAGAATTTTGAAAAAATCAACTCATATCGACTCCTATTTTTCGAAAAAATAAAATATTTTGGTCCAGTTCGGAGAGGAACTTTTATTGACTAGTCTGTTTATAGATTGTTCGAAATCTTCTCAGATATTTATATTTATATAACTTAAATTTTATTTGCTTTGCTTTTTTGTTATACTTGAAAAAGTACTTGAGAGTAATTCTTAGTCAAAAAATATGTATCATTAGTTCACAACTGCCTGTTTTTAAACTTATTGAATTGTGGCGGCATGGACGTACAGGGCATTGAATAAATTATTACACAATTTTTTTTTTAGATTCTGCAGATAGGTTGCATCTTAAATCATTAATTTCTAACTTAAGAGCAGATCATACCCTTTCCACTAAAGCTTGGGTAGCAGGCAAAGAACGCAGTACATTAGCCACACGGTACAGGCGTGGAAGCTTATATCTATTGGCTTTGTCGAATATCCATAAATTTCTGGGGCTGCCTATTTGAGCTCCGGTTTGTCCTCTTCTTCGACCTCTTCACATACAGAGCCCACCTGCTCTGTGGCATCAATTCAAGGCCATTATCCGGATGCATCGACGATGTCTCAGAGGATTCTGATGAAACTCGTTTCACACTATTTGGGGCATTCGGATAAACAAAGAAAAACATAATTATTATTTGTCATGTAAATATGTAAAGGGTAATTAAGCTTAGTTGTTTTTATTTAGGGCAAGTATGTGGCACATCAATGGAAACAAATGTTTTTTGGTGGTCGACTGCTGAAGAGGATTCTTAAGAAGAATCTGTCGAATTCTGGGATCTAAATTAATCTCAGAAAGAATAACTCCATTTGTTGTAAGAATTTTCTCTTAATTTTCCAAGCTATTTACTTGATCTTTACGATGTGTTTTGCTACTCATGGTTTTTAACATTAACTTGGTTTTTAACAACATTTTGTGAAAGTCACCAACATAAAGCTGTTCTCTTTGCAACTTTTTGGTGGTAAATTTTTTTTTGTGAAGGGTTGGTTGAATGCTTCAAGTATGCGCTTGAACGCTTGGATGTAGCAACCAAAGTGTGAGACTTGAGTTACCACACCGTTCGGTATTACTTCGCCGGGGGAAACGCCCAAGGCCCACCTAGGATTCTCACCTATGTATAAGAAGCACCAAGTCTTTCTCCGCAGCGCACTTTTTGTGGCCATATTGCAGATTACAGACCAATTTTGTCCAGATCAAAGCATTATATTCACCAGGCTTATTTCCTCCCGACCCCCCTGCTAAGTTCGGTTTGTTCATTTATGAAGGACGGACAATCAAAAATTACATGTTCTGCGTCTTGGGTGACCGAATGCCCTGTACATTCTGGGCGGTACGGGTTGTCTTCGTGTTTAAACCTATAAAGATAGGATTTCAAACATCCGTGTCCCGTCAAAAGTTGCTTCAAGTGGTATGTCACCTTTCCGTGTCATCTGTCTAGCCAGGGCCCTATATTAGGGATAAGGCTGTATGTTCATCGTCCGTTGGTCGATCTTTGCAACCGCTCCACTAATTCGTAGCAAGCGTAAATTTGAAGCTCATTTAACGAAATTTCGGCCTTAGTAACTTCTATTTACTTACACAACATATATAGAACCTTGGTCAAAATATATCATATAGCTCCAATAGGAACAATCGGTCGAAAAACAAGTTTTAGTAAGAAAAACTTTTATGATTTCACTGGAAAGGCTTACCGATCTATCGATAACTCATAACCCCAGTGCGCATCTCTAACACCATTGATGAGCCGGTTGATCGCTGTTTGTTTTTGTTTATTTTTAATTCATAAATTTTAGTCTTTTACAAACAATTTGGTTTTTACGTTACTTTTTTCCCAATCGATTACGACAATCAATAGCAAAGGCTTTCTGAAGGACTGGATGCAGTTGGCCGTGATTGTTAGCATTGCTGGCGGTTCTGCCTTTTTTGTGAAACTAAATCATATTTTTGTAAGATAGTAAAAACTTGTAAGTGTTGCTCTAGAACCAGATCAAATTGTGCGGAACCAAAGATAAATATACTACGTTTCATGATTTCTTCAATTTGCTAAATTAAATTTGTTGCTGTTTTTGTGAATTTGTGAGAAAAAAATGATCTGGCAACACCAACGTAATATTAAGTTGGCTGTGCCACTATTTGCTGCGCACCTAATATGTTGTTCCATCTAAAACAAATTGTAATTACCTACAAATAGGCAAATGTGTACTTAACTTTTTTAAATCTTTAAAATCCTACTATATTGCCTCATGATTTGCTTAACTTATCTACTTGTCGTGTCATAGTAAATTCCTAATTTAGCAAAAATTAGAAATGGGTCGTGTCTTTGTACTATATAGGATTGTTTAATCGTTTATCAACACTGGTTTGTCAAATTTGGGCTACGTGGCCTTTAGCCAGGCGGGGCCTGGTAGCAAACTAGCAAAGTAGGCTGGTTCGATAGAACGTTGTTTGAGCGAGACGTCGTTTGCACAGTTGGTCGGAACGGGGCCTAGGTTGCACGGTCGTCGGGTGTGGTTCGATGTGTGTGAGGGGTATAAAAAGGTGCCGAGCGGAGTACTGGGACACACTTTGAATCAGAACCTCCAACGAGAAACATCGGAACTCGCTGCGCTCCTAAAATAGTTGTTACTATGAAGCAAACTGTGGACAATCAAGAGGCCACTCTCCCTTTGACATCAGAAGTGGGATCTGTGCCGCAACCTACAGTACCGGACGCATCGCTACGTGCAATTATGGAATTGCAAAATCAAAGCATCATCGAACTAGCGAAAGCCATACAATCCTCGAGGGCCGAGTCGACTCAAAGCAAAATGGTGGTGTTGCCCAAGTTTAATGCAGACCTTGCTGGTGCCGACGCTTCATCATGGTGCAACACGGTGGACATCATCCTGAGTGAGAACCAGCTATAAGGTGGTCAACTCGTTATGGCGATTAGTAAGGCGTTGGAAGGAAGTGCATCGCAGTGGCTCTCTCTAATCAGCTACCCTGACATTACATGGCCGGATTTTAAGGAGCTTTTCGTGCCGCAGTTTACTTCTGTGGAAACGCCAGCTGCTGTGGCGTTGAGAATGCTGTCAAGTCGTCCAACCGAAGATGAAAACCTTGCTGTGTATGCTAGCCGCATGGTGACTACGCTTGTCACAAATTGGCGTGAGATGGATACTGACCAAAGGACGATGGACATACAGCCTTATTCCTAATATAGGGCCCTGGCTACACATATGACACGGAAAGGTGACATACCACTTGAAGCAACTTCTTACGGGACACGGATGTTTGAAATCCTATCTTTATAGGTTCAAACACGAAGACAACCTGCCCAGACTGTACAGGGCATTTGGTCACCCAAGACGCAGAACATGTAATTTTTGATTGTCCGTCCTTCATAAATGAACAAACCGAACTTAGCAGGGGGTCGGGAGGAAATCAGCCTTGAATCGGAACAAAATTGGTCTGCAGTCTGCAATATGGCCACAAAGTTTCCAAAAACTGCGCTGCGGAGAAAGACTTGGTGCTTCTTATACATAGGAGAGAATTCTAGGTGGGCCTTGGGCGATTTCCCCGGCGAAGTAATACCGAACGGTGCGGTAACTCAAGTCTCACACTTTGGTTGCTACATCCAAGCGTCCAAACGCATATTTAAAGCATTCAACCAACCCTTCACAAAAAATAAAAAGTGCCACCAAGAACAGCTTTAAGTTGGTGACTTTTACAAACTTTTGTTAAAAACCAAATTAATGATTAAATCCATGAGTAGCAAAACACATCGTAAAGATCTAGTAAATAGCTTGGAAAATCAAGAGAAAATTCTTACAACAAATGGAGTTATTTTTTCTGCGATTTATTTAGATCCCAGAATTCGACAGATTCTTCTTAAGAATCCTCTTCAGCAGTCGGCCACCAAAAAACATTTGTTTCCATTGATGTGCCAAATACTTGCCCTAAATAAAAGCGAGTTAGCTTAATCACTCTTTACATATTTACATGACAAATAATTATTATGTTGTTCTTTGTTTATCCGAATGGCACAAATAGTGTGAAACGAGTTTCATCAGAATCCTCCGAGACATTATCGATTCATCCTGATAATGGCCTTGAATTGATGTCACAGAGCACATGAATTTGTGAGGTGGGCTCTGGATGTGAAGAGGTCGAAAAAGAGGACGAACCGGAGCTCAAATAGGCAACCACAGAAATTTATGGATATTCGACAAAGCCAATAGATATAAGCTTCCACGCCTGTACCGTGTGGTTAATGTACTGCGTTCTTTGCCTGCTACCCAAGCTTTAGTGGACCCTTTGATCTGCTCTTAAGTTAGTAATGAATGATTTAAGATGCAACCTATCTGCAGAATCTTTAAAAAAAAAAGTTTGTAATAATTTATTGCCATCCGAAATCTTTGCCCAATATGGGAAGACCCCTAAGAGCTCTTCGCTTGAACAAATTTTAGTTCCCAGACAAAGTTGTAAGATCACTTAATAGAATAGGTATAAAAACTAATTGTTGTGTACCGCATCAGACGATGCCCATTGGACTAAACATCAAGTTAAATTGGAACCGGGAACTGCTGATGTAGACTGCAAGGCAGCAGCAGCAGCGTCTTTAACTGAAGATTCTAAGGATGAGTCGATCGCTGATTCAATGCCCTGTACGTCCATGCCACCACAATTCAATTAGTTTTAAAACAAGCAGTTGTGAACTAATGATAAAATTTTTGTGACTAAAAAATCAACAAGTTAAATAATTCCCGTTTACTCTCAAGTACTTTTTCAAGTATAACCAAAAAGCAAAGCAAATAAAATTTAAGTTATTTAAATAATAATATGTAAGAAGATTTTGAACAAGCTTTAAACAGACTAGTCAATAAAAATTCCTCTCCGAACTGGACCAAAAAATATTTTATTTTTTCGAAAAATATGAGTCGATGAGTTGATTTTTCAGACTAGAATACCCCATTCATTTTTTCGAAAAAATAAGAGTCGATAATGACGGACGATGGTCGGAGGATAATGGAAAGCAAAGGCAAATAAATGTAAAATGAGGAAAACAAAGCAGGAGCTGTCAAATCATGTCAAACATGAAGGAAAAATTTGATTCGGGAAAAACGCAATTATAGTTTTAGCAGCACCGTAAATTTACCTGAAGCGTCTTTACAAATGTGCGTATATCTTCCAAAATAATAGTCTTAATTGTCTTAAAATTCTCTGTGTCTACTTAAATACATGTAGATTACTAAAATAGAATTTAAAAAAGATTTGTTTTTTTAAATTCTAGACTAGAATATCCCATTCATTTCTTCGAAAAATAAGTGTCGATAATGCCGTTGGACTATGTGGGAGATTGAAAGAAAAAGCAAATAAATGTGAAATCAAGAAAACAAAGCAGGAGCTGGTCTGAAGCCACCGAAAGCCGAGGCCAGACTGAATTTGGTTATAATGAGACGGCTGACCATGAGTTAAATAGGCGCGTAGCTACAAAAATTGTTAGCGGCAGCGACATCGACGCACCGTCAGTATCAGCTTGACGTGTTGCTTTAGCACATTGCGACGATGTGCGTTCGGCTCTTCGGCGTCGTAGACGCAGCTGCAGAGCAAAATGTATCATTTTCATTGCGTGCGTCAACTTTGTGATTGCTGCTGCGCACACATTTTAATGCCAAAATGTGGCTGAGTTTTGGACTGACCCCTGAGTTAAGTGTGTCAAATGTAATACTATAATTTGCTTAAATTTGAATCTCTCTGGATAATGCAAGTTTCACAAAATTTTTACTTAACGCTTGTTACGGATTTTCTTGCGAAATACTTGCTTAAAAAAAACCAATAAAAAATCAATCTGCACGACAATCGCTACCAGCTGTTTCAATAGTCATATTGATATACCAGCGTTGCCACCCGATGCACAACGTGTCACGCGTTAGTCTATTGATGTGTTTTTTTTTCAAAGGTCCGAAATATAATTAAATCATATTAGTATTTGTGGCGCTGGTATCAAATGCATTAAAATAAGTTTTTAGAAACATAAAAAAGGGTGAAATTTTTTCATTCGAGTTGAAGATGACAATGACTGAACAATGACCTGTTAAGAAAATCCTGTGATTCGTTGCAATAGTACAGCCCCTAAAAATAGATTTCAAAGCCCAAGGCATACAAAAATTTGAGGCCGTTCGGATAATGTTTGATGTTCGCACCATCGAATGAATGTGAAAAATGTTTTTCTGTTGCTTTTTATTAATATACTAGGTGTGTGCAAAGGAAAATGTGAATTTTATATTTTCGCGGGCTGTGTACGTTTGATTATCGGACACATATGTTTATCATATGTTTGCATTAGCAGCCAATTTCGATTAGTAGTTTGTTTTTGGCAACTGAAAAGGTTAGTGCCGTTTTTGGGTTGACCACGATTTTAACAAAACCTGTTGACTTGGATCAAAGAAGATTTAATATAGAAGCATAATCTGCTGCGTCGACTACTTTTCTCTCAAAACATTAATCAGCTGTTCGCTGACATTTTCGCTCTCAGAGTTATTTTTGACATTGTCCGTCTCCCTCTAACCACCGTGTTTTCCTATGTTACAATACGTTTCTGTTGTCAGAATTTTATCAGACTGTTGTCACAATGCCATTAACATCACTCAAAAAAGAGCGGCGTCCTAGAGTGTCTCTCTAGGTTATCTGCTCTCTGCTTGGATCTAAAGCAGCGATGTTCAAGAAAAGCGAGGCCAAAAAGTGAGAGTGTATTGGTGTGCGATATTAAAGTGACATAGCCCAGCTTTGAACTGCCCTCAACGACGGCTGGGCAGCGAATGAAGGCAAAGAGAGCTCTGCTTACGCTCATATGCCCGACTTCAGCATGCGCTTGGCTCGTATGCGTGTAAATAGCTGACTGCGCTCGGTCCCTGGGGGCTTTGGAGGAACATCGATGATCTAAGGCTATAGTTGGTTGGTCAGGCTCATTTACATTGTCCCTCTCGGTTTCTAGTGCAACCAGTGGTTCCTCATTTGCAGTTGTCCTCATTCTACAAGATTATTAATATTTCAGAGAAGATCAATTACGTGTTTTAACACGGGACGTTGTTTTAACAGTCTTGCCACATAATTTGCACGTATAAAAAAATTGTTTTTTTCAAGGGCTGTCTGAAGTCCATTTTATGCACAGGTCGAGCTGTTTCAATGTAACCAAGGGAATTTTTTTCCGATATATCGTTTCTAAAAATATCGATAGTATCCTATATCGGCACAAAAAATATTATATCGGTATAACCCTTATCGTCAAACAAAAATATCGATAAAATATCGACAACCCTAGCTCACAACTGTGGCCAACGTGGGACACCCAGAGACAGCCGAGTCGCTACGGAAGAGGGTTTTCCATATCCACGAAATACTCCCAGGTTGTTGCTCCTTCACCTTCTGGTCCTTTTGGGTATGAATGAAACGAGCCCCCGTTTTTGTACCACTGTGGCACTTTTACAGCACTTACTTTTAATTAGCAAACAAAACTGAAAATGAAATGAAATGCCACCAACTCAAACCCGAAAAGTATGCAAAACTTTTGTTATTGTCGCCAAATAAATTTGCCAATGCCAACTTGTGGCCGTGGGGGGATGGTGAGGGGGTGTGGCCAAAATACAAAAACAAAGGGCAAAAAGCAACACCAAAAAAGTTTCAACGTAAAATTATGTGGCGTCAAATGTGGCGCGTCGGTTTGGTCGTCGTGCGGTTGCCGTCGGCTAAAATTTATGTTGCAGTGTGAAATTTTACGCGACAGGTGGAAAAAACTACACAGAAAGTTGAGATGCAAAATGTGAGCAGGGAAGAGCAACAGAAGACTGACAAATAAATTGTATGAGTGAGTGTCCAGACGAGGCCGGCTATCAATCGAAAGGGATGATCATCATCATCCCGTGTAAGGAAAAACTTAAATTTGGCGCTTAAACGAGAGCAGCTCGTTGATAGCATTTTTCTCTAACCCAAAAAACCAAACTACTATTGTAGATACCATAAATCTTATCTTAAACTTATTCGAATACCCCCAACCCACCAACCGGGGTTTGAGTTAATTGCCACCTTAGACCCTGACTTTCCCGCGCAGGAAAACGTTTACCCCAACCTACACCAATAAGTGTATATAGCATATATAAATTACACAGGAATAAAAACTGAAACTGCTGCAAAAACAGAAATACACTTAAATATATTCATGGAGGTGCAGAGAGGTAGAGAGACGGCGCAGAGCAAAGCAAAAACGGAATATTTATGAACGCACGCCATGGACAAGGAAAGCGAAAATGCGCCAAACAGTCAAAAGTCCAAGACCAACGAACCAAGTCCAAATGGAACTTCGTTTCGGTCCGGGCCATGTTTGCTGCCAGATAAAGCAAATGGCAAAAGTGTTTTCCATGCGCGCGCGATCGATAAGCGCGGCGCCAGCAAGACGGGACAAATTTTCATAGTTCAAGTGGCGCCTAGGCAGGCGCTATACCACCAAAGTGAAATGTGGCCAAAAGCAGGCAGTAAAAATTTCACACACACACACACAGACACACACGCACGCACGCAGGAGAGAGAGCGAGAGCAGAATAAATGCGATAAAAATTATTGCGGAAGTGCGCAAGCGAAAGAAGTCGCAAAAAAGCAACAGGAATGAGTAGACGCACTTGCCATCTCCCTCACTTGCCGAAACCTCAGCTGTTTCTATTTCCGTGTGCTATGTGTGTCCTGGTTGAATCATCACCAGAAAGAATTTGAAATGAAAATTGATATCATGTGTCAGGCCACGCCATGTCACAGCAACAAAAACCTCTTAACGTAGGCTCCCAGTTTTCTTCGAAAACGAGCAACAAATTAAGTTGTCTCTTAGCATGAATTGTAGTTTTATGGCATTTGTTCGCTGAGAACTGTGCCCCAGATTTGTGTGGATGACGAATGCGTCATCCAAATGGTGACTTAAGCTTGGCGTTTGATACTTGGATGAGTCATGACTAAATCAGTGGCAAACAGCTTTACTTTGTATTTACATTAGTCAGCCACGTGGCGACCGTGATACTTTGGTTTGTGCTTTAACTTTTAACTTCATTTTGACTGGGAAATGGAACATTCCAGTATTTCTTAAGTACCTTTTATCTGTCACATGCCACTTAGGCTTAAAATGTGTTAAGGATCAGCCAATGCACTGTGGTCAGAAAACTCGAAAAATCAAGATATCAGATTTAAATACGACACACATGATGCTTAGACTAAGGCCTTATTGCGGAAAAGAAAGTAGACCGATCAGATCACGAAATGGTCAATACTTGTACTCTTTCAAGTGCTGCGTGTCTGCCAATAAGACAGTGACCCTTAGCAAACATGCAACCTTTTACAACTTTGATTGGTATTTTCCACTTAATAAATGTTGATTTTTGCTCTTATTAGTATATAAACATCCTTTTAAATTAATCGACTTAAGACTTACAATTGCCAAAATCTCCCAACAATATACAAGAGGTTTGACACCAACCGAAAGATATTTCTAGGACACCGAGAATTGGTTTTGGGTTGTAATTTGGTTGGAAGAGATTTCTGGGACACCGTCGATTGTCTGCCCTGCTTGCAACTTCCTACAACTTGTATTTCTCTGCATCTTAAAAGATTTATGGTTACAAATCAACCTTATATTCAATTATTCTAATAGGCTATTCACACTGAGCACATCTAACATCTAGCTTCCCATATCCTGAGTTCTTTTTTTTCTTATTTGGCCCGATAATTTAATCTAAACCGTTTGACGGTCTCGGCCGCTGCAATTAATGCCCGTCTCTCGCCTCTGTCTTGTACGAGCTGGCACCAACTAAATTTCGGTCGTCCTACACTTCTTCCTTTCCCTAATTCGTTCTCCTTCCGCCTGTACACTTTTTTTACTGGAGCTTCTTCATCCAATCCAGAGCAGCCGCTGTTGATTTATGCGCTTGACTAGATCAGTGTCCCCATAGAGCTAATACAGTACTTGGTTCATACGGGTGCGGAACTCATAGCCAACTTTTACAGGTCCATACATCCTCCGAAGGACTTTACTCTCGAACACACCGATCGTCTCCTCATCCACTGCTGTTAATGTCCATGCTTCTGCGCCGTATTGCAGGACTGGGAGAGCGGTCTGCTCATGAATTCCCTCTGAGCCCGTAGTAACATCGGTTTGCAAGAGTTATTCTTCTTCGGATCTCCAGACTGATGTTGTTGTCGCTGGTAATCATCGTTCCTTGCAATAGATTGTCCAAGACGCGCTGAGACTAGGAACTTCGTCTTTTCCTAACTTACTGCTAAGCCCATGAGTTTTGACTGCTTCTCAATCTCTGAAAACGCACTGCTTACCGCCCGTTCGGATTTGCCGATAATGTCAATGTCATCGGCATATGCAAGTATCATTACATCTTTATAAAAGATGGTGCCCGATCTGTTAGCATTTGGGCACTGGCGCAATATATACTCCTTCAGCAGATTAAAGAAGTTACACGATAAGGTGCGACCCTGCCTAAAACCCTTTCTTGGTATCGAAAGGCTCGGAGAAGTTCTTTCCTATATTGACGGAGCTTCGTGTGCTTCTCAACGTCATCATGCAAAGTCGAACGTACTTTGCTGGTATACCAAAAGTAGACAGGGCTTCAAAGAACTTTGACCTTATCGGTGTGTAGAAAGCGGCTAAAAGATGGTAGGTTTTGATTTCCGTCTGATGGGGTTTCTCCAGTATTTGTCTTAATGTGAATATTTGGTCTATGGTAGATTTACCAGGTCTTAAGAAACACTGATAATGTTCGATCAGTTCGCTCATTCTCGGCTTTAGACGTTTACATAAGATACTTGACAGAACCTTATATGCAATGGGTAGGAGACTGATCCTGCGGTAACTGGCGCAGACTGCAGGAACTCCTTTTATAAGTATTAATCAGAGAACAGTTAGACTATAATCTGTGGGCTTGCTCTCTTCGGACCATATTCTGCATAGGAGTTGGTGCATGTACCTTACCAACTCCTCGCCCCCAGCCTTGAACAATTCAGCGGGAAGCTCATCGACTCCAGCTGATTTGTTATTCTTTAGCCTTTTTATGGCTAACCAAACTTCGTTATGGTCCGGTGGGTCTATTTCTATATCATCGATTGGTGGTTACACCACTTCTCCAGAGGCGTCATTGTGTTCGTCATAGCCTCCCAGCAGGTTGGAGAAATGGTTTCTCCATTTGTCTAGTGCAGCGATGTTCCTTCATAGCCCCCAGGGGCCGAGCGCAATCGGCTATTTACACGCACACGAGCCGAGCGCATGCCGAAGTCGGGCATATGAGCGTAAGCAGAGCTCTTTTTGCCTTCATTCGCTGCCCAGCCGTCGTTGAGGGGAGTTCAAGACTGGGCTATGTCGCTTAAATATCGCACACCAATACACTCTCACTTTTGGCCTCGCTCTTCTTGAACATCGCTGGTCTAGTGCCACTTGTGGATCTGTGACAAGATTTCCGGCTTTCTCCCATCATAGTGAGGCTTCGGGCTTAAAACCTTCGGCTAGTCGCCGGACTTTTTGATAGAATTTTCGAGTCTCACTCATGCCGAACAGGCTTTCGACTTTCTCACGCATACGCCTTTCCTGCTCATTCTTTTTCCTTCTGAAAAGGCGCTTCTTTTCTCTTCTTTTCTTCCGGTATCGCTCCTTGACAGCTCGCGTTGCTCCCGACTGCCTAGTTCTCCTGTAGGCAGCGTCTTTCTCTGCAGTAGCGGGCGGCACTCATCATCGTACCATGACTGTTTTCGGGAGTGCTCGACATATCCGAGAGTCTCCTTGGCAGCCGTACTCATGTAGTGTGAAATATGTTTCCAATGTTTACTTATACCTGAAGGGAAAGGTGAAATTTCCTTGAGCAAATGGGTGAGTTTTGCTGTGTAGGCTTCGGAGGTCCGTTGTGATTGCAGCTTCTCGACGTTTAGCTTTCGACGTGTGGCATGTGCCACACTGAGCCGCGTGCGTACTTTGGCTGCAACAAGATAGTGATCCGAGTGTATATTGGCTCCTCGGAAAGCACGTACGTCTAGCACACTTGATGAACGCCATCCGACTATCACAACGTGATCAATCTGGTTTTCCGTCTAATGATCAGGAGACCTCCATGTGGTTGGCGCGGTGTCTAAGTCTTGTGCTACTAACGACCATATTCCTGCCCGGATCAAAATCTTTTACAGGCCTGTTCCGGTTTTCACATATTTCTTCGATTTCAAAATGAAATCCAAATCGAACGATTTGGTTTTAGCTGTTCTGGTATTCGAACGATTTGCATTCGATTTGCAATTCGAATGTTTCAACTTTGCCTTATTTTTCTACCTCAATAACGGTGAAATACTTTGTTTCAAAAGAAGAAACCATCAGCACGCCTTCAACCTAAAGCATGCTGCTGCCCGAAAGATTGTTGAGTGAACTAGTGGACTTTTAAAAAGCAGATTTCGATCAATGCAAGCCACTCTTTTTTACGAGCCACGATTTGTTTGCAGTTTTGTTAATGTCTGTTGTGCACTGCATAATATTTGTCGCAGGGGTAACACCAATGCCTGATGAAACTCTGGTGTTTAGAAGAAGAAAATAAACAAAAAATTTAAAAATGCTGAGAGTTTTGAAGAAGATAATCAGAATGGTGCTTCAATAATGGATGAAATAGCCCGAACATTAATTTAAAAAAAGAAAACTAAAATTTTAAAAAAAATCAGTTCAAATGTGGCATTCTATTGATTTTAAGGAACTTTTACCATTGCATTTCATTTCACCAATGCAATATAGCATTGCCTTCACTGGCTTACAAGATTTAAAAACGATTACTCAATATATTTTGTCCTCTCCTAGAAGAGCATTGAGTTTTCGTTCTTTCAGCTTAAGAATTGGCCAATTTGTCACGTTTGCTTCTACCAAAATCTTGTTTTGCTCCTCAATATTTTTGTTTATTTCTGCGATTTCTAGGATGACTTGCTGTAACAGCATATTTTGGCTGTTACACAGAATGTCCAATTCGATTGGTTCAGTTTGCCGCCGTCGTTTTGGCAAGGGAGCTGGCGGAATGTCGTCGAGATAAATGATCTGATGTACATGTTTTGAGGTTTCAAGGGCTTTATCAGCTGCTGCATTTTCCTTACATTCATCTGTTGTCTGTGGAGTCCCAAAAGATTTTGCTCCCTCCACTCTATCGACCATTTTATACAAGCCACATAAAACAGCGATGGATTCCATCTGCATATTAGGCCCGCCACCAGTTGCAGAGGACTCCTTGTGATTATGTGCAAGCTTTTTGCGAATCGTGACCTTCCAATCCATCCAAACCTGAAAATATCAATTATTGGCTCATATTGCCTTAATTCTTCATTTCATTAAAATACCTTTTTCCATCCAGCCATGTCTTTAATAGGAGGACCCACTTCATTCAGTGCAGCTGAGATTTGCGTCCATTTGGCATCAGCAGCCACCCTGTCGCCTTTCACGAATTCCTTTGCCAAAACAGGATTTTTTGACATTTCTTGCAAGAGAATCTTCTCCTGCTCGGCACTCTTGTGTTTGCACCTAAAAATTATCATTAATAATAGCAAATAACATTTTATAACACTGTACATCAAACACAGTCGAATAATGAAACCAGGGATGCCAACGGTAACTAATCGATTAGTTTATTCGAATTTAATTTTTTTAAGCTTTTCAACAATCTTTTTGATCAAGTTTTGCGTTTTAGATTTAAAAAAAGAAAACAGAGTTAGTATTTATTTGAAGTTGAAACCTCGAATGAAGGTTATTAAAGAATTGGTGAATTGTTTTACAGAATTATGCAGCTATGTTGACAGCCCTATTCAATTTCATTGCCAACGTTTCATAAAAATGTGAAAACCAGAACAGCTTGATCAAAAAATGTGAATTCGATTTGGTTGGGAAGTAACAAAATTGAAGCTATTTATAAAAATAATTAATTTGTTTATTAAAAATAATTTTAAAAGGAATGTAAGACTGCAAAAAGTATCTAAATACACTAAACAATGGTACAAAAATAACTTTTAGCCATTATTTTGACTCCTTTATGTAAAAAAAACGCATTTACTTTTGAATTCACCGGCTCCAAGCAATGTGAATTCAAATCGAGTAAATCTATCGAATTGTGAAAACCGGAACAGGTAACCAAATCGAATTCGAGCAAATTTAGTGAAAGTAAAAACCGGAACAGGCCCGTTAGCCTCTTTCTATTGCTGGAGGTTTGGTCGTGCAGGCTAAATCGGCCGATTGTCGGACTAAAAACGGCTTCTCTCCCGTTAAAATCAATCTTATTTTCCTTTATTCTAAAACTCTAAGTTGCGGGCAGTTCATTTTAATTTCAGAAATCTCTTAAATTCAATTTAAGGATATTTATATATCTGCCCTGAGCACGTTCATCGTAATTTGCTTGCAGCTTTTTACAACTATGAAGGGAATCATTCTCGAAACTCAACTGCAATGTTTAATAAGTATGAAACACCCTTAGAAACTAAACTCACAAATCAATTTCCCCAGTATTGAAACAATAAAACTGTATGAAAACTAAGCAAACAGCATGGACTCTCTTAAGATATGTGTCCAGATAGCCGGAACCGGGGTTTGTCAAGCACAAATATTTGCCCTGTCGTCTCGCTTTCACAGCCCCCTTTCACCCGCCGCCATCACGCACAAACGCACAAATTTGAGCGCGGACAATAAGCAATAAAATTATATGCCATATTATAATGCACACACACACACACTCGCACACACACTCGTGCATACTCTTACATAGATGCACTCACACTCCTGAGCAATATAATTTTGAAATCAGTTAAGTGTTGGCTTTGTTCAATGGACATTGAAAGGCAGTCCTTGTTCTCGTCCTCGCACTCATCCTGCACTGCGTGACTGTCGTTTATTGTCGCGCTGTGTTGTGTCGAGAGTACATTAAATGCGCATCATAAATTTCATTACATTATTATGGCGTTGTTTGCGACAACAACGTGAATGCGAACGAGAGCCGGATTCGATGATTTTATTGGTTGGCATATTACATAAATAAAACTATCCGCCTCAGTCGATATTAATGTACTAATTATGGGGCGCACGCGACCACGCCCACTGCCCACTGCATGCAATTGTATCAGCATAATTTATGGTAGTCGAAGCCTTCTTTCCGTACTCTTTGTCTAAACAAAACGAAACAAGCAGCTTAGTGCAGAAGAGGGGGCTTGGCCGGGGACGATGACAATGCGTAGGAAAATTATTATTATGCCTTGCCAAAATTTTAACAAAGGCTGGGCCCTGGACCTTGTCTTATTGAGTGAGTTATGATGGGGACGCGGAGGGGGTAGAGAAATTGATGGGCCAGGCCCAAATGGCAATGAACTCTTGCCAAATATTTGGTTATGTGACACTAGTGTAAATATTTTCTTTCTTTCTTTAGCGGGTAAAATGAATGCTACAATTTATGGTGAAAGGGGAGCCAATAGGTTTTGCCTGTTAAATGATCGACTGAGCTTGGCACTCGTTTTGGCTTCTTTTGTTGAGTATTAGGCAAGCCTGCCAGAAGTCGTATTTCATTAAACAAAATTCACCACTTTTAAAAATTTGTAGATTTTTTATGTCAAAACATTTTGAAATTAAAAAGATTTTGGGTAAATAACTCAAAATGGTTTAACTTGAAATCATAGTAGGCCATATACACTTATGGACAAAATGATATGTGTTTTTTTTTTTCTTAACTTTTTATTTTTAATTCATATCTTCTCTAATCTCAACAAATCAAAACTTATATTAATTATCTTTAAATAAAAAGTAAAAAACTGTTTCACAAACCCTTTAATATACAACTTACTTAAGTATTTCCTTAAATACGCCAATTTTGGCTGGACACAATAATAGGTGTAGGAAGATAAATGTTTAAATTTTATCAATATTTAACTTTTTTTGGTTTTGTTTTATATTAAAATAAACATCTGGCAGATAATAACCGGTATATTCGCCATTATTTTGCAAGACTTGATCCATTCGTCTTGGCATGGAGAATATTAACTTGCGACAAGTTCCAATTGGAATGTTGTACCATGCTCTTTGGACAATATGCCAAAGTTGATTTTTATTTTGACAAAAAGTCTTTCCGACCTCTCTTTTGAGTTCACCCTAGAGATTCTCTATGGAATTGAGGTCCGGGGATTGACTTGGCCACTCAAGAACATCCACATTTTGCTCTCGGAACCAATCCTTTACTACTCGTGAGGCGAGCTTCGGGTCGTTATCTTGCTGGAACTTCCATAAAAGTGGCATATTATCCTCGGCATATGGTAGCATCACCGTCTCCAATAGATCTTTGTGTACGAATCTGTCTATTATCCCGTCAGTACGATGAATCGGAACAACATCATACCATTAAAAACAGCCCCCTACCATTAGGCTACCACCTCCAAGTTTCACAGTTTTATACACAGATTTACTTGGGATCAAATTCTTTGCCATTAGGACGACGAACATTCCTTTTGGCATCATTTCCAAATAATTTTTTTTTGGTTTCGTCACTCCAGAGGATATTACGCCATTTTTCTCACCAAAATTTATTCCAGCCCTGCGAGCAATCCTGCCTGGTAGGTTTGCTATTGCCAATCGTCGCCCAATGGTCCGTGATGACACTAATGACACAATATTCCCAATTTAATTGGCAATCGTCATGTAAAACTTGAACGGGTCGCGTTTAACCAACTGTACCATGCGATCGTCGGTCTTAGATGATGATTTTCTTCTCCCCGAGTTTCACCTATTTTTTCCGGTTTTAAGGCATTGATTACGACGTTTTGAGAACGTTTTGTTAACATGGCAATGGATTTATACGTTTTTCCTTCATCTCGGAGTTGTCGAATGAGCCTTCTCTACTCCGCACTGCAATGACGCCCACGGCCCATCTAATACAATTTTAATAGTTATTAAGTCCCCATTTAGTTATATTATCCTAATACCTTACCTTCTGCAACCAAATAATTGTATTTATAAACAACAGGTTAATGTTTTGCTTCATACACCTTTTTTATTGACCAGCCGAGCTTGCACTCTAACCAATAAAACAATCCACAATTTTTCCCAGAAAGCTAATTAATTCCAGGAATTCACCCAATTCGTACCGATACAGTGTGACCATATTAAAAAAGTATAGCTTCCTTATTAAATAATATGTTTATATCGATTTAAGTCGAAATTAAAAAAAAAAAAAAAACTCACACCTATTATATTGTCCATGAGTGTATGTCCAAATCGTTTTATTCCTATGATATATAAAGAAAAAACATTGAACATAAAAATTTGAACTTTTGGGTGGATTTCACATATTGAATAATATTTGACCGTATCTTACATACATTTGCTTAAAGCAGACATTCTCCTGAAATTTCTGATCTTGGTGGTGGACTTTTAAAATTGAAAGCTTACAAACTCAATTTGATAAAGATCGGCCCAAAAATAAGGATTGGTCTTGAACTCACATTTTGGGACATTTTCCCACCAATTCTCCAACCATTCCTCAAAGTTGCATTGCAATCGGATGAATGCTATAATTTTTTCAAATTTCGCAATTTCTGCACCATTTTTCGCCCATTTTTCATCAACTTAGAAAGCTTCCCGGGCATGCGTCCACCATTCCAATAAGTTTCACTGAAAACAAAAATTTTCCAAATATCGCGGCTTGTGCACCATTTTTCGACCATTGCTTTTACTTAGAAACCTTCCCGGGCAAGCGTCTAACCAATCCCCAAAGTTTCACCGAGATTAAGAATTTTGCAAATATTGCGACTTTTGGACCATTTTCCACCTCCAGGTCCACTTCCATGTCCACCTACAGGTCCACCTCCATTGCCACGTCCATAGCCACCTCCATGGCCACCTCCATGGTGACCTCCATGGTCACCTCCATGGACTCCGAGGTCCAGGACCCGCACACAACCAGTACAATGAAAAACGGCAGCCCGACTTACCGTTATCGTTATTTCTTATACTATCCTTACAAACCAAGTTTAAAGCCAATCGGATGAAAATAGGTTTTTCGATGCTGAGTTTTCCATGAGTTTTCCGACCCTAAGGTCAAATTTCCAGCATCAGAAAATTACATTACAAAGTATTTCACTTACTATCCTTAAAAACCGAATTTCAAGTCAATCGGATGAAAAATTCATTTTTGCATATAGAATTTCCCGAGAATTTCCTTGTGGGCGGATTTTCCGAAATCGGAAAAAAATCGGATGAAAAATAATATCCGAGGCATTGTTTTAGTTTTCATTGGTGGGTGAATTAGACGCTAATCGGGTGCCAAGCCCGAAGTAAAGCCCCCTATTTGTCCCAGGGTAGGATCGCCGCTCACGTTAGCCAGTAGCTTTGCGGCTGCATCGCTCTGATACCAGGGGTTACCACGTGGAGGTGTGAGTCGACTTGAGGCGCAGTAAGCTGCATACGCCCCCCAATAACCACAGGAAAGTTCCTGTCTTCCGCAGAAGCCCATACTATGCTTAAAAACCGAATTTCAAGTCAATCGGATGAAAAATAAACTTTCCCCCAAACGTTTCCGACGCTTTTCCAGGTGGAATTTTCCAAAACCCCGTCTTAGTACGCACTTTCACCACCTAATGAAACTCCTGTCCAAATTTTAGCCATCTAGCTCTTACCGTTTAGGCTGTGCGACGGTCACCAGTCAGTCAGTCAGGTTGAACAGTTGTATATTTATAGATATGTTATCGCAATAACATAATTGCATTCAATGTGGTTGGGTCCTTACGACTTCTAAGCGAATGCATTATAAACACAGCATGTAAATAACTCTCAACCCATATTCTCGGTCTGCTCTGCTCACGACCGCAACCGAAAAATAAAAATAAAACTGGCTTGTTCTTCCCTCAACCGATTGTGTGCTACTCTCGCGCTCGCTGTTAAGCGGCAGTTGTTGTTCATTTAGGCTGGTCGGTCTGAAATCAACCCAATAACAGGCCCATTTCAGTCAAGCGGTCCCAAAGTGTGAGTTATTTAAAGATCGAAAGACCAAAATGTTATTTCAAAAAGGTTGCTGTGAACAAAGTGAAATGCAGCAGAGCGTAACAGTGCGAGAGAGAATGAGAGAGTACACATATGTAGTTTGTCGCATACTACAAACGTGCGTTGATATCGGTAGCCTAAGAAGCACACACTGATAGCATACATTCAAAAAAGACCTTTTCAGCAAGCGGTCTCTGCAAATAGGTTGGCAAAAGACCAAGAGCGACAAAAGCAATACAAATGTGTTTTTCTCCTCACCCAACCGAACACTATTAGAGAGCGTAGTTAAAGGTTGCTTCCGTCCCTCTTTGTCAATGTGCCGCACGAAACCGGTTTTTATTAGACAACTGCAATGAGGGGAACTGTCGTTGCGACCTCTGATTATAAAATTATCGACAAAGAACATGCGTTTCACGCTAACCTCCGTAGCAGGAACAGAAAGCACAACTTTTGAAATCTCATTCAATTCTGGGAACTTTGGAAAGGACTCTGACCACCACTTTAAAATGATTTCATTGTTATAGAACTCCAGCAGCTTATTTGTTAAAAAACTGATGTGTTTTTATCACCAAATTTTTTTTTCTTGCAACATCACATATGCAACAACTTTGTCGGTGCTTTCAGATAAGCTATTATTAAGAAGTGATTGATCAGCAACCGACTAAATTTAGCATTACGTTAGATATTGGGTTAAAAATATGCCACATAGAAAAGTATTGTTCTCAAAAATGGATTTCTTACGCTTTTCTATTTCCTAAGCGAGCGATTTCGCTAGAGATATTTAGATATTTCGAATTTGCAGTGTATCAAAATGGATTAAAAATCACCCAAAACTAGATTTTCGACTTGAAGTTTAGTGTTGGTCACCTCAGCTGGTTCTAATATTCCGCAAAATTAAAGAAATATTGAAGATGTCCTATGATTTCTTCTTCGATACGCTCTGCAAAGGTAAACAATAAACCGAAACCGTATCGGTACCAACGTTTCGGTTTTGTTCCGATTCTTTCGGTTCCAATAATAACGGTATTCGGTTCAGGTTAACGGTATTAATCCCTGCTTACTATTCTTACAAACCGGATTTCAAGTCACTCAGGTGAAAAATAGATTTTTGCATATCGACTATTTTATATTTATAGAGATAAATATAAAATTCAATGAAATCAATCAAACTTTCCCCAATAGCTCTTAACGTTCAACGAGCTCGCCCTGATAGAGAAATATACATCTCAAAGCCCTAACCCCAACCACCTTGAACCGAACATGTTACTTTCACTGTACCGCAATAACCACAAAAAATAAAACCCCCCTAAAAATGTTCCACAAACTAGAGCATAAAACTTAATTTTGTGACATTGCAGTGCAATAGAAACCGACAGACAACACCGCAAGAAAAACCCAATCAAGCTTACAAGTTTCCCACCAGCCACCTCTCCTACCCCCGTCTCCCTCTCTAGTACACATGACAAGAATGGCACAGCTCGGCACAGAAGGCGAAAGTAATTTGCAGGCAAAAAATGGTAACCAGTATGGAAATAATTGAAAAATTGTACACTACCCGGCAAATCAAATTAGTGACGAAAGGTGTCAAGCAGAGATGACAAGAGGATGTTGGAAATATCAATTAACAACAACAACAACACGGAGAGAGTAGAAAAGCTATTAAAAGCTTATTTAGTCAAGCCAAAAAAGAAAAAATATAAACAAATAATGAAACAAATATGAGAAAAGTTGTAGCAAACAACCCCCAGAGCTGGGCCAAGCCGCGCGCCGGCACACTGAAGCCGGGAGTAGCTGTAGAATTAATTGCTTTATATGGCGTGATAATTTATTGAAGCCCACGATGACCAACATGGGACCAAAGGCAAAGTCCAGGACCAGGATAGGCAGACACAGGCCAGCAACCAGGCGTAAGGGTCAATCACATTAGAGACATGCGAACCGAGCCAAGTTGGCGAAGGGTGATTCGGTCTTTGGCCATAGAGCAGGGTTGGGGGGCCGCTCAGTTGCTTGCTTGCATTTTGCAATCTGATTATAAAGCTCGAGGGTCGAGTAATACGCTATTTGGCCTCGGTTAAGAACCAAAGAAGGGAAAGGTATATTCTGTTTTTGAGTAATAGTCGAATGCTAGATCCTTTACGTAAAGAATTCTCCAGACTTAAATAATATTTTTACTTAATTGAAGTAATTTATGAAAATTTTAGTTTTAAGTTCTAAGAAATTTCCCAAATGTAAGTAAAATTTGGCAGTGTATTTTACCATCAGCATGCAAAAACACTGCTCTCCTTCCCTCACTTTATTGTGTGTTGTTCATAAAGGATTTACGCACTGCTAACGGAAGGCCTTTTGTGTGGTCCTTAGTCCAGCGGGGCCCGCAAAAGTATGCTATGAATATAATCAGCGCATTCAATCGACTTAATTTCATTATGAATATGATGGCAGCTAAACGGTTTTTTTCCCCCAGTTTTTCCTGTGTTCCGTTTCCTCTCTCTTTAGTTTTTTTTTTTTTTGCCTTAGCCCAGCTCAAACTGCTGGGCACATAAATAATCTTGGAAACTTGTCGTCCGGACAGGACACTCTCTAGTCCTGCCAGCAGCTGCTCGTGTTGCACTTCTCCGCCGCCGCCCACCGCTGCCGCTGCTGGGGCCTGTTGACAAACAAATATGAAACTAATCCTTGGTAATTAGTGCGCCAACTTTTGCTGCATTTTGAGCCAGGACACGGAGTTTGCTTGTCCTTATGCTGCTTTTTGTGGGTTCCTTTTTTTTACGTTCTCTCCCTATTTGTGTGGTGTCGTCGTTATTTTTATTGGAAAAGTTAAGCTGGTGTTTTGATAGGTTTCAGTCGTAAAGGGATTAATTAGTGCGGACTTCTCGCCCAACATGCAGCAACAGAAGTGGTGAACTGAGTCCTGGTATGTTGCATTTGTTTTTAGGTTTATGCATAATTAAAGTTAAGCTGAATGAGCCTGAGGTTAAGTTTTGTGGTAGCTATGAATGGGAAACTTGGACATTTCAGAAAATGGAAGCAAGAATGAGTTTCAAAAATTTTAATTGGCTAATTTTAATGAAATATAATGAAAAAGTTAAGTATTTGACATGGAATGGTCACGCAAACGCTCTGCTGATTTTACTAACTACAGTTCGTTAGTGTGCTAGTGTGCGCGACCGCTGTGCAAGAGGTAGTGGGTTCGATCCCGCCACGGAACATCAAATGAAATGTTTATTCTTTGAATAAACTCTACAACCGGCCAACCCTCTCTGCTTTTGGCGCCAACAAAAGTCTAAGCTCAGTGTAAATTTAGATGCTGTAGTAGCAGCAGAAAGCACCGCTGCTACTGCGCTGCAGCAGAGAAGTTTTTTTGCTTATATCTTGACTATCGTTCATCCGATCTTTACCAATCCTTTGGCGGATCGATAAAGAACCCCGATTACTAAATATGTCCAAAAAGTACGAACCTTCTATCTATAAAACTGCCGGAGATATGACTTTTTTCTAAATTTCGGGGGCGTAGAAAAAAATTAAAATAAACTTAATCTGCCTGCAAGCATAAGAAGCATATGTCCCATACTTGTCAAACCGTTATCTCTTAACATCTCTGAAATCTTTTTATCCATAAGGGCAGACGGACGAACAATCGGACAGACTGATGGACATGGCTATCGTACATTCTAAATAAAACAAAGAAGTCGGTAAGCCCGAATAAATATTTTGTGCTATGTATTTCCTATACGAAACGTTATCATCTTTAAACTGGTTCTGCGAGGAACGAATTCTATCTATAAACGTGGGAGTTGGGGTGCAAAAATGAATAAACTTGATCGCTGAAGTTTAAGAAGCATATGTCCCATATATGTCAAACCTCTATCTCTACCATCTCTGAGATCTGTGCGTTCATACGGACAGACAGTCGGGACATGTGACTCGGATGTTGATGCTGATCAAGAATGTATATACTTTATGGGGTCGGAGATGCTTCCTTCTGGCTGTTACATACTTTTGCACAAACTTATTATACTCTATGTACCTTTGGTACAGAGTATAAAAATGCTGACTAATCCGACCAAATCCACCTAGGGTTTTTCTTTATACATCAGTACCTTTCAGATTTACCGGGTCTGAATGTGATCAAAAGATGCAAAATGTTGCACTGTAGACCGATTGTAGAAACAAGGCACACGTCTTAATCGTAAAAATGTGATATTTTTAAATAATAAAAAATATTTAAGGGGTTTCTTACCAAATAGGGTTCAAAAACAAATTCAAAGTCAAAAAATTGTAATAAGAAATCAAAAAATTTTGGTTTACCAAGCAAATACTCCAAGATTAGAAATTAAACCTGTTAAGTCTTGTAAGGCTCGTTTAGAGACCAAAATTTATTTTTTCCAAAACCGGTAAGAAAAATGAAAATTAGTGGATATGTGACGAAGTTATGGGCGTATAAGTGAGTGCATGTGCAAAATTTTTTTACCGTTATTCAAAATTTCGATGTGCACCAAAAAATTCTAGTATGCCACAAAAATCTTTATAACTATACCTACAACCTACGCTATGTCCCATCCCATAAGTTTTTCTTTTGATTTTTTTTTTTGTCACACAGTGTTATTGTCGGTCTTGACCGACTTATTTTCTGGTCATCTTCACCTCGAATGGAAAAATTCAGCCTTTTCTATGTTTCTTAAAAACTCATTTTAATTCATTTGTTACCTCCGACACAAACAACTTAAAGAAAATATAAAGATGCAACATATTTTATTAAGCGTTTGACTTCATTTTACAAAATTAAATTGATATCATTTATGGTTTGGCTGCAAATGGATAAAAACTAAAAAAGCACGTTTATTACATCAAAAAAGTATTGGCACAAATATCATAATCAATGTTATATGCCGGATTTTGGATCTTTTAATGTTTGGTTAAGGCTCCTTTGGCCTTAATTACGTTTTCCGAGCGAGGTTATTTGAGGGTATATTTGCCCATTCTGTCAGTAGAGCGTGTTTCAGAGAATTCTTGGATGTTATATGATGTTTCCGAACTTTTTTTTTCGAGCAGATGCCAAATATATTGTAGGGGATTCATGTCTGGTGATTGCGGAGACGTTTTTAATTGTTTGCAATGACAGATTAGCCATTTGTGTACCAAATACGACAAATGTTTTGAGTCGTTATCTTGTTGAAACATTTTCATAGTATCAGGAGAGGGTTAAAGTTGGTCAATAACCAACAATTTCAGCTGTTAAATTATCCACTCAAATGCAGGAGTCCACTGAAGATGGCTTTGACCCACAAATCCGGCGGAATTCGCTATATAGAGCTGGATATCATGGACGAGTAGCTCGGCGTAAGCCATTCATTTTAAACGTTAATAAGAAAGAGAGGATAGAGTTTGCCAATCTTCATATAAATCAGCCGGAATCATTTTGGAAAAGCATTAAATTCATTGACGAATCAAGATTTAACCAATTTGGTTCAGATGCATCACAAAAAACTTGGCGAAAGCCTAACAAAGAGCTGCAATAAAATATATTTCTTATAGCAGTGAAGCACAGCGTAGGAAATGTTATGGTATAGGGGTGCTTTGCTGCCTCTGGATAAAATTTGGTTTTTATCGACGTGAAAATTTACAAGACAATTTATTTGCACCTTTTAATGCAAAACTTGGCTACCAGTGGTGAAAAATTAGAGTCAAATGGACAGCAATATTTGATTCGACTAGATAATGACTCAAAACATTCGTCGTATTTGGTTCAGGAATGGCTAATCTATCATCGCAAGCAATTAAAGCCAACTCCGCAATCACCAGACATGAATCCCCTAAAACATATTTGGCATATGCTAAAGAGAAAAGTTCGGAAACATCACATAACATCCAAGGCTTTTTTGAAGTATGCTCTACTGACAGAATGGGCAAATATAACCTCAGACGAGACTGCCAGCTTGGTAGGAAGTATGCGTCGACACTTGGAAGGCATAATTAAGGCCAAAGGAGGCTTTACAAAACATTAAAAGATCAAAAATCCGGCATACAAAATTGATCATGTTATTTGTGCCAAGTCTCATGCTGAATAAAATATGTTGCTTCTTTATATTTTCTTTAAGTTAAATATAAACAAATATATTTAGCAACAAACTATGAAAATGAAGCTGTGCCAATACTTTATTGATTTACTTTATATATCGAACCTTTGAAAAGAATACACATCAATAGACTAACGCGTGACACGTTGTGCATCGGGTGGCAACGCTGTTATATCGATATGACTATTGAAACAGCTGGCAGCGATAGTCGTACAGAATCATTATTTAAGGGCAAGTATTTCGCAAGAAACTCCGTAACTAGCGTTAAGCAAAAATTTAAATAAATTATATTTAGTAGGATGTTGCAAACGCTTAGCTCAGGGGTTGGGCAAAAACACAACATTTTGGCATTAGTATGTGTGCGCACTGCGCAGCAACAAACACAAAGTTGACGCACGCAATGAAAATGATACATTTTGCTCTGAAGCTGTGGCTGCGACGCCGAAGAGCCGAACGCGCATCGTCGCAGCGCGCGATAGCAACACGACAAGCCGATACTGTCGTTGCGTCGATGTCGCTGCCGCTAACAATTTTTGTAGCGACGCGCCGATTTTACTCAGGGTCGGTCGTCTCATCATAAGCAAATTCAGTCTGGCTTCTGCTTTCGGAGGCTTCAGACCAGCTCCTGCTTTGTTTTGTTAATTTCACATTTATTTTTTTTTTTGAAGCACTTAGCTTTATTAATGGACTCTAAAAGCCGCAGTTAGTTTCGGATGTCCTTGTACTACCTTGGGGACACGATTTTTTCCCGCCTTTGACATTTATTTGCGAAGTGGCCTAGTTCCCCCACATTGAAAAATTTTTAGAGGTGGTCTTCCTCGTAACATTTTTTCCTCTTTTATCGCTTCAGCAAAATCTATTAAAGTGGTATGCAAATTCGGCGATGAGACAAGCTACCTACTTGCAGGACCCTTCAATCGCTTGTAGATCGCCAGAAATAATATTTCATCATAACAATTAGACAGAAAGCTTCATTCCAATTTGTGTTTAAACACATGGACCATAAAGCTGCTGACTCAGCTACATAAATTTCAACATGGTTTCGTGGACCTTCATGATTCTCTGCTGCGCCATTTCACTTTCTTGATCAGACCTGTCATGCGAAGTTGGCACATCAACCTCGTCGGACTGCTCTTTCTAGTTGATCCTTAGTTCCAGTCCTTTATAGTCCTCGCTCTTGTAAAAATACCTTCAATTCGTTCACCTTGAGGTCTTTAATCCACTTCCAAATGTGAGCTCCCAAAGTCTTAATCCTGTTGTCCCTTACAGTGCGGTTCGAAGCTTTAAGTTTTTAAGAATTTTTAAAATAAATGGAACTTAGCCTAGCTTAAAAATTTCTAACTAAATCTTGTTATATTTCATTTTTCATTTCCAAAATTCCAAAGAAAAAAACTACTTACCACTTCATATTTCACTTGTCATCAACTGAGTTTATTAATTTCATTTTCTTCCTCCCAAATAAATGACATTTGCGCAGTTGAAATTCCAATGTGGTGGAATTTATAATATCTTTATTTTTTTGTTTTTATCCCTGTTTTCTTATACGATTTTTTTTGTGTTACTTTGAACTGCATCAACAATTTTTGCTAGCCATGTCAGCGCATGATTTACGAGGCCGTGGCGTATAAATGAAAATTGTAGTAAAAACATAGCCGCATGCTGGAAAGGGACGGGGGCAACAGTTGCAGGACAGACAAACCTTTTTTGCGGCACTGAAGCTTTTGGCCACAAAACAGGAAACGGAAATGAGTGCGCAGGACGACGCTGGCGACATGCGAAATGTGTTTGCCACCAAAAAGTGGAAGAAGAACCCAACTAAAACACATGCAAAATAAACGGGTTCAAGTGGCGCTCATAAAAACAGGAACTGGAACTGGCAAAGCCAAAGGATAACTGTTGAATTGCTGGCCATAATAACAAGGCAGGCAGTCAGGCAGGAGTCATATGCATGTGTGTGTGTGTGTATGTTGGCTTGTCGCGTAGCAACTTGTGGCTAGCTTAATAGCAGTTAACAACATGCCAACAAGAGGGGGTACAAACCGAGGTTAGAAGGTTAAAATAATGAAAATATTTTCATGTTCATTTAACACATTAATGGCAAAAAAGCAAATATGTCTCAAATATGTACAAGAAAGTGCAATTAAAGCTGGTGAATGCAGCTGCCTGCTGTGAAAACAATCCAATCAATTTATTAATTAAGCAAACCCCCTCGAACAGACTAAAGTGCCGGGCACAAGGAGGAGCTGGTGATATATAAGCGACAATTGTCTGTCTCCTTCCCCGATATGCGCGACTATTTGTCTAGCTTTGTGCAATGGATTTTTAATGTTGTCTTTCTCTTGGCCATGTTACGCATTGTTAAGCATTCTGCTGCAACATTTTCGGCTTTAATCACGAAAACCTTCGCCAACTGCCAAATAATAAAGTTTACTTTAGGTGGAAAATTAAATTCATAACAACATTTTCACCAAGAAACTTTGGCTAACAGTCAAGTGTCAGAAGACTTGCATCTAAACAGCGGTGGGCAGGAAATTTAAGTTTGGGAGCAGTCCAATGGGGCGGAGCAATGGGAGCAAGGTCTTACCCACCGCTGCATAGCGCAAACAATTTGGTTTTTATGTTTCTGTCCTCCCAGTTTTTTTTGTTGGGCTGTGCACTAAAACAGGTAAGAAAACCTCTAGCTCTAGAATGAATTTTAGTTTTTCTGCTTGGTCACACTACTTTTTAAGGAACTGTAGCATTGCGGTTGTATTGTTGTGGCTCAACGATTTAAGTTCTTTGATTGTTTCACTGTACACTGATTGAACACAGGACCACTTCTCGTAGGACAGTGATTTTTACTCGGTTTTTTTGGGCAGGATGAATTTTAGTTTTTCTGCTTGGTCACAATACTTTCTAAGGAACTGTAGCATGATTGATTGTTGTGGCTCAACGATTTAACTCCCACTTTGTGGAGTGGTTTTCCGGTTTTTGGGCAGGATGTTTTTGTTTTTCTGCTTCGTCACAATACTTTCTAAGGAACTGTAGCATTGCGATTGAATTGTTGTGGCTCAACGATTTAATTTCTTTGGCTGTTTCACTGATTGAACAGGACCACTTCTCGTAGGACAGTGGTTTTTACTCGGTTTTTTTGGGCAGGATGAATTTTAGTTTTTCTGCTTGGTCACAATACTTTCTAAGGAACTGTAGCATTGCGATTGTATTGTTGTGGCTCAACGATTTAAGTTCTTGGACTGTTTCACTGTACACTGATTGAACACAGGACCACTTCTCATAGGACAGTTTTTTTTTTTTTTTGGCAGAATGAATTTTAGTTTTTCTGCTTGGTCACACTACTTTTTGAGGAACTGTAGCATTGCGGTTGTATTGTTGTGGCTCAACGATTTAAATTCTTTGACTTTTTCACTGTACACTGATTGAATACAGGACCACTTCTCGTAGGACAGTGGTTTTTACTCGGTTTTTTTGGGCAGGATGAATTTTAGGTTTCCTGCTTGGTCACACTACTTTTTGAGGAACTGTAGCATTGCGGTTGTATTGTTGTGGCTCAACGATTTAATTTCTTTGACTGTTTCACTGTACACTGATTGAACACAGGACCACCTCTCGTAGGACAGTGCGTCAAACGTAAAAGTCTGAAATCGATTTCGACAGTGACGTTTTTTCCCTATCGATTACGACAATGAATTGCAAAGGCTTCCACAAGGACTGGATGCAGTTGGCAGTGATTGTTAACTCAGCTGGCGGTTCTGTCATTTTCTTTAAACAAAATCGTTTTCTTATAAAATAGTAAGTGGTGCTCTAGGACCAGTTCAAATCGTGCGGAACCAAAGATCAATATACCACGTTTCATGATTTCTTCAATTTGCAAAATTAAATTTGATTCTGTTTTTGTGAATTCACACACCAACACCAACGTAATTTTAACCCCATGATTTCACTAAGATCGGTCGGACATCTATATAAAGGGTGATTTTTTAGCTATTATCTTTTTGGCAACACTGGTTTAAACAGCTCACGCACGTTTCGTGTTTTGTTTCACTGTCAAACATCTTCAGTTTGGTCTATAATTTAACCATGAATCATCTTACAAACGAACAACGCTTGCAAATTATTGAA
This sequence comes from Lordiphosa collinella, assembly GCA_018904265.1. Taxonomy (NCBI): domain Eukaryota; kingdom Metazoa; phylum Arthropoda; class Insecta; order Diptera; family Drosophilidae; genus Lordiphosa; species Lordiphosa collinella. The sequence goes on along the minus strand of JAEIFV010000430.1, from coordinate 103,959 downwards.
TTTTATGATCAAAATGCGTGCTCTGTTAAGAAAGTTCATCGCGCGCTTCTTCCATTTTATGGTCAGTTTAATCGACCCACTGAAGCGGCTATTCGGGCTATTGTGACTAAATTTCGCACCAAATTTACATTGTTGGACATTAAACCACCAACACGCTTACGTAGAGTGCGAACTGAAGAAAATATCGCAGCTGTATCGGCCAGTGTTAATGATGACCATCAATTATCGATTCGTCGCCGTTCGCTGCAATTGGGCCTCTGTTACTGAACAACGTGGAAAATTTTGCGGAAGGGTGTGAAGCCTTTCAAAATACAGCTGGTGCCTCCGCCTGTTGTGTTCCCCGACGCTGTGTGTGTACACGTACTCGTTTTCTACAGCACCCCTTCAGTTCTAGAACTCCCTCCTCCAACACATTCCTTTTTTCCGCATCTGCTTTTACGACGACGTCGGCAGAACAGCAATTTTTACCTATTGTAGTCAAAAAAAAATGTTAGCCGTCGCGCTGCGACACACAGGCAAAAAAAATTTGCATACCCTTAAATTTTACCGAACTTTAAACCAATTTTATATGTATTTTAAAGAGTTTTGAATAAGTGGATGACAGACGTTAATGGAATAGCCTTATATAGTTTTATTATTATATCAAAATATTACATTAAAAATTTATTTAAGTCGGATATGCCTTCCTAATTGAGTTAAAGGGTATCGGCGAGAAGTGCTGTGTCGCAGCGGGTGCAAATTTTTGACGCAACATCATTAAGGTAGTCCGTCGGCTGTAGCTTAACGTATCTGCATACGAGTGAAAGGCTTGTATGAGTGAATGGAAGCAGTATACGTTTGATTAACCTCAGAACGTGTTAAAATATAATTTTAATAATGTACTTGATCTGTTAGTAAAAAACAAATTTTATAATTTTCATGGAAAGTTAACTGTAACTGTCAATATTAACGTACTTCCACTGAAACAAAAACGTGTGTCGCGATTTGGGAGTTGACACCAAGGTCGCACCTCAGGCCCCCACTCTTTAAACTTCGGTCGTAAACCTTGTTCAATTTCCCATCACTGGCGTTTTATTTCAAGAATCTAGCTGATTAAATGCACGAGGTAAATCATTTTTAATGCTCATCAATAAAGGATTTTCAACAATATCTGAAGGACATAGCGTTAAATAAGTAAAAATTGGGCATATATAAATTTCTTTTGAAAAAGAAAATCTTAGAATTTTGCTAGACACGACCTGTCTTATCCACCTCCCTTATCTATATACCATTTAAAGCAATCATTGGTAATCGGCCTTTTGATCTAAAAGTTATTCTAATTTAATTTTTATTTCAACGTCAACGTCCTACGGTCACACTTTTCGAATCCGCCTCAACTTTTTTTGCAAGGAAAAAAAAATGGAAAACAACGACCTTTTCGCAGATATTGAGATCGCCGCGACCGGAGGAGACACAAACAGACGCCGCCGCACGTGTACTGATACTGCCAGTCAGGGGCCCTCGGCGAAGAAGGCCAAACTTGGAATAGCTGTAGAGGAGCAAGCACAATGTGTAGTGACAAAAGAAACAGACGATGAAATGGATATTAAAGAGGCAGACAAGCAGGAGCCTGCTGCGGCTTCTTCTAACCCTGAGGAGCCCAAGGCCGCTGTAGCTTATGAGGAGCTCAAGTCCGAAGAGGAGACGAAGAGGCCAAAACGAAGCAAGAGCCCGAGGAGATGAAGAATCCAAAAGAGAACGCCGAAGCTGGTAGATATTTAGTATAGATCCTTTAGCACCAAAAATTGTTATATCATTTTTCCATATAGCTCTTCAACAATCTCCTGTTGTGCTACTTGGGGAAGATGATACCCCACCAAATTTGTCCCTTGGCTTGGCTCTTAATGAGCAACTTACCTTGAAGGAAGAGGAGGCCTCGGCTGCCGGCGAGGAAGCTATCATGGCCGACGCAGCCACCGCTGCCGTTGATGTGGCTAAAGGAGAAAGACCAGTAAAACGCACAATCCTAGCGTTTTTAATTCAAAACCTACATATTCAGGCCTGTTCCGAATTCTGAACGTTTTCAAAAACGTTTTACTAACTTTTCAAAAACGTTTTACTATACGAACGTTTTACTATTTGCTGTTCCCAATTCCGAACGATTTGGTTACGTTTCGACTTTTCGAACTCGGTTTCGAAAACAGCTGGCTGGCTGGCCTGCGCACGTGTTAGTGTATTTCGTCAGCAGCCAGAGTTGTCATCATCTCTAAAATTTAATTTTATAAAGCTCTTATTTACTCTTTAAATCCTTTCATATCCTTTCATATCAAATATGGTTAAACATAGCAAAGTGCAATAGAAAAAGTGCTGACCGATTAAATAAGTTCATATGCAGCAACCCTAGTAGCCTCCGATTGAAGGTCGAAATCGACTAAAAAATAAAGTGGAATTCAAAACAGCTCGGTTTGGTCGGGCCGCTCGATTTGTTTTTCATGCAATATTTTATAGATGTTTATAAAAAAAATTCTATTAAATTATACTTCAACATTAAACAGTTTAAGTAATGATGTTAAACGATCTTAAAAATGTTCAACTAATTTCGAATTTTCAGTTAATCATATTAAGGAAGTATTTTAATGCTTTTAATAGCAATTACTTTTTATTCCGCTGACTCTGCAGCGCACGTTTTGAAAACGACAATTCTTGTCGATTTAAGGAATTCTGAACAGCAATCAACTCGATTTGCGGCAATTCCACTCGTTTTCGGAATTCAGAACAGGCCCGATAGTTTTAGCAGCGCCTGAAGCGCCTTTTCAAATCTTCGTGTATCTTCGAAAATAATTGCCGGATTGATCTAAAATTCTCTGTGTGTCGACTTAAATACAGTTTGGAGACGTCAACTGATAACCAAAACAAAGAGAAACGAAGTCTTCTGCTCAGAGCGAGAGCAAGCGTGTATGGTTTTTCGATTGTTATTGAGCAGACCGCAAAGGGAAAAACGGTCAATTGTTATTTACGAGCTCTGGTTTATATGTATGAAAGCAAAGAAATGAATATAAAGTAGATAAGTCAAGCACATCTTGAGGCAAAATAATAGGATTTTAAAGATTTAAAAAAAAAAGTTAAGACACATTTGTCTGTTTGCAGATGGAACAACATATTAGGTGCGCAACAAATACTGGCGCAGCCAACTTAATTTTACGTTGGTGTTGCCTGATCATTTTTTTCTCACAAGTTCACAAAAACAGAAACAAATTTAATTTAGCAAATTGAAGAAATCATGAAACGTGGTATATTTACTACGCACAATTTGATCTGGTTCTAGAGCAAAACTTACAAGCTTTTACTATCTATCTTACAAGAATATAATTAAGTTTCATAAAAATGGCTGCACCGATAGCAAAGCCTTCGCATTTCATAGTCGTAATCAAAAGCAAATAAATGTGAAAGAAAATATATGTGAAATTAGGAAAACAAAGCGGGAGCTGGTCTAAAGCCTCCGAAAGCAGAGGCCAGACTGATTTTGCTTATGATGAGACGACCGACCATGAGCTAAATCGGCGCGTAGCTACAAAAATTGTTAGCGGCAGCGACATCGCCGCACCGACAGTATCAGCTTGTCGTTTTGCTTTAGCGCATTGCGACGATGCGCGTTCGGCTCTTCGGCGTCGCAGCGTTCGTCAACTTTGTGTTTGTTGCTGTGCAGTGCGCATACATACATACCAATGCCACAAAGTGGTTGTGTTTTTGCCAAACCCCTGAGTTAAATGTACCATATGTATGTATGAAATGGCCTACTATGATTTGTTTAAATTTGTATGTCTCTAGTTAAGGCAAGTTTCTTGCGAAATACTCGCTGAAAAATCTACATATAAAAATGATTCTGCTTGATTTTCGGGGCCAGCTGTTTCAATAGCCATATCGATATCACATCGTTGCCACTCGATGCAAAGCGTGACACGCGATAGTCTATCGATGAAAGTTCATTTCAAAGGCGCGGGAAAATCAAACGAGTTCTCAGAAACAATTTAAAGGAAGGTTACTATGGTTGAACCTTATTATTATGCGGGCGCGAGGAAAAGTTTTTCTATCTAAGACTTCTTTTTGGACCTTACTTTTCTATGGGATCTATACTATATAGATATCTGATTTCGACCAAACTTGGTGAAATCAACACTATTAATTACGAAATTTGGAGGCGATGCCATTTAAAACAAAAAAGTTTTTCTCACTAGAACTTCTTTTTCGACCGATCATTTATACTGCAGCTATATGCTATAGACATCCGATTTTGATAAAACTTTGCAGAAATGTGTTAAAGTATATACAATAAGAGTATGCCAATCATAAGGACGTTTTCATTAAAAACCAACAAGTTTTTTCACTAGAACTAGTTTTTCATCCGACTTCGACCAAATTTAGTGAAATCATTGGAAAGGATAGTAAACTAAGAAATACATACTTTGGAGGCGTTTCCATTAAGGGAGTCTTCTCATTGAGTATTTTTTCGACTTTTTTTTTTGCATTTATTTATAGCTTGGATATTCAAAAATATCCCCCCAAAAGGATTTTCGAAAACTCGAATTAGTTTAGGAGATATAGTCCTTTTAGTGACCCAATGTGACCTAAATTCCCAAGCAACTGCAAACTTAAAGCGCGTTTATCTCGAAACCACGTTTTTCGAACTGGCGGCCATGATATCTCCAGTTCAACTGAACCGATTTTCATGAAACAAAGTGGAATCGACGCAGAATTGTCACCATTCTCGGGTGAACCTCAACCATAATATTAAAAATTTTTTACTATTTTTTTTTTACACTAAACTACAAAAAAAAAGCCCGAAATTGAAATTTTTTTTTGAATGGCCGCCATTTTGTCAAAAAAAATCACAAAATTAAGTTTGAGGGTCACCCGAGAATTACATCTATACTGATAATAACCCCGTTTTTTTTTCATTTCGGACGCTCCGGAGACCCGGAATCGTGGCCGCCGTGACGACACCTTTTTTTTTCACCACCAACTTTGAAGTCTCATTACTTTTTGAACAGCCCTCGTATCGAGGCAAAAAAATTTTTTTATTTACTTTGAACCTTTTGTAATACAATAAATAAAAAAGTTTTCAATTATTCTTTGCGTTTTCAAATAAGAATTTTTTTAAAAAGGGTCCAAAAAACGGGTTTTGAATAAGAAGACCCCCTTAAGAACAAGAAAGGTGTTCTCATTAAAACTAGTTTTTTGACCGATCGTTCCTATGACAGCTATATGCTAAAGTCATCCGATCCGGCCGGTTCCGACAAATGTGCAGTGTATTTGTACCAATAGACTTCGTGCACTGTTTAGATAGCTTTAAAACTAACGGAGGAGATAGCATAGAAACAGACAGACGGACAAGGCTAAATCAACTCAGCTCGTCATGCTGATCAAGAATATATCTACTTTATGTGGTCGGAGATGCTTCCTTCAATGCGTTACAAATATCCGCACAATTTTATAATACCCTTTGCAAGGGGATAAAAACGTCTATCTATCTATTACTACGTTTATACACACCAAAATTATCATGAGTAATGCCCTTCGAAGTATGCAAACTTTATTTGTTTTTATTATTATCTATTTGATCGTAGAGATTGAAAGTCAGTTATGGCACCGTCATACATTATCCACGTTGTATTTTCACATACATTGTCGGACCAGTTATGGGTTTATGACGTTATTTTGCGTTAAGCCAATTATAAGATGAATGATTTTTTCAATTGAATCTTTTCAGAAGCATAGCATTCTTTAATGGGTATTGAGCACAACATATTTTGTGTGTATAAACGTGGTATATCTATAAAATTTTGAAAGGAAGTTTGTTTTGATCGCATGGGTTTTTCTCGATTTCGGAAATATTCCCTTAGTCATTTTGGTGCAAAGCTTTGACATTAGCTAAATGATATTCTTTCCTTCATCAGCTCAACACTCTTAAAAGTTTGGAGTCACTTTTGCTCTTGAGCATTTCCTTCTAAATAGACACTCAAACTGCAGTTTTTTCTTTTTTGAATAGTTTTTTTTTTAGATGGCGCATGCGCTATTCGAAAAGTAAAATTCACTCACTCAATGTTTAGTTTAAGTTCTTTTTATTATTTGCGTTTGGTTGATAACCCTTTTTATCTTGGGGTTGAAAAGTATATGTAATCATATTTTTTTTTTTTTGGGCTGGGAACACACACAATTGCAGCTAATTGGCAATAATCAAGCACCGCGAATGCATCCATAAATTGCCATAAACAAAGTGGAACCCAACAAGGCCAACAAATCAAAGGCAGTTTGGCGCCTTTTTTAATTGTGATTGAGTTTGCAGCATAAATCAGCAAATTAAATTACGAAAACAATGGGGCAATAAAATCCAATTTTTTCACCCAATTTAATTACGATTGCGAGAAGGACGGAAGGAGGGGAGGAGGAGAGCGATTGCAGTCGCCACCCTGACGCCACAAAATATGCTAATTTATATTTATTTGTAGGGGAAATTCCCTCGATCCACTTGCCATTTCCACTTGGAGTCAATGTGAAATATTTTTCGGCGGCAGCCGCCAGCGACTGCGGTCATAAAATTTATTGTAGCCAAATGCATGTTTGTCACATTTTGCAATGTATTTGGCGGCTGGGCACAATTTATAAGCAACTGGGGGATAGGCCCCTCTGCAGCAACCCTCCGCTAGGCCACATATATTTGGCCAAAACCAAAGAAAACCATACAAAAAATTCTCCAAGCTAAAAGTTGGAAATTGTTTAATTGCTGGTTTTTGGGCTGACAATTGCAGCTGGAATCGAGTAGAATTCGTATTTCCTCATCTGAAATAGAAAATGCGAATTGAAAACCCAACTAAGCCAATCTCAATTCCACCCACAACCTAATCAGTGATTCATTCGTAATGCGTTAACTTCTGCTTTTCAAAGAAGCCTTAAAATTTAATGTATGCCCTTTGACTCTCGGTATTTCGCCCTCCGACTGTCACAACACACTGCCCACTTCACACCTCAGGGACTCAGTCAATGGGAATGCCTTGACGTACAAAAGAAATGAAGTCATTTGTAATTAATGAGGTTTGTCACCCCAATTTGCCACAACTTCAAGCCACAAAAAAGCCATAAGGATGTTTAACCTGCCTGGCATATTGAAAATCACAGAGACTCGGGGGTGACGCATCCACAAAAACGAAACCAAAATAAAGAAAATGCCTTCCACAAAAACAATCTAATTATCTCGTTAAGCACACAAACACACACACAGACACAGAGACACAAATTGGCAACAAAGAGAGGGGGAAACCCACCCCTGCGAGGAGTCGGAGTCTGTATGTCGAGCAGGTGTCGCCATGACTTTGCGTTGACACCTTGACAGACACCGCGTGCTTGACCCTGACAGATGACAGGCCACGTGAGGCTGACTTTTGGTTTTGCTATAATTAAAATTATGTAAATAAATTTATTTAGCTGATGCAACTGTCGCCATGCCTCCCACTCCTGCCTCTGGTGTGCTAACAAATTAGCCTTGAAATGAGCAATTTGCAGCCCATGGACGTGTCCCCGTCTTCTTCCTTGTCTTGCATACACAAAAAGTCAGCTGACAGCTGCTGTCAATGGTGGGAGTAGAGTATTAAATATGCTTTGCGGCTTGTGGAGGCGTGAAAAGCAATTAAGTGTGCAAAATAATGTTCAGCCTTGCAAGGAGTGAAAGGCAAACCAAAAGGTCGATAGAAAACGTGGTATATTTTTTCTTTTGTATAGTTTAGGTGCCAAGGCTAAAAATGTCTCTTTTATAAACCAGTTCGAACTAATAAAAAAATGCTTGATTGTAATTGATACATTGAGACTTGGAAATTTACTCAAGTCATTCACTTGCGTCACAGATTCTTGCACTGAGAAGCCTAGAGCGTTGGTATTTTTCCACCATCCTTTAGTGTTACATAATCAAGACTAAGGCCTTTATGAGTGAACTTTGTTTGTACATCTGAATAAAAGCTTGTTTCGAGGAGATATTAATTTATGCCACCTTCGCCAATTTACTTAATAGTTTTTAAATTAAAAAAGGCCGATCAACATTTGTGTGCTTTAATTTGCGGTTCAAGTTGCCCAGTGTGGGTGCCAGTGATGACACTTTGATCGTTACAAAATATTACGAGTTTACGTGATTAGGGATAGTCGTTACTCGTGATTTAAACAAATAAATATAGTTCAGTTACAAAATTCAATGTTAAAAAGATTTTACTTTATGAGATAAATGAAATGCAATATGATAATTAAGTATGGTATTAAATTTGGAAAATTAAATCGCGTTCTGCTGCGAACAAAGCTAAAACCTCATATCAACTGTCACAGTCCACACAATATATAGTACAAAAAACACAAATCCACACTTTTTGCTCTATCTCCTCCCTCAGTTTTTGGCCGGAGCCTGCTGCACAGGATCGATTGCCCGGCTGGAGAATGTCGGTAAAAAGGGAACACAGAGTATATTAAGCTTGTGCAAAAGTATGTAACAGGCAGAAGGATGCATCTCCGACCCTATAAAGTATGTATATTCTTTAGCATTAACAGCCGAGTCGATCTAGCCATGTCCGTCTGTCTGTCTGGCCGTATAAACAAACAGATCTCAGAAATGGTAAGAGATAGAGGTTTGACCTGTATGGAACATATGCTTCTTATATTTGCAGGCAGATCAGGTTTATTTTCAATTTTTGCCACGCCCCCGCATATTGGAAAAAACGTCATATCTCCCACAGTTTTACAGATAGAAGATTTGTTCCTTCTGGACATATTTAGTTATCAGGATTATTTATCGATACGCCAAAGAAGTATCAAATATCAGATGAACGGTTGTCGAGTTATTAGGAAAACAAGAGAAAGGGACCTACAGTTTAACGCCGAATCCGAACGGCAGTTTGGGAAGCTTTTGCATGGCTTAGTACTACAAAGCTGGCGCCAACAGCAGAGAGGGGTGACCGGGTGTAAAGTTTATTCAAAGAAAAAACTTTTCATTAGATGTTCCGAGGCGGGATTGAACCCACGACCTCTTGCACAGCGGTCTCGCACACTAGCCGCTGAGCCACCCGACCACTCATTACCAAACATTAAAAGATCAAAAATCCGGGATAAAACATTTAATATGATATTTGTGCCAATACTTTTTTGATGTAAAGATCGTGCTTTTTTGGTTTTTATCCATTTGCAGCTAAACCATAAATGATATTAATTTAATTTTTTTTGTAAAATTAAGTCAAATGTTGAATAAAATATGTTGCATCTTTATATTTTCTTTAAGGTAGTAGACCGGTGTGACGGCCGAAATTTCGATTTTTTCGTGGCTTTTACATATTTATTTTAGTACTTTAAATGATACAAAAATATTTTTTTTTTATTTAATTTTCGATTTATTTATTTACAATATATAATGTCAAAGTGGAGTCCTCTAAAGAATGATGACCTGTTTCGGGGAAGCACTCAGCCTTCCGTAGTCATCTAAAATGAAAAAATCAAAGCGATTATTAATATCTAGACCTTATTTTTAATGAACTAACCAATAATATACATAATAAAAAAAAAAAAAAATAGCGGACTTGTGAAAAAAAGTTCCCAAAATGTAATTTTTTTTTGTTAATAAAATGTTTAAAAAATTAATCTATTATTAAAAAATTAAATGTTTTAAAGGTTAGGTATTTAGATATGTGTATGTAGAATAACTAGTTAAATATTGAGCCAAATCGGTTGAATAGTTTTGAGTCAGTGCTTCCCCGAAATTTTCAAAACATGGTTTCGAGAAAAACGCAGTTAAAGTTTTGGCAACAAATAATACTTACATTATTTAATCAGCTATGCCAGGTGCATACAGCAATCCTTCTGTTTCCTCTTATAGCAATGTGCACTCGTCGAACGATAAATGGTTACTAATGAAATACTCGAAAATATTTCTTGTATTACGGTACAAAATTCTTATATTTCGTTTAGAGCAGCTGCTGCTGGCGTGTCAACACACTTTCATACACTATACGGCGCGCTCTTTTGTTTTGCCTGTAACTTTGGAAATATTCAAAATTTCGCTCTGAAAATTTCAGAGCATATTTTTAAAATGTGGTTCTTTCGAAAAATGTAAAAAAAAAAATTGGAATTTTTTGACCCATCACACCGGTCTACTACCTTAAGTTAAGTATAAACAAATATATTTAGCAACAAACTTTGAAAATTAAGCTGTGGCAATACTTTATTGATTCACTGTATCTCTGCTCGCAACTGCTGCACTACTGCGTCTCCAGTTGTTTGATCCAATGGCGAATAAAAGTTGCCTTGCCTCTCCTGTCAACTGTGTTTGTTGTATATATTCTTCACCGGCGCCAGATGTATGTGAATCTGTGTGAGTTGGTTTCGGCGAATCACCGTAACTCGACTGAGCATGCTGCTGCTGCCGGAACTGTCTGCTATTGTGGTTGTTCGTTTTCTTTGTCCAAATCTTTACCTGGCTGGTGCTCCGGTGGAGATCCACGGAAAGCACTTAGTTGGCAATCCAAGGACTGATAACCAATTTTTTAATTGAATACACGAAAACTGATTTATTTCAACTGCTTTCATTATGAGTTAGGCCCACTACTGATTTTGTGAAAGGAAAGACGAGTCAGGTTATCCTTTTAGTTTAGTGTCTTTAGACCCTTTTTATCATGTTCCTGTTTTTGCAAATCCAGGTGGATTTTACGCGTTTGCATAGCTCATGCTCAAAATGAGCAGTGTAAATTCTCCAAATCCACCTAGATTTGCATTAATAGGAACATGAGAAAACGGCCCTTAATGTCCTTTTATTTAATTTACACTTCCACTCTCTACAACGACTTACGATAGAATGATCTAGTCGCGTCTCTTTGAGCACAGAGTAGTCTTTACAGAGTAGTCTTATAGCCGTTAGGGTGACCATAAATCTTTGAATGTATCGTCTCTATCCAACTAAAAACTATCCATTCTGAAAAAGAGTGACCCATCTAACGGGCTGCAACTAAAAATCTGCACAAATTTTGAGAGAGAGCGCCCTTAGCTGAGCTTTACATAAAAGCTTTCGGGATGATATTTCTTTCTCTTTGTTCTCCTGTCAACACGTTTGCATACCCCCCTGACAAAAATTTTGACAAATAATCGCCATCATGCCGTCCGAGCAAGAACGACTTTGTGATCGCGTTTTAAAATTCTACAAAATGCACGCTGACAAAGGTAAAGTGTTTACATCAAATCATTTTACCCAGAAGGGCAAGTCCAAATGCACAATTGATAGTATTTTGCAACGAAAAATACCGGCAATGACCGGCAAGAACCGCTGTCAGAAAGCTAACCCAACTTTATAACAACAAAGACAACAAAATTGAACAAGATGCAGCAGAAAATTTAATTGCAGCCTACAACACATCAGTAAAGTGCTGAAAAAGAATTATATTGTTGCCACACGTAAGCAAAGAGCACCAAATTACACACCTGACCAAATATAAGTTTAAGCAAAAGTTTGAGCCCAAAGTTACGCTCTAGTTACATTGCGATCTCTGAGAGGGACATATCGAAGCCGTGGTTCAAGCCAAGTGGCATTGCAGTCAACAAGAAAGTGTACGTAAACAAGTTTTTAATGAAGGTTTTAAGGGAAAATCATTGCGACAATAATTTTGCTTTCTGGCCTGACAAAGCTTCTTCTCATTACGCAAAAATGACGACGGGTTTTCTGAGCAGCAATCAAAAGAACGGAACCCAACAAATTGTCGTCCAATTGAAGATTTTTTTGGAAGTCTGAGTGCTGCAGTTTACAAAAACAACTTGAAGGCCAAAGATATCAAAGAACTGATCAACAGGATTCGCTTATGTATCCGGAAATACGACCCTAAAGCCTAGTACGGAGAACGCAAAAAGCGCTCGCAACCAAAAATCTTCATATAAAAATGACACGTAAACCGCTCGAAAAATTTTTGACGTTAAACGTTTTGCGACTAGAATGCTGACAAGCAAACAGGGGGACGGTAGAATCCACACTGGCGTCCTCGCGTTACCAACTACTCTGCGCATGTGGATTTTATTGAACAGCTGTTCGAGTTTTGTTTGTGCGCCCAAACTAATTAAATTGATTTATTTTGACGGTCGGTAGGGCAAAAATATGTCAAAAAAATAAAGATTCGATTGAAGCGCTTTCATGAGGAAGAAAAAAGCTAATTATTTGGGGTCTCATCAATATTTTGAGTATTTAGTTTCAGTTGCCATGGACAGCCTCGAAGTCCAGAAAAGATCAGCAACAAATTTGTTGCTTGCACCGGCTAATGTCGATGAAGAGAAACCACATTAATATATATGAATATATATTTATGAAATCAAAACAAATAAATAATGAAAATGTATAACATTTATTATTGATCTGCACCGGATGCTTTGTTTTGAAGCCAATTAAAACTGTGGATGCTGATTTGGAAGTTTTGAATGAACACTTCTTTGACTCAACTATTGGTGAAATCACATTAGATCTTACAATCTCTCTTAGCTTTGTCGATATACTCCACGCTCACAGTGGGCCAGGCGGAGCTAGCGCTTAATAATAATATGTCTCGCAAAACTAACATATTTTGATGAAATTTGAAACTTAAGCTTTTTTATAAAAATACAATTACATTTTAAATTTCAGCAAACCATCCTTAATAATTTACATACCTCCCTATAACTCCCATATAATTTAATTAAATAAGGAACAAAATTAATTTTAATTTTAAATGTTAGCTGATAATTAATATTTTTGTCGTTGCAATAAACTACCACACCTTTAAATTATTTTTTTAAAAATAATAAAATTAAAAAAAAGTCTTTTTTCTATTGATAATATAAATGGATCAACGAGTAAAGTAAAGAATTAAAAATGTCCGCCATTGTTTTTTTATCCCTGGAGTTTTTTCGTGTATGGTGCTGACGAATATTGCGAAAATCTTTATTTCTAGCTTCAAAGGGCCTTCCCCCCATCATTCTTATGGGAAGTGGAAATTAAATTATTTTTCCACCCCGTGCAATAAAATTTTATGAACAGAGGACGGCATATAGTACCACGGGTATAAATTGACGAAAATTTTCGCTGTTTGTAATGCGTATGTCCGAAAAGCGTCCGAATCAATTTCATAACCGGAGGCCATCGATCGCTATAGCACGCTGAATCGGTATATTAAGGACTCGCTGACTCCCGTAATCTCAGCTGCCAAAGTTGGGTCCTGAAAAAATCTTCTTGCTATATTCCCATTATTGGTTGTGCCAGCCCCAGCAATTGGAATATCCACAAGGAGGAACATTTCTTACCGCAACCTTTTTTGAACGAGTAATTTTTTTCGTCGGTTTACTGTCTTATCGCACTCCATAATTGCCCACTTTTTGATAGGCAGTCTATACGAAATGCGAAGAATGCATTCTAAACACCTTAATAATATATAAGGTAATATATAGGTAATTTTGGACCATTCTAGTCCATACTTTTTCTGGGTGTATAAGCTGCTGCTGGTCGCTACCATAAGTTCATCCACGAGGAGTCTTTAACAATCTCGGAAACCTTTTTGGACTTGACTTCCACTGCTACAATCTGCAAAGGATTTTGAAGGTCGGCCCCGGATTTTGAAGGTCGGTTGAAGGTTCTTTTCGAAATGAAAATAAGTGGTGTGTCTAACCACTCATTATTTTTCTCAAATGATCCTCTCGATTTCCAGACCGCTCCATCTCAATAAAAGTTGTGCAGGAAATTATGAATTTGTTTTTATGGTCGTTATCTCTTCTCATTTTGTTTGATGCATCAATATTCGCAAAAACATAGTTTTCGAGCAACATTTTTTTATTGTTAGAAGCCTTTCCTTTGCGCCATACGAAAAAAGTGCTCGCTTGGAAACAGACATGATTCCTAAAAATATATATCTTGTAAAATGGGCGTTTCCGAGGCTTCATATTGAACATTTATAATCACAAAGATCCACGTTTTCACAAACACAAAGATATAAGCACCAATAAACACCAATCAATATTAAATTTACTCCACTAAAAATTGCACAAGGTTAATTTGGGCTCACTATTTAAACGGCACAATACAAGCCAATTTTCAAGGAACTACAACATTAGACAGGTCACGCAAATACTTTTTAACATAATGCATACCTTTAACTTCAAATTAGAAAAGAAAACGTAACCAAAATTAAAAAATTAAAGTTTTTACTTAAAGTTGCTTTCGCCAAACAAAAAGTGAAAAATGTGTTGCAGTCCCGCAGCCAAACCATATGATTACTTTAAAAGCTCACAGCTGTGCCAACTTCGATTATCATTGAAAAAAATTGCATTGCAATCATTCCTGGGTTAGTTATTGGTATTTAATAACATTTTGTAGCAAACGCATTTTCAAATTTTGAATTATTCGCGCTCGGTCCTCGGGCCCACTGTGCGTCTGCTTCTTGTATGCTCTGCCTTCCTCATCCAAGGCAATTTGTGCGGTATAAATGAAAACTTGAGTTTTCAGATACAAAACTGTAATATAGGGGGACCACAGCCTCCTGGCTTCGCCATTGGACCGTAGCGATCTCCATTTTATATCCTAATTTTATTATTGTTGCGACTTGAAATCCTCATTAAATTGTTTGTAAGCCGGGAAAGTGTGACCGTACCTTTAAAAATTCCAAAAAATTTTTTTGGTTTTGGGTGTCAGCAAAAAGTGTTTTTACGATCCATCTTGAATAAATGGTTTTTCCTCTTCCTCCTCTCTTCTTTTTCCTTCTCATTTTTTTCCCCTCCATTTATCGTTATACCTTTTTCTAAACTTGTGCAGATTTTTAGTTGTCACCGTAAAAGTTGTGTTAAAAAAATAATCCATACTTTCAGTTGAATTGAGTTTATTTAAATCTTCAATTGAATTTCTTCAATGTAAGTTTTATTTTATGACGCAAGACCTTCTGGCCAAGTCTAAGAATGCACCACGCTATTCCATTCAAAGAAAACAGAAGAACAGTTATATTCAAAAGTTACAGCGCATCATAAACCTGTTAACCAATCGCTACCTCTGACTTAAATGGATTTCAAATAGCTTAAAGTTGTTCATCAAACATTTAATGTACCATCAATCGATTTAACACAGTGGAAATGTTCGGAACATTCAGGAAAAACTGATCCTATCACTTTCACAATTTCCACCCATTTCATTTTCCAAATCAAAAATTGACAACAACTCACACATCAAAATCCGCACATGCCTCTGCACTGTACATACTAATGAAAAGCCAAAAAACAATAACAACAAAAAAAAGAAATAATATCTCCACACATTCCCATGTCCGAGGCCCTGACGAATATCATCGATTTTCAGCCTTTTGTTCCAATGTAGACATGTTGACATCCGCATGGGAGAAATTGTTTTGATGAATGTGTCGATTTAATTGATGAATGAGTTTTTAAGCTGAAAAGTCGCTCCACAAACAAGGTGAGCAGTGGGCTGGCAGATGGGGGCGGGGGCGGCTGCTTCATAAATAAACCCGCCCGCCCGGGCAAACATAAAAGTGAACAAAGCCAAAAAGTATGCTATACAAATTTGAAAATCGCTGTAAACAGCGCAACAATTGCCAACCACAAATATCAATAAAAAACCAATACAAGCATGGAGGAGCAGTAATGTTGCGATTTGTACACTCCTGGGTTGGGTTGGGGGTACTCTAAACCGTTTCAGTCAGTCTCTGGTATGCAATAATATAAATTCCAACCTACACACACACACACACAGACACCAACTCTCTGCTGGATGGGTCTGCACTTTAATCGAGGTACAAAAAGAGAAAAAACTAGAAGAGAACACAAGTCGAGCCAACATCAGAACTATAAATAGAGCCCAGGCACAGGGGAAAGCGGCAGGGGCAGGGGTGTGTGTGTGTGTGTGCTGTTATTGGAGTAAATTTCTCGCAAAGTCTTGTGGCTTAATCTACAACAGCATGCGGTTTGTTTTTTGAGGCTGCAAAACCTACAAATGGCAGCCAGGAAAAAAGATGCCGTCGAGACTCTACAAAAAGGTAGAGAATTTCAATTTACTGCAAATTTAATTCCAATCCTTGAAAAAGCTGCACAAATACTGTTAAACTATTAAAATGGCATTGTCAATTTGCCCTTACTTCAGGCATTCAATTTTATTTTTCACCCAGTTTAATACACTTTGCCAGTTGATGAGATTGTCAGCCTTCGGTTACGGACTTCCGCTATCTCATAACTAGGCCTTAGTTAATTAGCTGGCTTAGCAGTCAGCTTAGTTAAACTGTCCTGCCCATATAAAACATCTAAAACTTAATGTGCCGCGTTGGGCATAAAACAAAATTTCAACTGCAATTAGTCGTGCAAGGCTTTTCCTCTCTCTCTCCCTCTCGCTGTCTCTTTTACGCTCATGATAAAACCATAAAAATTTTTCCGCCAACATGGCAAATAATTTGGCTAACGACATTTTGTAACTAATGCCGAGCAGCAGCAACCACACAACTACAACAACGATAACCATTAACACGCCCCGCCGTCAGTGTCGGGCAGAATGCAACAACGCCAACTGGTCATTAAAAGTCCCCCCGAAACCCCCCCCCCCCCCACCCACGTCACATAACGGTTTATTGTAATGCTAGGCCAACAACTGGACAAGTGGCCAACCCACGTTGCCGGCGTTGCCACTTAATTAGAAAAGTTTTTGGCGCCCAACGAGACAAAAGCCATTGACAGCAACGAAAAGTTGAATCTGAAACCTCCCCCCACCCAAAATTATGGCCATGCATTTACTGAACAGGAAACTAAGGAATTGAGGAAACACACTTGAAGGCTGAACTTTTGGGAACAACTGTTAAGAATATGTAAAGAAAGACATTGGTCATTCAACCCTTAATAATCTTAAGTACCTGTGTCTGATGACAGTGGGCGTTGCTCAAAGATTTCAACGATTAAGGAAGCCGTTCGCATTTTCGGACTGATTCATTTAAGGGTACTGTATACCTTCAGCAAAAATATTTTTCTTTATTTAAATTATGTGTTAGGGTGTTAAAGACATCCCCTGAAAATTTCAAGTCAAAAAAAAAATGGTTTTATTTTGAGAATTTTTTTGTGGAGCTAGGTTGAATCGTCGTATTTCGAAAAAAGATTGGTTCTCAATATTTTTTTGCAAATCAACTGTTGTTTCGAAAAAATCATTCAAAACACACAAAAAAGTCAATAAGTATTAGTTTTTTTTTTCTAAAACTATGAAAATTTTGCACAATTATACTTTTTAATTTTCTTTTCTTCCTTAACCCAAATTTCTCAGGAACTACTGAACAGATTTTGATAATTTTCTCGATGAAAGCTAACACCTAAATGCATCAAATTGATCGAAAACAGTTGTCGAAACCTTAAAAGCGATTATCTCGAAACCATTTTTTCCAAATATTTTGGTACCGACCAGAATGGTGACAATCGGTCAACATATACTCTTTTTATTAGGGCAACCATGGGCCAATGTTTTTAATTTTTGGGCAACTTTGAACCGGAATACAACAACAAACGCAGCCACAAAAAGAATAACAAAAATTTTTAAATTTAGTTTAACCGATTGCCAGACGTATACAAAAAACCGCTTGTAAATATCACTTTTAGTTTTTTTAGTTTTATAAATAAAATTGATAAAAAGTGAGATCGTTTGACATTGGCATAAAAGCCCTCTTCTAATTAAATTGGGGAAATCGAAAGAAAGTTCATCGATAAAGCCTAGTATGGAGACACTGAGAATTCTAAAATTGTCATAATTCTCAGACGGCCTCTGAGGCTGTATGTGACCAGGCATCAGCAAAATAGGTCGAGGTTTGTTTAAAAAATAGGCAACAAAATTTTAAAATAAAACGGTTTAAAAATTGAAAATGAAGTCACTAAGTGGAATTCTGAGGTCATAGGCAATGCCATGGAATTCTTGATGGAATTAGAATTAACCTGGTACCACATTAACGCGACGCCATAGTCTTAGTACCCCGGAAAACCCCCAATGAAACACCAAAAAAAAAGCCAAATTAACCCTTAAAATTAGAAATCGCTGTGCCCCCCCCCAAAATTTAAAAAAATGTTTCCAAATATTACTGGAGATACTGTTCTTGGAACCAACGTAAAAACTATTTTAATAGCAAATTTTAGCGAAAAATTGTTTAAGACCACGGGTTCAGGTCCACCAGGTCAGGGCCACTGGTTCAGCTCGGGGCCACCACGGTTCGGTCCAGGCTCCAGGTCAGCTTCGCTTGAACCACACCTAAGCTGCTTTGATTAATTTTCATTAAATAAATAAAAATTTTCAGGGACTGACTGGGATTAGAACCCAAACATTTGTAGCGCAACGACGGCGGCCGCAGACGGTTAGGCTATTCACCGTTGAAGTGGCACGTCTGAATGGGCTACTTATATTTTCCACTTAAGAAAAAATTTCTGAAATCTAACGCCTTTTTTCTAAAAGCAATGGCTACTACGCCCTATTTTTAAGAAAATTAGTTCCAGAAAATGTTCCTGTTTTTAAGAAATTACAGTAGTCTCTTTAAGGGCTACTATTTTCTAAAAATTAAGTTAATTTGCCCTATATTTAAGAGAAAAGACTTTAGAAAAATGCGCCTAATTATCAGAAAAATTTGGCCTTTCTTGTTTTTTAGAAAAGTTTTTCTAAAAAATTTTTTATGGCATATTTTTCTTAGTTTCAGAAAACTTTTCGTTTATTAGAAAATTTTCTTAATACAGCGCAAATTTTAAAATAGGGCGATTTTCTAAAATTCAGCGAATTTTTTTGAGTGTATGCATAGGGACTCAAAGGTAGCAAAAAAAAGCCTGGTGTTAAACAATGAGTGGCCATAACAAAGCGTCGAGAGCAAGGGAAGCCTCCACAGCTGGGCATTTTAATGACCAGCATTTAATGATCAGCGACACATATTCGTCCTACAAATGATTATTGTTATTTGCTGTCTTTTTTGTTTCCCTTTAATACTTTATACCAGAGATATATAGAGTATATTACGTTTGTGCAAAAGTATGGTACAGTCAGAAGGAAGCATCTCCGACCCTTTAAAGTATATGTATTCTTGATCAGCCTCAACAGGCGAGTCGATCTAGCCATATCCGACTGTCCGTCCTTCTGTCTGTCTGTCTGTCTGTCTGTCCGTCCGTCTGTCCGTATAAACAAACAGATCTCAGAGATGGTAAGAGATAGAGGTTCGACGTGTATGAGACAAAAAATTATTGCAACGCCCCCGCAATTTAGAAAAGACGTCATATCTCCGTCAGTTTTATAGATAGAAGGTTCGAACTTTCTGGACATATTTTGAAATCAAGATTATTTATCGATCCGCAAAGGAATGGTGAAAATCGGATGAACGGTTGACGAGTTATAAGGAAGACAAACAATTATGGGCAGCACCGGTCGCAACGGTGATGTTATAATTGGGCTTAACCCACTATCTTTCTTATTTTTTATTCTCAAAGGTGCTTCCGACAATTACACAAGGCAACAAAATTTAACTTTTTCCAGTATATTGAAGGGTTGGTAGTGATTCTAGATGATTTCGTGTGCTAAGCAAGACTGCGTTTTCAGAAATTGTCCATCACGTCGAGATTTTTAGTAATTTGAGCTTAAAGTTGAACCTTTTTAGAACCTTTTTAGGTGCCCAAAGTATGCAATGGGTGGTAGGGACTCTATGTTTTCGTTTCCTAAAAACAGTAAAGTAGGCTGGTCATTTGTAATGCACCAGCAACAATATTCTAAAAAAAACTCACAAAGCTCTTCAGTGACAGTTTCCACCAGGATATCAAAGAAATGCAGAAAAGGTACCAGGGAAGGTGGGACATTTACATGATAGCAGATTACTGTAGGTGCTTAAATAGAGACGATTACATTAAATTTGACAATTTTTGAGGTTTTTCTTAGAATTTTGTTGCTGTTTTTAGGAAACGAAAACAAATTAGAACCTCTACCACCCACTGAATATTTTTGGGGCACCAGCAATAAATAGTATATTTTTGGATTCTTACACAAGTGCTAAAGGAGGTATATCTCCATTGAAAAAAAATCGCAGAACTGTTTTTGGGATAGTTCATTTTAAAAGCTAAGGAGTGGTACTTTCCGATGATATCAAAGAGAGTCCAAAACAATAGAATAGATTCCCCGAAAAACGCTCCTAAAAAACCTTACAACAGCAACTAAAAGCTCAAATTACCAAAAATCTCGAAGTGATGGACAATTTCTGAAAAAGCAGTCTTGCTAAGCACACGAAAATCATCTAGAATCATTACCAACCCTTCAATATGTTATGAAACGTTCTTCACAATTTCAATGCCCCCTTGCGAGAATTTATCAGCTGTTCGGCCAAAAAACGAGTTGGCAGGCCATGCTCATTCTCAGAGCGCATTAGTAGCATCCCCGTACTGGCTCTGAGAATGTGCTCTGAGAATTTTGTTGAGCGTATTCTCTGAGCTATGTAATTAGAATGGGCTCCGCAAAAATTCTCAGAGCCTCCGCACTGGTCTTCAAAATGGAAAACATTTCCAATTTTTAGATTCAGATGCTTTTTATACCCTTGCAAAGGGTATTATAAAATAATCCAGATGCTTGTAACGCATTGAAGGAAGCAACTCCGACGAGCTGAGTTGATTTAGCCCTGTCCGTCTGTCTGTCCGTCTATCTGTTTCTATGCTATCTCCTCCGTCAGTTTGAAAGCTATCTTTGCCAAGCTTCGCACGAAGTCTTTTGGTACATATACGCTGCACATTTGTCGGAACCGGCATATAGCGATGTCAAGTGACAAAACTTTTTGGTTATTTAGAAAAACTTGTTTTTGCTCTTATCAAAGTAAACAAATTGTTTTTTTTGAAATCGAAAACGTTAAGCTCCATGGAACGATCGGTCGAAAAAATTTTTGTTTTAGTGAGAAAAACTTTTTTGTTTTAATGGAAACGCTTTCAAAGTTGCTTAGTTTTCTTAATGTTTTCACTAAGTTTGGTCAAAATCGGAGCGTTGTCATCCATACGGGTAACATGTCCTATCCATGTTTTTTGCTCAATTTTTAATTTAATATCTGTCCCTTTGGGGACAATCATTATTCATTTTCCTTTTACTTGACAGTTGCAGTTTATAGATTTAATTGAAGTTTAGTTGTGTAAATTATGAGGAAATATAGCTGAGGTGAATTAAAATGAGGTTGAAAGAGATTATGGTTATGAGGATTAAAAGGATCTGGTTATGAATACTATGTTGGAATTGTGTGTGATGAATGGGTGGTATAAGTACTAGGAAGGCTTGGTTCTCGGAATGGAAGGTCAATAGGGTGGAAACGCTTAAGGCGCCTAACTAGCAGTTTGCTGGCCGGGTTATTGGGGTGGTCTGACAGCCTCTGCATCTGTTTTAGGCAGAATCTGTTAATGTCCTCGGTCAGCCTTAGAAATTTGAGCTCTCTGTGCAGTTCTTCGTTGGTAGATAGGTAGGGGGCATCAGCCTTGCTCTGGATTCTCAGGATCTTCTTAATATTTGACGTTGATACCTTACCCTACAACTGGATGCAGTAAGTCCATACTGGTTTAAGGATGACCTTGTATAACAGGAGTCTGAGTCTGGTTTCGAGTGTCGTCCGAACAGCCAGTACATTTTTCGTAGGTTGATGTTAAGCACCTGCTTTTTCCTGTCAATGCGTTCTCGCCATGTGAGCCCCCTATCTAGGGTTAACCCAAAGTATTTGATAGTTTTGTAAATTGGTATGCGAGTGTTATTTAAAGTGACCCGCGGACAGTTTCTCTTCACTTAGATAATGTAATGTGGGAGGATTTTTCTGCGTTGCTATATTCCATCAGGGTGGTAAAGATCGAACTTTATTGATTATCATGATGATTTGATGCCTCTTCGTTTTGAGTTTTCAATGCTAAAAGGGCCTTTTGTAACGCAGGCCGGATTACACCATAATTTAGAAATAATTGGGACTTCTGAACAATCAGGATATTTTTAGCTTATTTTTATCAGTGGACATTTTGCTTTGCTGAATGTGACGATTTCGCAATTGCCTTTTGTAACCACTTTCAATGGAAAATACATTTGAATATTTATGGAAAAAATTAAATTTTGATGATATTAAAATGTGCTCCCACTTCTTCACATTTTTGGCAGCTTTGTTATGGAGGTTAAGTCAACTGAATGCCATCTGCCCACTACAGATTCGATTCTATTTGTGCATTTTTCCAATTAATTGCTTCTACGTGGGCCTCCTGACCCGAGCGATTGTCAACAAAGCTGCCGCCGATTCGCTTCCCACTTTTTCACCTCCGGCAGCTCACCCACCCACATCATGGTGGCGGTTCTGCCACAAACATGAGCTCGCAAAAAAAAAAAAAAAAAAAAAAACGAAACGTGGACCAAAGATATAGACTCATCAATGCTTTCAATTGAAATTTTTGCACGGTCCCACGTGCCTCGTTCTTATTTTGCTTTTCCCCCATTTTGTTTGCCACTGAAATTGCGGGGAATTGGAACTGTGAGTGCAGCAAACAAACAATAAGCAGTTACATACAATTGCAGGGCGGAGGAGGGGGTTCTGAAAGGCGAGGCCTAGCGCCAGCTGGTGGCCGCAGTTTGCACAGCTGCCGGGGCAAATATCTATGCAAAATTTAGGCAATAGGCGCATGTAAATGTTAAGACTGCATATTACATTTCGCTGGGATGTTATTGATTTGCTTGCGCAGAAGGAGGAGGGTAAAAAGTGGGCCACATGTGGTAAGAGCTAATTGACTTGTAGCTAAAGAAAATGATAAAATACGTGGACAGTTCTTTGAAGTGTTAGCCACATTTCGATTGAAATGAAACTCATATTCTAGTTTTAGTCACCAACAAAATTACATTTGCCGGAGGCGTGTTTGCCGCCCCACTTGAACACCTCTTTGGAAATGAATTGGAATTTTTAGCACGCTATTTTACAAATACGCCGCCATTTATCATTCATTCGATGACAAAACGTTCACATGGCCCAGACCAAAGAGTCTCCAGTTACAGCCAGCCACACCCTCCGCCATTGGCTGTCAAAACAAAGCAATTTTTCGTAACCACAAACAAGCGAATTAGCTGGCTGTCATTGACAAGAAAACGGACTGTCAAAAGCAAATCGAAAAGTGGAATCCGGAACACCCAATCCCCCCACATCCAGGCTTAGGAGAATGCACTCAATGGGGTGGCAAAGCGGGAGTCAATATCTTCAAACATGCAACTTGGCGGCAATTGAAAACTCATTGACAGTTGACAATTGAATAAAAAATAAAACAGAAAACAACAACCAACCAACTAAACGAACAAACAAACAGCCACTGTGGGGGAAGGGGAACCAAAACTCAATTGCAGTTACATTTCAATTTTACATACCCTGTTCGAAGGCAGAGCATTTTCGCCTGAATCAAATGCTAAATATTGTCTCAAAAAAAGAAAAAAAAAAATTTTTTATTGCCCATAACTATGCAATACAAGGTACAAGCCAACTGTACTGTTTTTCATTGCATACCTTTGGGCCGGAAACAAATTTGACATTATTTGAAAGCTATGGAATACGGCCTTACGATACTGTCATGGGAAGGCTAATAATCGACAGTGTCCTAGAAATCTCTTTTCGGTTGGTTTCAAATTCCTACTTTATTTGTTGGGAGATTTTGGCAAACCAACCGATACAACAAAAAAAAAAAAAATATTTCAAACTGGATATTTTAGCAGCTTTAAGTTAATGTTACTTCAAAAACCTCGCGTTTTAATGGTGAATTTTTCAAAACAAATTCGTTTTAAGCAGGGTCCCGCCGGTGTTTGCTCTTTGTAGGATGATCCTTCAAGATGGCGGCTGCCGTGTTGGTAATTGTACACTGAACGATGTTTTCAGCCGTCAGCTGTTTGTTCAGTGCGTGTGAGGCTCTCGCTCGCTCGCTTCGATAAAGTGCGCATCTCAACAAGGCATGGTCGGCTTCTTCGCAGGTTTGGCCTCCGCAGTGATCGCAGTAGGGATCCTAATGGTGGTTGAAGCGATACAAGTATGCCTTGAAACACCCGTGTCCCGTCAGCATTTGATACAGATAATAGTCTACCTGTCCGAGTTCTGTTGAGCCAAGGATTCAGGTTCGGTATCAGCCGGTTAGTCCATCTGCCGCTAATACCGCTGCTCCACTTACTCTGTCATTGTGCCACAGTGGAGTCATGCAGTGTTCTGCTTCCTGTGCGTCCACTCCATCTTTGCGCTGCCAGCAGATCAATAGGGCCAGTTCCAGCAGCAACTACACAGAGGTAAAAAACGTATTCAGAAAAAGAATTTTTCATCTCAAAATATGAACAGAATGTTCTCTCAAGTTTTTGAGAAAAAATGTTTCGAATGTTCATGAAATGAGCACTATTCAGCTCACCTCAAGCGCCGCACCGAAAAGTTTAACTTGCTATTCAGACGTGCTGTATCAGCGCTTGACAATAGCCTAAGCGTCTAAGACCGATGTAGATTTTCTTTTACGACCGGGTTTGGGTAACATTACCGTTATCATCACCGTAACCGTTATCCGTATCGTTATTGTTAATGATTTCGTTATCGATACCGTTATCGCTGTCGTTATTGAATTCTTAGTTATCGATACTAATTTCTTTATCGTTATCGATAACGTTATCGCTTTCGCTTTCGTTATCGTACCGTTATCATTATCGTTTACCGTTACCGTTGTCGTTATCGCTTATCATCATTATCGATACACGTTATCGTTTATCGCTATCGTTATCGATTATTTATACCTCGTTTCGTTACGATACCATTATTGTTATCGATACCGTTATCACTATTGTTATCGATACCGTTATACCTATTGTTATTGATTCCATTATCGCAATCGCTTTCGTTATCGTTACCGTTATTTCTTATACTATCCTTACAAACCAAGTTGAAAGCCAATCGGATGAAAATCGGTTCTTGGCTGCAAACTTTTCCATGAGTTTTCCGACCCGAAGGTCAAATTTTCCAACATCAATAAAATACATTTCAAGTCATTTCACTTACTATCATTGCAAACCAAATTTTAAGACAATCGGATGAAAAATAGATTTTTGCATATCGAATTTCCCGGATTTTTCCTTGCTGCCAGATTTTCCGAAATCGGGAAAACACGTGTCCAATTATTTCGCATACTATGCTTGCAAACCGCATTTCAAGTCAATCGGATGAAAATAAAATTTTTCCCATACAAATTTTTCCTACGCTTTCCAGGTGGAATTTTCCAAAACCCCGTCTTAGTACGCACTTTCACTACATAAGGAAACCCTGCCAATTTTTAAACCTCTAGCTCTTACTGTTTAGGCTGTGCGATGGTTGCCAATCAGTCAGTCAGTGAGGACATACTATTTAATATATATAGAGATTAATCAAAGCAGCTGGGAGTTGTTCAAGCGAAGCGATGTCTCTGCGCGGACCTGGACGGTGGTGGAGATCTATCTGGATGGGCGGACCTGGACGGTGGACCTGGACCTCAACTTTTTTTTTTGAGCTTAAAATGTTCTCAAACACGGAACATATTAACTCACTTCAAGATTTTGCGTTCTCAAAAAAAAGTTCTTGAAGTGAGAAAATGTTCTGGAAGTGAGAAAATCTGTTCATGATTAGTTTTTGTGACCGAATATGCTCATTATCCAATGTTTTCGGTTTTTTTCCTCTGTGTACAGCAGCCTCCTCCGATAAGGTACTGAAGCAGCTGGCGATTCTGGGGCGCAGAGTCTGTTTACCGACTTGCATTGGCGACTGTAGGATAATGCGTGCCCAAACCGTCGCTAGCGACTAGCGAGTGTGGAGGTGACCACACTCGCAATTAGTTGCCTGCTTCGTCTTTTGGGCCCTCTTGTCATATTTTTGGCCATTATTCTAGAAACAGCGGTGGCCGCCTTCGCAGTTTTAGCGCTCACGTACTGAAGGAGATGCTTGTAACTAAGGGTTTTTGTGGTGGAAAACCCCAAAAAGGTGGTCTCCAACATACAAAGGATGCAAAGTGCGAAGTGACACATTATGCCCTCAAAATAAATGCACTACGAGTGTGGGTTCGATCCCAGCTCGGAACATCTAATAAAAAGTTTTCTTTGAATAAACTTTAACCGGTACCCCTTTCGCTTTGGCTCCAGTTTGTAGTAATTAGCCATGAAAAGCTTCTCAAACTTCCGTTCGGATTCGACGTAAAACTGTAGGTTCCTTTCTCGTGTGCGAAAATTAGAAGCGCACAAGCCAATAGGTTGAGAGAGGCTCGGCTTGGTGGGGGGGGGGGTGTGTCAAGGCATTTTACATTTTCTTATTTATTCACTAATATCCATTTTGTCCCTTCAAAGTAATCGCCCTCGGATAAAACAGACTTGTGCCAACGCTTTTTCCAATCCTCGAAGCACTTCTGAAATTCGCCTTTCATTAATTGTGGCAAAACGCTTTCCTTTCATTGATCTCTTCAGTTTTGGGAATAGGAAAAAGTCACGGCGAGCCAAATCTGGTGAATACGGAGGTTGAGGCATGATTACTAGGCAACACAAGCAGAATCCACGATTTGTTTTTCCACAATTCCGATCGTTTGAGTCGTATTGCTTCACGCAAACGTTGCATAACTTCCTTGTAATATTCCATATTAACTGTTCGACCTCTTGGCAGGAACTCATGCTGCACCACAACATTGTAATCAAAGAAAACAGTGATCAAAACCTTAACCTTTGATCAAACTTGGCGGCCTTTTATCGGTCTTGGCTCATCTAGCCGATTTCATTGGGATGATAACCATATAACCACGTTTCGTCACCAGTTATGACCAGTTTGAGCAAAACCGGATCGTCGTTGACGTCATTCAACAACTCATGTGCAATGCTTTTGCTCGAAATTTAGTCAAATGAGCACTCAAAAACGTGACTAACCTTTTCAGTTGCCAAAAACATACTACTAATCGAAACTAGCTGCTAATGCATTTACTTCAAATTTGGTGGCATTGGGCTCAGATTTGCCTATAAACCTCGAGGAAGTGCTTCCAAACTCGTTCTTCAGAGGTGATTTGTATTCTAGCTTTTTTGTGTTAACCAAAACCTAGAATTTCCTTCTTATTTTTTTTATTTTTAAGAGAACTTTGTTTTCCAGCTTGTCGTTGGCAGGCAGCATTTTTCCCACTCTTGTTCCAGTGGTTGCAGTTGTTGTTGTTGTTATTCATTTGTTCTGCCATGCTGAGACATTTTCTATTTGAAATTGTCAGCCGCACAATTGATATGCATTGCTGCTGCCGCTGCTTCTAGTTGAGAAGGTCCCTTTGTTTTGTCAGGAAATTGATTTTCAACAATCATATGGAATTCTTTGCATCTTTGGTTTTGTCTCACAGAGCAATTAAGCGCCGCGCGCCTGCAAGTATGCAACGGAAAATGCATTTAATTTTGGGTAAGAGCCAGGCTTTCGCTTCCCTTATATTTTTTGTGATTTGAAATTTAATGCACGTACTCAATGAAGAAATTCCAACAGCAGCGCATTAGTAGACAAGCTTCCAGCCGGGTCAGTGGGCTGGGTGGAAGGTACAACGCCTGCCAATTGCTTTTCAACATATTTGATGCGACGGCGACTTTCGACATTTTGCAACTTGGCCACGTACAAAAAAAGAAGCAGCAAAGTGCAAGAACCAACAACAACAACAACAACTCGGACCCTCAGTCTCTGCTTAAGCATACAAACTGTATATAACGTTTACGTAGGGTGTGTGTGTGTGTGTGTGGGGAAGTGAAGTATACGCCATGTTGACCCAACAACAAACATAAAATGTAATCGCAGCTAATAAGAAAACTAAGCAGATCCTTGCAGGTCACGATTTACGCTCGTTTCGCATTCGATTTGCGATGCGCCATTGGCAAAAGCTTCAATGCACTGTGGCGACAGCACAGTGGGGCCAGTAGGTGAAATAGTGAGCTAAAGAGTTTTGTAGAAGACAATTTTAGCGGAAAACTAAGCTTGGCAGATAAGAATTTACAAAAGAGATCGATCAATGATCAGTACTCGATACTCAGAGTTTGATACTCAGTACTCGATACTCAGAGTTTGATACTCAGTACTCAATACTCAGTACTCTAGATACTAGAGTTTGACACTCACCACTCCTTACACAATAATCAACGCTCAGTACTCCATACTCGGTGCTCGATACCCATTTCTTGATACTCAGAACCCGATATTTAGCAGTCAATACTCAGAGATTGAAATTCAGTACCGAATACTCAGTACTCGACACACGGACTCGATAATAAGTACCCTATATTCAGAACACGATATTTAGTACTCGATACTCAGAGTTTGAACCTTAGTACTCCACACGTCGCAGGCAACGGTTTACAAAAGTTTGTAGTTTCGCCACTATGGAAGTTGTAATTTTCCAAGTGGAAGAACCGTATAAGAGCACTGGCATTACTTTGGACTTGAAGAGCCTGATTTTGAGCCAGTGTTGATAGGTCGAGCAACGCCAAACAGCTGACAGCATCCCATAGCCTTTAGCCTTTTGAAGGCGCACATCCACATCGAGCTCCGTCCCTCCATCAACAGCGACTACGCTTCCCAGGTAGCTGAATTGCTCAACTTGCTCAATTGGCTCTTCGTCCAAAACTAGAGCCTGGGATTGTCTGGAACGGATGGTGAGCGCTTTTTGTCTTCTTCGGGTTGACTTTGAGGCCTGCCGATTTAGCTGAGGTGTCAAGGTGGGCCAGTGTATTATCCAGGTCGCTTAGCCTATTTGACAGGAGGCATATATCGTCTGCATAGTCCAGATGCCGCAGTCTTGTAGTCATTGACCACCCAATGCCGCTGTTGTTGGGAGCAGGTTGCATTGTAGCGAACACGTCTGCAACCACCATTATAAACAAAATGGGCGACAGAGCACATCCCTGCCGAACGCCGCTTAGGACTGGAAAAACAGTGTAAGATTTTGACAATCTAGGGGGACTTAAATCAGTAGGAGTCGTATTTTTTGAGATATCGGCTTGAAATTTGAAGTGAATATTCTAGTAAGCCCAAAGATTATGTTGGACATAAAAAAATGGGCGTGGCACTTCAGGGGGCGTAAAAATATGAAAAAAACTGCCTTTTTAAAGATACAAACCGCAATAAAAATATAAAAAAAAAATTTTCGAGACTTTTAACTATTTTCGTATTTTTTGTTATAATTTTTAACAACTTAAAAATATTTTTTTTTAACATTTGGAGACAATTTTTTTTTTTTTTTTTTTGAAAATGTCCGATTTTGGTTATATGCTCATGCTTTTAGCTGTAACTTCAAAATTATAAGCTGAACAGCTGAAAATAAGGTTTAATATTGAAGAAAATTGATTAGAAAAACAAAAAAACTTTGGTTTATATTTTTAAGATTTTTTTTTTTGTATGGTAACAATTCAAACTTCAAAGAACAATTTTTTTTTTGGCAAGCTAATCCGACTCCGAATTCGAGTCACAGCTGTCGTCACTGTATCCATCTTGTGATAAAAGTTGGTTTATATCTTCTTTAAGCTCTAAGTGTCTAGTTTTTGGTGGTGCTCGCAAACTAGCTATAAATGGATTGGATGATATCAGTAACCCGTGCATTAGATCAGTATTTGTGTGTAGAAGTTTTCCTAGTGAAATGTTCACGGAAACTTCGCACTTCTTTATTTCTTGCCTCCTGGGCTTCCTCTGTGAAATTGCCAATGGGAAGGATGCAGGTAGAAATAATTTCCATTCCATGAAATAAGATTTTGTGCACAGTTACTGGCGTGTAATGTCACGAATAATCCCGCAAGTAGAGCTCTACAGCTTCAGCTAGGTATCGCTGGAAAGCTAATATATTCATCGGGCAACAGCTCGCTATGCACGTGAGAATTGTCCATCATCCATCGTTGACATCAAATCTCGGCTTTTCCTTTGTTGTGTTTTAGGACAACACTCAGAAAATGCTTTTTGTGCCCTCCCTCTTCTACTTGAGGTGGAAGCAATGACCTCAATGCGATAGTCTTCGGCATTTAATGTGACCTGAAGCCAACTTGCATTATGAGTAAGAAATCTGGCTTTATCTCTCCTAGATTTGTCTAATCTGTTTTGAAATTCAAAAGACAGTCTAGTCATGTGTAATTTCAATTTGGAGTGATCAATGTCATTGCCAAAGACCATCACTGCGTGCTTTACAAGTGAGTCTCGCTTAGCGGTTTTTACGTTCTTTGACCAAATCTCGAAAAATGCAGCACGGCTTATTTCACTCATTTCTAAATTGAAGGTCTTTGGGCAAAATATGGGCAAGATTTTATTTTTGATTCTGAATCAGAATGAATGCCTGCGAATGATGTATGTTCTGGTTGGATAGAATACGATAGAATTATGTAAGTTTTTTTCCACCAAAAAAAGGAAATATGAAAAAATACACTTAATTTTTGGCACTTTTTTCAAAAAAATTTCAAAAAAATTTTTGGTTCAAATAAAATATTTTTGTTTCTCAAAGTGGATCAAAAATTGCCTAATGATTATGGAAAAAATAACTTTTGGCTGCTCCCACTGATCACGCGATGCAATTGAAAAGACTAAACTTTGTCAACTGATGCTCGTTTCCCAGTGCAAATTTTGCATGCATTTCTAATGCACAGTTTTAAAAACCGTTATCTTCCAAAAAAAAATTTTTTGTTTTGTTTTGTGCTTGTTTTTGTAACAGTTGAACGTTTCTAAAAGTGCTGCTTAAAGTTCATCAACTTCAAAAATAGTTCAACTTTTGCTAAAAGTCCCCCTAGATTGGCAAAATCTTACACTGTGCGTCCGCACATCCATAGGGCAACCGCGAAAGCGGCGCGATATAGCCAGGTGATCTATCTGATTCTGGTATTCACCGGAGGGCGCAACCCATGACACTTTGTGTGCTGTTTTATGTTGGAATATGGTTCCGCCAATTACCTGTTGGTTCGCTGAGCAGAAATCTACAAAGCGGACTCCGTTTTCGTTGCGGTCGCCGACTTCGTGCTTTCCTATTATGTGGCTTAGGCTCACGATGATGATATCCCCACGGGGGATTTTTTTGTAAGGCCCATCTAATCGGCTGTAAAAGTCGTCCTTGTCATTTTTGGACATCATCAATCCTACTCCAGCCTCACGGTTTTCTCCGACATTTTTTGCAACGTAGATCATCTTTGATTTTTCAGAAAGGGTTTTGTATCCGAGGCTGGGTTGATGTTTCAGTAGCTAGTTCTGTTCAGAAAGTAGGGTCGCTGGCCCTACTCGCCTATCCTGGTGATGGGGGTGCTATCTTAGAGTCCAGGCCCTCAAGTTATCAAGCTTCAGCGAATTTTCAGCCTACTTACCGAAGACGCACTAAGGCCATTTCGGATTCTTGATTCGCCTTCTCACAATTAGCTCGCCACGTACCGGACCATGTACAGTCGACACCATCTACTTGATATTCTGTAGGCGATGATCGATACTTAGTACTCAGTACTTGTCAATTGGTCTTTTAATGGTCAAAAAAAATAACCAGTTGGGTCACCCTCTTACCATTGCCTTTCATTCCACTGTGCCGGACTGGACTTGGAAATGCCATGTCAATGGACATTTAATGGCGTTCACCATTATGCGCCGCATCAAATGTGCCAAATACGCTTCGTTGGCAATAAATGCTGCATCGCCGCCATCCGTTAGTGTTTCGTAACCTCAGACTATTGGTCTTGGTCTTGGCCTCAGCTGGGCGCACCCGGACACGATTGGCAATTTTGTGTGCAACGGCGTTTCTCGTAATTTTTCGTGAATTTCTACACGTACTTGCATTCCATCTTCGTCCTGCAGCATCCTCCTGTCTCCTGTCTGCAGAACTTTTGGGTTTGGCCCCGGAGTGCAAGTGGATTTGTAGCCGCATAACCTTTGAATAAAATTAGCATTATCTGCGCCATGTTACCAGGTGGCCAGCAGCTAAGGAGATCAATAAAGAATGCTCAATGAGTTTTTGAGCACCAAC
This sequence comes from Lordiphosa collinella, assembly GCA_018904265.1. Taxonomy (NCBI): domain Eukaryota; kingdom Metazoa; phylum Arthropoda; class Insecta; order Diptera; family Drosophilidae; genus Lordiphosa; species Lordiphosa collinella. Next base: position 71,970 of record JAEIFV010000430.1, on the reverse strand, counting down.
TGATGATGAATCGGAAGTCGTTTAGCCTTAAAGTTGGCTCCCCAGTCCTCTTTTTTTTTTGCGAGGCCACACATCAATTATGAGTTTGGCCAACAACCCCGGCCCAAAAAACTAATTGGTGGAAAATTAAGTTTTCTGCGCAAATTGAAATGCAATCGAGGCAAAAGCGGATTACAGGCAAAACTTTTATGATTGAATTTTGGGGCGGAACCCCAAAAAGTGCCCTGCGCTCGTATGTTTGCCAACGCAGTCCAACGATTTATATTTTGCTACTTTCGCTAAAAAAAAACAAAAAAAAATAAATATGCAATAAAACGTATGCATTATTGTCTTTCTCTCTCTCCCCAGCCACTGTCTGTGTCGCCTGTGAAAATATTTGCTAGAAAACGAAGACATAAACTTAAAAAATATGGCGCATTTGGCAAGACCAAGACAAAGGCATTTCTAAATGGCAGTAGCAGGCCCCGTATTGTTGTACTAAATTGCGCTCTCAGCTGGCGCACGACTTGACTGCATCTTCTTTTGGCATTTGGCTTGCATCAGGGGCAGGGGGAGAGCAGGAGCAGGAGCAGGAGGTCTGACTTTATGAAGCGCGCATATGTTGCACCCCTTTCGGCCATAAAAATGAAGGACCTGCGCTAGGCAAATCACTGCAGTCGAAGTCAAAGTCGGCTATAAAGCAAATCGTTTGGCATTTGTTTTGATTTGCAATGATTGTTAAAAATATCACAGACAGCCAGTGATTCTTTTCTTTCTGCTTTGGATGACAAATGGGAGTAGATTTTGCAGGACATCAATTCGGTGGCAGGATGCGTTTTTAGATGGTTAGATATTTCTGTATAATTGTGGAATCTTTCTTATGTGAAATTGAAAAGAATTTGATAATGATATGAGGCTGCTTTTGTTGGATCTCTATGAATAACTATTATGGACATTATGCGACAAAGACTCAAAATTGCCACGCAAGTCTAGAGGAGCTGTATTAAAAGATATATAAGGAGATTAAATAGATCTTGTCTTTTTGATCTACAAAACCAAAAGGTTACAAATACTTTGGTAATATTTTTCATGGACAAGTGTTGAAGTTCCGAGTAGTCCCTTTGTTGATTTTATATTTAAAATATGATAAAAGTTACCTCGCTGTTCTTACCAAAGAGTATCAAATAATAAAACGACTAAAAATTTGGCCAACTTTTCAATGAAAACAGCTTTGGGCTAACGCGCTAACTGCTTCATCAGTATTATAGACTGAAGTCTCCATTGAATGGGCTGATCCTACCTTAAAACTAGTTTTGTCTAATCAAAACTATAAAAGTTATGAATATTACTGTGAATACTAAACACATTAATTACATATTTATTCAAATTGGGTTAAAATATGAGGCAAACCTAGGTTTGAACCAAAACCTTCATCAAATTTCCAGACATTAACCATTGGTAAACTTTGGTATCTACCCGCGGGTTAAGACCTTCAACAAGCTGCGAATCTTGAAAAAATATCAATTTTCTCAAAGCTTTCATCACTTATTAGATCAGAGCCAGAATTGGGCTTATAGGACTAAATTTATTTCCGAAAATAGCTCGAGCTCGAGTTACTGGATGGAAAAAAAAGAAGTCATGTCTTTTATCGAAAAGTCCCCACTATTATGGAAGCACAGTGCAATGCTTAGGACATCTATAATCTATTGATCTATTTATCGCATCAAGAGGACATGTGTAACTTCAATTGGATATTAATATCTTACACAGAGAATGGCAACTCTAAAAAATACGTAGTTCACCCTGTGTCCTATACAACAACTACATGCTACATGTAGAAATTTAAAAAGCAGAGCTCGGAATTGCTCACGAGATAGCCGCGCGATCTGCCTCTTTTCGGCTCTCTACATAGCTGAGAAGACAGATCGGAAGACAAAAAACCCTATTGGAAACAAACCAAGCAAAAAAAATTAAAAATTTATGACTTTAAAAAATTGTAAAACAAAAAACAAAAACAGAAGTAAAAAAAGAGAAAGCCGTATATCCTTAAACCAATAAAAAAAAGATAAATTTTTTATTAATTTCAAAATTATCAAAAAGAAAAAATTAATATTGGGCCAAAGAAAAAATTAAACAAAACAAAAGTTCAATCTAAACTTAAACCAAAAGCAGTATAACTTTATTTTAGATAAATATAAAAAAAAAAAAAAAAACAATCTTCATATTACATTTTTACACCCTAACAAAATATTTAAAAAATATAAGTAATTAATAAAAGAAAGAAGAAAAAATCAAAAAAAACATAAATTATAAAAATCATGAATAGCTACGTGATATTGCTTGTTCGGCTTTTCGTTTTTTCCTTTGCTATCTATACTATCTCTTTTTTAAATTTAACCTTACCAAACTTTGCTTGAAGCTCTTTTTGTAGAAATACTGTACATTTAAAGTGGAGCTGGATCGGATGACTATAGCATACTAGCTGCCGTATGAATGATCTGTCGAATACACTGTTACAATTACGAAACTTGGAGGCGATCCCATTTACATAACAAAAAGTTTTCTCACAAGAATCCTTTTTTTTTTTCGTCAGATCATTCATACTGCAGCTATTTGCTATAGTCATCCGATCTTGAGAAAACTTTGAGAAATGTGTTAAAAAGTAAATAAAAATAAGAATATGCCAATAAAACGGAGTGTCTATAAAAACAAAAAAGTTTTAGTCAATCGAACTTGTTTTTCGACCGATCGTTCCTTCCAGTATATAAATCGTCATCCGATTTCGACGAAACTTTGTGGTAAAAGTTTTTAAAATATAAAACCAAGTGTATGCCAACTGATAAGGACGTTTTTTCACTAACATCGGGATACAGGCTCTGAACACCAGGTGGCTCCAAAGCTCCTGCGCATTGTCTAGTCGCTTTATCGAGGACCAGCCATTCGGCAGGCAGAATCTCTACCACCCTAACCGCTCAACTCCCCACCGAGCTAAAACAAACTGCTGAACGCTTTTACTTGAAGGATGTGGAAGTTAAGTTGAGTCCTACTGGCGACATGGTCACCTTAATGATACAAAATACATCCAGATTGAACGAAGCGGGATATCTCACAGCCTGTAACTTTCCGAACGAGAGGTGGCAGAGTCTTTTCAGGAGTTGCTTGACCGGGTTGAGTTCAACGGCCAGTGTGAACATAATGCTGTGCCTGGATATATGCCAGAGTAAGTATAGTTAAAAACCAATTAACACAATAGTAGACTCACATTCAATGTATTCGCAGAGTTGGAAAAACTTGTCTGGCCATGTTTATGGAAGATCAGAGCTGGTATCGTGGCGTCTGTAAGCAGATTATTGGCCAAAAGGCCCTAATTTTATTTTGTGACTTTGGGAACTTGGACATGGTTGACATGGCCCATCTCAAGCCAATAGAAAAAGACTTGTTGAAACCTATATATGCCAATAGATGCTTTATAGTTGGTAAGTCACCTGCCTGCCTTACACTGAAAAATAGTTATCTAATTGTGTTCATATTGATTGGTAATGCACTTTAAAGGAAAATGTCTAGAAACAAAACTGAAGACGAGCACTACAATTGTAGCAAGAAGGCGACGGAAATTCGTGTTTAATGAAGTTTTTGTCATCGATTTGTGCGCTCAATGTTACCAAATACCAATCAGGCATCACAAAAAAAAAAATACATTTATTTATAAACGATACGTAGCGTATAAACAGATTGTTATTAAAAAATAATTTCTATTTGCAAATAGCTTACGTAAAAAAAGGGAAATATGGAACAGGCAATGCAAAGATAGGAAAAGGTGGTTTCGGAGATGTAATGTAACCACTGGTGGAGCAATTTGTCTTCAGAAATAAATAAAAAAAAAAAAAAAAATAAAATAAATAAAAATCAGCGACCAGCTCTGTTCGAAAGCGAACAGCTGAATGAGAAAAATATACACAATAATTTTCTGGGTATAAAATGTGAGAATCGCATAGCTTGACAATGGTGTAAAAGCGCCTACTAAGATGCATGAATTTTAAAAGTGAAACTCCAACTTAAAACGCCTGCTAGGTAAGACAATTGGCTTGTATGTATAATTCTCTTAGAATTTACCGTAGATTATATTTCTGCTATACGCTTGGTCGATAACATATATGACCCGACCTAATATACATATATATTCTAAAAGCTAATTTCGGCATCGCCAAACTTTAAAAAAACCCATTTTTGACCGATCGGTCCTATGGAAGCTTCATGCTATAGTCATCCGATTTTGACAAAACTTTGTAGAATTATGCAAAAGCATAAAAAATCAATAAATGCCAAGTTTTAAGGCGGTACCATTAAAAACGAAAAGTTGTTCTTTTTAGCCCATCTTTTGTATGGGAGCTATACCATATACTATACATAGTGGTCCGATTTTCATCAAACTTAGTAAAATTATGAAAAAGCACAGAAAACCAATAAATACCCAGTTTACATTTAAAACCAAAAAGTTTGGTCGAAATCGGATGACTATAAATATAGCTCCCATAGGAACGATTTGTCGAAAAACTAGATCTAGTTTTTTGTTTTTAATGAAAACGTCCTTTTTATTGGCATATTCTTATTTTAAATACATTAACATCTTTCTACAAAGTTTTATCAAAATCGGATAACTATAGCATATAGCTGCAAAAATACATTTATTTATAAACGATACGTAGCGTATAAACAGATTGAGGGTAAAAAAAGTTCTAGTGAGAAAAACTTTTTTGTTTTAAATGGGATCGCCTCCAAATTTCATAACTAACAGTGTATTATGCTTTTCCAAGATTTCACCAACAATATTTCAATAGAAAAAGTAAGGTCAAAAAAAAAGTTTTAGTTAGAAACCTTTTTTTTTTTTATTTTGATAAAAAAGAATAGTAAACAATGGTTAAGGTAAAGGTCTACCCCCCTAACCAAAAAAAAAAAATGTGATAGCCAACAATATTTTAGGACAAATTTTTATTTAACGATTCATATTGGATCGTTGTGGGTGTAATGACCCCGCCCCGCCAAAAATTCCACCTTTTATTTGAATTAAACCTGCAAATATATTGTCTGACTAATTCCAACAACGAAATCCTATACAAAACCTAACAGCTATGGCTAGCTCATTAGATCCAATTGGATTCTTGCAGCTAACTGGGACGCTCTGATTTTCCCCCTTTCCTTTCCCACATACACAATATTGAGAGAGAGAAATTAGAGATGGTCGCTGGACAAATATATCGCCCGATACCCATCTGATTACTAAGACGAGGATTGTTTAAATTGCAAATAATATAAAGATAGTCTAGTTCTTTAGTTCTAACATAATATCAAGCAATCACAATGATGTTAAGTCATTCTGGTCACTCCGGAGACCCGCGTAGTTTTCAATGTACGCCCATCTCTAGGTCTGGCAAATGCAACGGTTTTTCTTTGTCTGCGGCGCGTGCCAATCCATGTTCCCCAAATAAAAAATATAATATAATCGGGAGTAAATGCGAGCGGCGACCCCAACTGGTACAGAGTTTAATATAGTCGGGCTTGACCGACTTTCTTCCTTGTTTCAAGTCTGGAAATATGAAATAATCAGAGGGAGCTAAGTCTGGCGAATAAGGGGCGTGAGGTAGCAATTCAAATTTTAATTTATTAATTTTAGCCGTTGCAACGGCAGAGGTGTGAACCGGCTGTTTTTGTTCTGAAGTCAGCAAACGCGGCACCCATCTTGCGCATAACTTTTTCATGTCCAATTGTTCGGTCAATATGCGATGTACAGCACTTTTTGAAATGCCTACACATTCAGCTAACTCACGAACTTTCAATCGCCGGTCACTCAATACACATTTTTTAATTTTGGCCACCATTTCTGAAGTGGTCACCTCATTTGGACGCCCATTACGATGTTCATCTTCGCAGCTCAAACGACCTCGCTTAAACTCAGCCACCCAATATTTTATTGTTGTAAACGAGGGAGCAGAATTACGTAAGGTAGAATCCAGCTCCTTTTTAATATTGGTTGGACTAAGACCTTTTATATGAAAGTATTGTATCACATAACGATGACCAATTTTGTCCATGTTTGCAAATCAATAACAAGCGTTCTCTATATAAATCGACCCAAAAAAAACTGTGCAAGGTAAAGGCACCAAACTTCAAACTTAAGCTTTTAATAGTCGGTACTTCCCCTTTTTAATATTTTTTGTGAACATTTTCCAACACTACTGTGCTAGGTCGGCCATTCCTGGGACGGCCCTCGTATAGCTCCCATACAAAAGATGGGTTAAAAAGAACAACTTTTTCGTTTTTAATGGTACCTCCTTAAAACTTGGCTTTTATTGATTTTGTATGCTTTTGCAAAGTTCTAAAATTTTTATGAAAATCGGTCAAAAATGGTTTTTTTAAAGTTTGGCGATGCCGAAGTTAGCTTTTAGAATACATATGTATATTAGGGCGGGTCATATATGTTATCGACCAAGCGTATAGCAGAAATACAATCTACGGTAAATTCTAAGAGAATCATATATACAAGCCAATTGTCTTACCTAGCAGGCGTTTTACGTTGTAATTTCACTTTTAAAATTCATGCATCTTAGTAGGCGCTTTTACACCATTGTCAAGCTATGCGATTCTCACATTTTATACCCAGGAAATTATTGTGTAAATTTTTCTCATTCAGTTGTTCGCTTTCGAACAGAGCTGGTCGCTGATTTCTTTTTATTTTATCTGGTTTTTTTTTTTATTTATTTCTGAAGACAAATTAAATAGTTTTTACTTTTAAATTGTTACTAAAGGCCAATTGTTTTGCTCCACCTTAATGGCAAATCGTTGACCAGTGATAACATCGTTGGCCAGGAACATAAACGTCTCGGAAGGGGCCCATTCCTTTTATGTTCATTGATCAGCTGTGGCTTCAAGTCTTCTAATTGTTTCAAGGCCAAGCGACCACCAGTGGTTAAATTATTGCCCAGGTATACGTCTCCAAAGGGACCATTCCCAGTCTTTGCATTGCCTGTTCTATATTTTCCTTTTTACACGCAAGCTATTTGCAAATAGAAATTATGTTTAATAGCAAAATGTATTTTTTTGTGATGCCTGATTGGTATTTGGTAACAAATCGATGACAAAAACTTCTGTAAGAACGAATTTCCGTCGCCTCCTTTGCTACAATTGTAGTGCTTGTCTTCAGTTTTGCTTCTAAACATTTTCCTTTAAAGTGCATTACCAATCAATATGAATGTCAATGACAGTTTTGCAGTACTGCCATATAGTTAAAAGCAACATAATCACTGAAAAGAGTGGCAACAACTTGGACACTATGTGCAACGAAGTCTACTAAATAGTAATTGTATTCGAGACTTGGCTATTTCGAAATAACAAATTAATTTTCTGATTATAAGGCTGATTTCGAACTTTACATGAATAGAAACACTTTTGAGCTACTTTGAAATCTGAATGCATATGAAAAGCAGTCTTATTTGAATGAAGTAATGTGCCGGAATAATTGTTTGTCATCTGGAATCAAGCCAATACGCAATAATTTGATATTTACAAAATTGTAATAAGACGAAAATTGTGAGTTCGATAGCAAAGGCCCGAGAGTGCTAAACAAAAATTTGGCTCAATCTCAATCTCTTATCTTGTGTGCTTCTAGTTTTCGCTTAAGAAAAAGGAACCTACCCAGAGGGAACAAGTAAGGAAGCTGAAGTCGAGTGCCCCGACTACAAAATACCCTGTTCCCTTGACTTCTTGTGTTTTCATACACATTAACTCCCACATTCACACACTCACTCTGTCCTAAAAACAAAATCGATACGTATATAACTTTGGTGTTTTTGTCCGATCTTATTGTACTTTTCAGAATAATTAGATGTTGGGCCTTAATAAATATAAATTCTCGAGGGTCTAACTTAAAAATTGTTTCTCTGACAGTTATTTGCGCTTAAATGGTGTAGGGGGTGGAATTTTCCAAATCTGTAACAAACTCGATATGCGTATGATATACACCTACCTCCATGCAAAAAATTGTGGCTCTTTTATTGTTTCCGAGATTTACGCTTTCATACGGACAGACGGACAGGGCTAAATCGACTCCGCTGATGATGCTGATCAAGAATATACAGTAAGAGTTCTTTATAAGCAACCTTTACATTAGCAACTTTCTATTGTAGCAACCTCTGTATTAGCTACTTTTTTATACTCTTGCAGAGGGTATTATAAAATTGTGCGGATGTTTATAACGCATTGAAGGAAGCATCTCCGACCACTTAAAGTATATATATTCTTGACCAGCATGACGAGCTGAGTATATTTAGCGTTGTCCGTTTGCCCGTCCGTCTGTCCATCTGTCTTTTTCTATGCTATCTCCTCCGTCAGTTTAAAAGCTATCCTCACCAAACTTTGCACGAAGTCTTTTGGTACATATTCGCTTCACATTTGTCGGAACCGGCCAGATCGGATGACTATAGCATATAGCTGTCATGGGAACGATCGGTCAAAAAACTAGTCTTAGTGAAAAAAACTTTTTTGTTTTTAATGGAAACGCCTCCAAAGTCCGTATTTCTTAGTTTACTATCCTTTTCCATGATTTCACTAATTTTGGTCGAAATCGGATGACTATAGCATAGCCATAGGAACGATCGGTCGAAAAACTAGTTCTAGTGAGAAAAACTTTTTTGTTTTTAAAGAAAACGTCCTTATCATTGGCATACACTTATTTTATAGCTTTTTACATAATTCTACAAGGTGTGGTCGAAATCAGATGACTATAGCATATAGCTTCCTTAGGAACGATCGGTCGAAAAACAAGTTCGAGTGAGGAAAACTTTTTAGTTTTTAATGACAACGTCCTTATTATTGGCATACACTTATTTTATATATTTTAACACATTTCTACTAAGTTTTATCAAAATCGGATGACTATAGCATATAGCTGCAGTATGAATGATCTGTCGAAAAAAGTTCTAGTGAGAAAAACTTTTTTGTTTTAAATGGGATCGCCTCCAAATTTCGTAATTAACAGTGTACTATGCTTTTCCATGATTTTCACCAAGCTTGGTCGATATCAGACACCTATACGTATGGTATAATTAACAAGGTAGTGTCATCAGAAATTCACCATGCGAGAGAGGTACCAGTTGATATAAACATGTGAGAGCAAAAGGGATAGCATGATTTCAAACTTTTTTTTCCCCCAAACCTTCGTTGTTGTGGGAAGAAAAAAGATAGCATGATACTTGTGGTGTGTTGTCATTTTTCCAACGCCTGCTGTGTCAAAAATCCAGCACAATGCAACTCAACGCCTGCTATTCCATCAAATAAAACGAAAAAGTTTAAAAAAATATATTTTCCCTTTATAATTATATAGTACTAGACACCCGCGCACTTCGCTGCTTACTAAATGAATTTAAAGTTTAGGAATTCATCGAAATTATGGAATGATAGAAAGCTTTCAATAAATCATAAGAAGTCCACAATCAGCTTCTTGGATTAGAAAATATTAATCGAATTGTCCAAATAGGGGTTGGCATAAGTATTTTGACTAGATTTCAATATTGATTTATTCTCAGTACAACACCTCAAATATTAAAAGAATGATTGATTTTAGACAAGTTTTTCATGCTGAACCCAAATCGGGCCTTAGAAACTCCATTTCTCAAATGAATTATACAGTTAATTGGATATAAAAATGAAGAATACTGTTTATTTGGCCAATTTCTAAGGACCAAATTTTCTAGAAAAATGGATATTTTTAAAAATTGGATTTGTTTATGGTTTAGAACTTGTTATTCTCTGTTAAATGTGATTGAAACATTAATCATTTCTTTAGATTTAAGTTCGTGATCGATCAGCAAAGTATAAAACGGGACGTGTCAAGGTCCGAGAACTGATCCGACTCAGTGGTAAAGTCCACGGTAGGCGCATTCGCGCTAGGCAAGTCATCATACTGCAGATCCAACCAAGGCTCGTCATTGGCTTCTACGTTCGTGTCTTCCCCAACAGTCTTCTGGTCTGCAGGTACCCGAATTTTGTTTTTGTTTTGACAAACACCATTCGAAGGCATTATAAGGCAATTTCACACAAATTCAAAAATTCAAACAAAAATCGTGCGTGGAGTCAACCTTCTACATTGAAATCTCCTTTGCTACTGAGTCTCATTCACCATACAACTGGTACCCCAAAAAGAGGCAGCCCAAGGCATACTTAACAAGGTAGCCGCACTCGCTCTCTCGCCCTCTTTGCTTGCCGCTTATGTGTCAGTCTGTGAACAACAGTCGTGAGGGAAGCATCTCCGCGGACGAATTATTTCTGTTTTGCCTCTTAATTTTGTTTGAAACTTACGTGTTTTTGCTATGGCTCCATATGTATATGTATATATTGCATGCACGTACAAATTTCTTTGCTTTGACTCAAGCGAGAGCAAAAATTCATTACTCTCTCGCTCTCGCTCATTTTGACATTTATATAAGCGGCAATGAGAGAGCAAGTGCGGCTACCTTGTTAAGTATACCTTGAGGCAGCCTACTTTAATGACCTCACCTGATATAATTACACCATGGATCCCATGGAAAAGTAAGGTCCAAAAAGTAGTCACTTTTAAAATTCATGCATCTTAGTAGGCGCTTTTACACCATTGTCAAGCTATGCGATTCTCCCACTTTATACCCAGGAAATTATTGTGTAGGTTTTCCTCATTCAGTTGTTCGCTTTCGAACAGAGCTGTTCGCTTATTTCTTTTTATTATATCTGTTTTTTTTTATTCATTTCAGAAGACAAATTAAATAGTTGCTCTACTTTAATTGCAAATCGTCGACCAGTGGTTACATTGTTGCCTAGGTAAACGTCTCCGAAGGTGCCATTCCTTTTATGTTCATTGATTAGCTGTGGCTCCAAGTCTTCCAATTGTTGCTCCACTTTCAAGGCCAAGCGACCACCAGTGGTTACATTATTGCATATACGTCACCGAAGGGACCATTCCCTTGGCATTGCCTGTTTTATATTTTCCTTTTTATACGCAAGCTATTTGGAAATAGAAATAATTTGTTAATAACAAACACTCTGCTTATACCAGGGATCGTAAAATGCACAAATGATAATTTTCAGTCATGATAATAAACATGAGTGATACAAATTTTTATTTTCACAAGTGTTAACATTTTTTTTTGATATGAAAAAATTTTATTTTCCATGTTATTAACACGAGCATTTTTCACACGACTGTTTTTATCACGCGTGTAAAGTATTTAAGCAGAATTTTGTAAAAAAATAATGACTGGAAATTTTTTAAAAAATTTTTCAGTAAAAAATCTTCAAAAAATCTTTTCATTTCATTTGTATTTATGTGTACATGAGAAGCTGACAAACGGGGTTGGAAACTAGAGCCTAAGTTGAAGTCGGACTTGCCCGACTTAATATACCCGTTACTCAGGAAAAACAAGACATTTCTTTTGAAATTAAAAGAGGATTAACATTAATATTAACATTTTAACATTATGTAAACAGTCGGCGCATTCTGGTCACAAATATATAACAAAAACAAGAAAAAATCGGTCAAGCCAGACTATTGCATAATGCGCGGTTTTTACGTTTTGGTAGTAGGAGGGATAAAAGAGAGATAATATGTTAGAGAGAGAAGGTAAATAGGAAATGGGGGTTTTTAAGATAGTGGGACTAAGCGGATGCGTCCACAGGTCTTCGGGCGTCAGGTGTGTGGGGTCATTTGGGCATAGAAAGGTGCTTAGTGTCGTGCGGGCTTCCTTTGCATTTTGGGCACTCATCTGCTACCTCTGGGTTTATTCTGGCTAGATAGCCATTGAGGAAGCAGGAGTTCCCTGACCTGAGTTGGGCGAGGGTTGTGCGGGTTCTGCAACAGACAGGTTGGTGGCGTCGTTAGTCATTTGTCGCAGAGCTGGCATGAAGATGGGGGAGGGGGAACCGTTCGGGTTAGGGTGTTCCCTTCAAGGCAGTTTGTGAGGAATTGCTTGTTGAGCAACCAGGGGCCGCACCCAAGTAGTTGGACTTTCTCATGAAGGTGGTCCTCAGTGGCATCCGGTGACCGTCCAGAGGGCAGCATTCTGGGCTCGCTGCAGGTTCCCCTCTGTTCCTCCCTCTTATCTTGGAGCTGGTTCTCCGCGTGCTTCGCAAAGAAGGAGATTGCGAACGTAGCCCCTAAGATTTTAGGGTATTTATTCGTGGAAATCTGTTCTCCATTCACGGTGACGTCGAGCTGGGTGTTCACTATTTTTGTCCAGGCTGTGAATATAGTGGACGTGGACTTCTCTGGGGAGATGGTGAGGCTTCGAGCTGAAAAGATTGCAGTGACTGTCGGGAGGTAGGAGTTTAGGCTCGCAACTACCTTGTGGTGGTCCCGATCCGATCCGAGGATGGTTCAGTCGTCTGCATAGCTTATCAGCTTGAGTTCAAAGAAAGGAGGTGGGATCGTGGAGATGTTAAAATTCAAAAGGAGTGGCGATAGGACGCCTCCACGTATGATTGCCGGCCAGAGATATAGTTGGCAAGCCAGCGCTTGAGGGTGTTGGGAACTTTCATCCGACCTTTACCATTCCTTTGGCGGATCGATAAACAATCCTGATTATTAAATATGTCCAAAAGGAACGAACTTTATATCTATGGGAGATATGACGTTTTTCCAATTTGCGAGGGCGGGAGGGGGCGTGGCAAAAATTGAAAATAAACTTGATCTGCCTGCAAGTATAAGAGCATATGTCCCATACATGTCAAACCTCTATCTCTTACCATCTCTGAAATATGTTTGTTCATAAGGACAGACGGACAAACAAACAGACAGACGGACGGACAGACGGACATGGCTAGATCGACTCGGCTGTTGATGCTGATCAAGAATATATATACTTTATAGGGTCGGAGATGCTTCCTTCTGCCTGTTACATACTTGTGCACAAACTTAATATACTCTTTGTACCTCTGGTACAGAGTATAACAAGAAAGATAGTCGGTCAAGCCCGACTATAACATACTCTGTACCTGTGAAGTGCTGCCCATCACCTTTGCGACCGGTGCTGCCGATCTTTAAAGTATCTTCAGCGGGTCGATAACGAATCCCGAATACTAAATATGTCCAGAAGGTTCGAACCTTCTATTTATAAAACTGTGGGAGATATGACATTTTTTCGATATTGCGGGGGCGGGAGGGGCGTGGCAAAAATTGAAAATAAACTTCATCGGCCTGCAAGTAAAGGGTGATCTTTTAAGAGCTATAGGAAAGTTTTTCAAAAAAAAAACACATAAAATTCAGAAAAATGCATGAAATCTTTATTTGAATCGATAGTACGGTCCATATAAATTAATGTTTGAAGATTATTTTATGCAAATGTTGACCGTGACTGCGCCTCAAATGGTCTATTCGCTTAGTCCAAGTTTGGCATACTCTTTCCAAGATTTCGGCCGATATCTCACGAATAAATGCTTCAATGTGTCAATTGAAGCGGGCTTGTCTGTATAGACATGAGCTTTAACATAGCCCCACAAAAATAGTCTAAAGGCGTTAAATCGCAAAATTTTTTGGTTAGGTGATGAATATAAAACATAAAAAAAAATTTTTACCTAACTCGCCTCTCAATAAGTCCATTGTTGCGGTGCTGTGTGGCATGTGGCACCGTCTTGTTGAAACCACATGTTATGATGCAAAGAAAGCTCTTACATTTGGACAAAAAAGTGGGATATCATCTCACGGTAGCGCTCACCATTCACAGTTACGTTACGATTCGCATCATCTTTGAAGAAGTACGGTCCAATGATGCCACCAGCCCATAAACCGCACCAAACTGTGACTTTTTCTGGATGCATTGGTAGCTCTTGCAATGCTTCTGGCTGATATTCACTCCAAAATCGACAATTCTGCTTATTTACGTACCCATTGAGCCAAAAATGAGCTTCGTCGCTGAACACAATTTTTCGGTAAAAAGTGGATCTTCGGCCAACTTTCCAAGAACCCATTCACCAAAAATTCGTTCATTCTTGCACCAGCTGTATTTTGAAAGGCTTCACACTTAAATCCTTCCGCAAAATTTTCCACGTTGTTGAGTAACAGAGGCCCAATTGCTGCGAACGGCGACGAATCGATAATTGATGGTCATCATTAACACTGGCCGATACAGCAACGTTATTTTCTTCAGTTCGCACTCTACGTAAGCGTGTTGGTGGTTTAAGGGGGTCTTCTCATTTCAAAACCCGTTTTTTGGACCTTTTAAAAAATTTTATTTGAAAACGCAAAGAATGAAAAACTTTTTTATTTATTGTATTACAAAAGGTTAAAGTAAATAAAATTTTTGCCCGATACGAGGGCTGTTCAAAAGTAATGAGACTTCAAAGTTGTGGTGAAAAAAGTCGTCAGCGGCCACGATTCCGGGTCTCCGGAGCGTCCGAATGAAAAAAACGGGTTTATAATCAGTATAGATGTAATTCTCGGGTGAACCTCAAACTTAATTTTTGTGTTTTTTTGACAAAATGGCGGCCATTCAAAAAAATTTCAATTTCGGGCTTTTTTAGAAAAAAAAAAAAAAAATTTTTAAAATTATGGTCGAGGTTCACCAGGGTGCATCTGGTCGAGTCCACTTTGTCATGAAAATCGGTTCAGGAACGGAGATATCATGGCCGCCAGTTCGAAAAACGTGGTTTCGAGATAAACGCTTTAAGTTTGCAGTTGCGGAATTTAGGTCACATTTGGGTCACTAAAAGGACTATATCTCCTAAACTAATTCGAGTTTCGAAAAATTGAAATTCAAAGATATAAATAAATGCATAAAAAAAGTGAAAAGTGCCTCAAAGAAGCCCAAGACAAAAATTAAATAACTTTTTGGTGCGAAATTTAGTCAGAGAGATCCCTGCAATATGAACTTTCTTAACAGAGCACGCATTTTGATAATAAAATTCAATAATTTGCAAGCGTTGTTCGATTGTAAGACAATCGTCTGGTTAAATTATAGACCAAACTGAAGATGTTTGACAGTGAAACAAAATACAAAACGTGCTTGAGCTGCTTAAAACCAGTGTTGCCAAAAAGATAATAGCTAAAAATCACCCTTTATAAGAAACATATGTTCCATACATGTCAAACCTCTATGTCTTACCATCTCTGAGATCTATTTGTTTATACGGACAGACAGACAAACAGACAGACGGACGGATAGACGGACACTTTTGCGCAAACTTTATATACTCTGTGTACCTCTGGTACAGAGTATAAAAAATATTAGAGTTCTCAATGATAGAACGACGGTCGCTTATAAATAAACCAACAAGAAAAGTACTTGGTGTCTACCTTGGGGAACTCAGGAAGTGAAATAAGAATAAGACTATTAATAAGCCCAATAATTGGGTCTAAGACTGATTTTGGTTAAATTTTCGCTTTCAAGATAATTGCCAAAAACCAAGGAATTCGCATACTGATCATAAATCTTGATATTTGGAAAATTAGAAAACAGTTCACTGATATATTTAATCAATACAATTTGTCATAACACAATCAAGTCCATGAGTTTTCCTTTTGCTGAAATTCAATAAGAATCAATTACCACTTGACCTAACCTCCAGACTGACCCTTTTAGGCAACTTAACTTCAATTTACTTGTGAGCACGGCGATAGTGAAAGTTTCTTATCATAATTTACAAGACAATTAGCCAGACAAGACTGTCTGTACCACCTCCCTTTTACCGACCGTATCGATGGCAAAAACTTTGTCTGTGTGACTGTAAGTGTGTGTGTATGTGTGTGTCGGAGAGCTACTTAAAGTTTACAGCCTTTGGGGGCCAAAACAATGCCAGACAATAATTAGCCAAATTTATTGTAATTAGGCGCACACGCATGGACCTGAACCCCCCCGCGCACATGCTACATATGTGACCAGAGTGGAAGTAATTATTATCATTACCGAAGAAGGACCACCATACATGTACTCCGGTTTGCCTTCGCCGGATGTCACATGTGTTGCGTAGCGAGTTGAGCGGCCATTTAATTGCACAAAGCTTCTTTGGCTCTTAGAGAGTTTTTAAATAATTTAGTTGGCCAAAAGGAGGAAGAAGACGGCAGCAGCCAGTGTCAAAGGCATATGGCATATGGCATAAGGCGTAATGCAGTCGAGTCACGTCATCACACACAGCAGGTCGCTAATTTTTCCTACCTTTTTATTTTTGCAAAAAACTTTTCCTCGACTGCAATGCGCTGCACAATTTTTTCCGAAAGTTTAAAATACGCTTTGTAAGCTTAAAGCCCTTTTGAGTGACAGAAGAAAAGGTACAGTCATCACACACAACACCGCCTGGAGCACGTTTCCTTTGGTAAACTTTATTATTTCGTGTTAAAAGTAAATAAACTTAGCTGTGCTAAGTGAAATACAAGAACAGGAGCAGCAGCTGAAGCGGGGAGTGGAGAGGAATGGGTCGCATGAAGGCACCTTTACATTGTTTGCCATTTGCGGTGGTGGCTCCCTCTCTCTCCCTCTCTGGCAGCTTTGTGTCAGCCAGTCCAAATTGAAATTGGACATTAGATGTCTCCACACACCCACAAGAAACAGCCAGCTGCTGACAACTTCAACAACACCCCGCACACTCATTGTGAATGACAACGCCCCTGGTACGTGATTTCATTTCCGTTTGGCGCTTTCCACTCGTAAGTTGAGTTGGACTCGGACTCGTTCTCTTTCTGCCAAAAAAAAAAATACACAAAACTGTGACTTACTGGAACTATACCCCCTGTGCAGGGTATGCATACAAGTGGAGGAGATCTGTTTAGCTGGTTGGCTGGCTTAGGTCTCCACCTATCAGAGAAGGGCTAGTAATACAACTTCCCACTAAATATGTATATTTTCAGCTTGTTCTTCCGACTTCCAAAAGGTTATTTGTCACCAGAACTAACATAAATCTTCAACTAAAATGTTAAAAGTTAAATGTGCCTAACAATGGCACAGCCATGGGCTTATCTCAAACGTTTTTTATAACATTTAAGTTGTGTAAATTGAATTAATTAGTTGGCTAAAAATAAGCTTCAGAAGAAGATAATTAACCAGAATTTTTCAGTAAGTTGGATATCATATTTATTGAAATAATTCTTCAGGTTTGACTTTGAACTATAATTTTCAAAATTTCCTTGGACATTCCTAATTAAGTCAAATAGTTCCAAAAAAGTTTCACAATTTTCTCCATACAAAATATAAACCCATAAAAGTGATCTTTTCATTAACTATGCAAGACACCCAATGAGTGACTTTAATCGGTGCTCCAGCAGGCTGAAAAACAAGACAATTTAATTTGCCACCAAAGCGTAATAATGTTTCTTAACTGGGCCAGTACAAAAACAAAAACAAACGGAAGCTATTGAAAACGCGTTTTGCCATGCAAATATATAAAACCAAATCATCAGGCCCAGGCTACAACATATGCTGATCAGCATTTACATACGAGAAAGATAAACAAATGCAGAAAACAACCAACAAGTTTTTTTTTTGTTCACCATGAATTTAAATTGTTTGCTTTCAAGTGGCCAACACCCCAAGCCCCAAGCCCCATGCCCGTGTAGCTGAAGAAGATCCATTAATAACTCTCAAAATACTTATGTACTTACGCGTTTGATCTATGGGACAGATTAAATAAATTTGCAGTTGCAATTTCCACACCTCTGCGACATGAAACAAACTTAAGTGTCGACTCAAATAAGGAAACAGTTTTATGATTCATAATTTAAGTTTAAATTGTGGGGAAAATAACCTTGAAATCATGAAGACTTCACACTGCCAGACCCATTTTTTATATCTTCTTCTTTGGCCAAAAACATAATTTTGCTTAAATGGAACTGGTTTTTAATTACTTAAACAAAGACTACAACAAATTGATGGCCAAGGGCTCGATTAGATCATAAAATTGTATATTTTATACGGTTTACAGTTGTAGCACACAAATTCGTGGGCGATAGAATATGAAAAAACAAGTCGACGTGGATATGCTCTGTGCTAGGGAATGGTAGCTAAATAAGTATTGAAGTTTATTATCTCTGAAACATCAAGTAAACTGAAAGCGAGCACCAGGCTCAATAATAAGTTTATTTAAACTAACTCAATGGACTGTTTGAAGCCCGAGTGCCAAAATTCCGAAGCCACACATCTTTATATCTAAGTTTCGAAAATATTTGATAAAATTGTTTTATAACTAATCGAATTTTTTGGATAATATTTCGACTGACAGAATTAGACTTGCAATTAATACATTTTTAGCAAGAAACATAAAAAAGGTTTACTTAAAATTAGTAAAATTTAAATTTGCACAAAAAAATATTAATAATTGAGAATCAAAGTATCAAAGTAAGTTCCTAACTCAATTCCAATGTGTTTTAATATAAAGGAAAATAAAAATCTTTAAATTAACTTAGCTTTTAGATAGAGCCCAAGTTGAGAAGGAACTTTTGAAGACGGATGCGAACTATATACTGTGAAATTTAGAGCATAAATAAATATTCAACAAGTTTTGAAAAATTTCCAATGAAAAGATTAAGTCCATGATGTCTTAAGACGTATAGTACAGAAAGCAGGGTAAAAAATTTGTGAACATTTTTTTGTTGGTTTTTTAAGATGGTTCCATGTGAACCTTGTGTACAGATGGACTTCGACGCGATTGCCTTGATACATGAATGCGGATAAAGTTTATGAAGAATAACTATGTATGTGAGATGCCGAATATTATTTATTGATTTATAATTTAGCACCCGGAGACCTATGGCTGGAACCAGGGTTCGTAAATATCAATAATTTTAATATCATTGACCATAAATTTCTACGCGAACAACTCCCTCAGTTTGGAAGCTATTGAGCTGAAATTTTGCACAGAGTCATCTTTTAGCTGAACACTGCACTTATGACGGAAAACATATCAATGCAGCCCAAAAACATCTAGCGATCAGCATCAGCAAATCCACTGAAGAGAGTTATTACTTAGTTTATGGCATCTATTTCAATTTTGAACGTCATGTACAAACCAGAGCGGTGGTCGAATTTTTATTTCAACCACTTTAGCATATAGCCCAAAAAAATTTCTAAGCGAAACAGCAAATGAAAAAAAAAAGGAAAAATAAATTTTTCTAGACCAGAAGAGGGCCTTAGCTTTGATTTTCTTAGTTATTTTAGAGGTAACTTTTATGAAAATAATGTAATAGCCTATTTCCACTATGATCACATATTTCGATATGTACATATTTTTTTTTAATATGATATGTTCATATTTTACAGTTTCGTAAATATGTGAATGGCAGCTGACAATTCAAATTTGAGCTATTATGCACTACATCTTTGCACTAAGTTCTATTGAGCTCAAAACAATAAATGCAGTTGAATTTGGTATGAGACATTATTTTATAATTATTGCTTAAATTCTTTCTCATATAATATTGACAAAAGACAAACAAATTACAAGTTTGATTTGTGTTTGCCAAATAAAATTAAAGAAAAAATTCCGAAAGACTCAACAATAAATAAAATAAGACAATATAATAGCTTCTATGTTTTACTTAACATTTTATTTTATAGTTTAAACATATTAGATTAAAATTCTATAGTGGCATTCTCCATGCGCTCCGAGCGAGCAGCCACCATAGCCTTTACTAACGATGTCATCTCGGCCTTGTCCAGTTTGCGTTTCTTCAGGCATACTGAATTCCCATGTGAGGCCAGTAAGCAACACGAGTCACATTACCTCAACACAGTTTGAGAAAGAGGATGATGGTTGCAATGACTTTATGGCTTTCATTTTGATAGAGCACCGTCTAAAACACGTTGCGTTTTTAGTTTAGTTTGTATAAAAAAGTCCCTACTTATCTTATATTTACTTGTATTTGTGCTTTAAATGTCCAATTTTTTTGCAAACATCTTTCCATTCAATTAATTTGGCAACCATCCTTCCAAATAAATGAGTATCCCGCGACAAAATTCTCCTCCCACAGATCCATGAGCATGACTTCATGGTAGTCCTTCCAAGACACTGACTTACGTTTTGAAGCCATTTGAAATCAAATTTATTAATATTAAATATAATATTATGAAACTCGCCCTTACCTTCAATTATCATTTCAAATTAATTTTAAATCAGGGTTGACTTTTTGTGACATCGATAACATCAGGGTTGATTTTTTTGTGACATCAATATGTCTAATATTTTCTAATATTTTCTTTTACAACACTGTTATCAATCGTGGCGAATGGACACATATTTTAAGAATGTACATTTTTTTTTCTATGGAAAAAATGTTACATAATTTTGGTTATGTGATAAAATGTGAGAATATGTACACATTTGCTATAGTGGAAATAGGCTATAAGAATAAGTCATAAATGTTTATACTAGTTTTCGGCCCATAACTGTTATAAGCGCAATAATATTAAAAAAGTGCAAATGTAGTAAATTTGAGAACACGGTGGTATATAAACAAGTAAGACTCGATCTAGCCATATTTGTCTGTCCGTCTGTCTGTCCGTAATTACAAACAGATCTCAGAGATGGTAAGAGATAGAGGATTGACATTTATGGGACTTAAACTTCTTACACTTGCAGGCAGATCTTTTTCTTACAAGAACTAGTTTTTCGACTGATCGTTTCTATGGCAGCTGTAAGCTATAGTCATCCGATTTTGACCAAACTTTGTAATATCGTGTGGGAGCATATAAAACATATACAAGCCAATATTGAGGACATTTCCATTAAAAACAAAAAAGTTTTTCTACCTACGACTACTTTTCAGACTCTCCTTTTGTATGACAGCTACACTATATAAATGTCCGATTTCGACCAAATTTGTTGGAATCATGGAAAATCATAGTAAACTAAGTAATTTAAAGTTTGGAGGCGTTTCCATTGAAAACAAAAAAGTTTTTCTCACTGAAACTAGTTTTTCGACCGATTGTTCCTATGACATCGATATGCTATACTCATCCGATCCGGCCGGTTCCGACATATGTGCAGCGTATATGTATCGTCTGTCTGTTCGTCTGTCTGTTTCTATGCTATCTCCTCTGTCATTTTTAAAGCTACCTTCACCAAACTTTGCACGAAGTCTTTTAGTAATTATACGTTGCACATTTATCGAAACCATCCGGATCGGATGACTAAAACTTATAGCTGTCATAAGAACGTTCGATCGAAAAACTAGTTTTATTGAGAAAAACTTTTTTGTTTTCAATGGGATTCCCATGATTCCAGTATTCGGGATTCTTTATCGATCCGCTGAATGAATTTTAAATATCGGTTGACCGATATTCGAGTTAAAAGAAAAACAAACAATTCTGGGCAGCACCGGTCTATTATTTTTAAAACTAATTAAACTATATTTAATCAAATTGAATGAGCTTTAACATGAATAAAAGATAAATTAATTCCATACACTAAAAAAAAAGCTATTTGAGTTAATGTGCTTAATGTAGCAATATTCATTAGCCACCCTATAGATAGAAGGTTCGTCTGCCAAAGGGTTGGTAAAAATCGGATGAACGATAGTCGAGCTATAAGAACATTGATGGGCACGTTGATGGGCAGCACTTCACACAACTTAACAAAAACTTTGGGAGGTAGAGAATATATTAAAGTCAGACTTGACCGACTTTCTTAGTTGTTTTAACTGGGGGTAAAAAGTAAAGAGTATCAGAATATTGCATAATTTTCATATTTAATTTAAAAAAAATGGTATTTTAAGAACCAGAATCAACATATGTTTTGGTTTTTCGTAGTCGATATTTAACTCAATCTACGTAGAAACAACTTTGGCTTGAATAGGTTAATTAATGTAGCTGCAGGAGCTAGAAATGTGAACAAACCTCGTGCAGCACACGTTTATGCAAATTTCTTCTAAACTTGATGTGATGTGTTGATGTGACAGTTGATGCTAAAATCTTAAGAGATTTCTGGGACACCCCCCATAGTGACCATTTTTCCCATGCTCTTAATTTTGCATAGAGGAAAAAATAATCATAAATATTTCCACTAAGAACAGTTCCCATTTCAAAAGCCTCTCGAGAGACAATACAGTTCACAGAAGGCTGTATAATTTGTGAATTAAAATTGTTCACAAATGCGATCATAAAATGCTCAAACATATCTCTAACCAGTTTCAATTTGTTTCACCAAAGATTGCAAATTTCCGGCTAAACACATGATAAATCGCATAAAGAATGCAAATGCCGTTAGCACTTCATGAGTAAACCGATATCATGTCAGTTTAATGCGAAATTATAATTAATATGTGATCGTATAAATTGTGTCTAACAAGCTGGAGGATTGAAAGCCAATTAACCAGAGTCTTACTTGGCCCCCAAAAGCAACAAAAAAGACAAAAAATTAAAAAATCATCCATATTCAATATTCAGATTTTACTCTCTACGTCAAGCGGCGCTGCTGCGTTGACGAGCCTCGTGGCTTTTTGGGCAGGTTTTTGCCACGAAGAACTTAGCATTGAGGTATAAATAGTTTGGCCAGCGCTCCACCCGAGACAGAAGCGTTTCGACACTTGAAGCAGCAAAATGGTGAGTTTCTAGGATGAAATCGAGCGATGGACGAAGGACTAAATATTTGATCTTTTACTGTAGAAATTCCTGATTGTGGCTGTTGCCTTTTTGGCTTATGCATCTGCTGATGTGGCTCATCTGGGTTATGACTATCAGGCCCCAGCTCCAGTGGCTCCTGTTTACCAGCCAGCCCCGGAACCTATCCACTACGAGGCACCCGCTCCGGCTCCAGTAAGCACCTACATTCCTCCAGCACCCGCACCAGTGGCTATTCCCGCCCCGGCTCCAGTGCAGACTTACATTCCACCCGCACCAGTCCACCATCATGTGCCTGCTCCAGTCGTCCATCACGCTCCTGCCCCAGTCGTACATCACGCTCCTGCCCCAGTCTACCATGCACCTGCTCCAGTCGTGCACCAGGCTCCTGCCCCAGTTCACTATGAAGCTCCCGCTCCAGTTGTCCATCACGCTCCTGCCCCAGTCTACCATGCACCTGCTCCAGTCGTTCATCACGCTCCTGCACCAGTTCACTACGAAGCTCCCGCTCCAGTTGTCCATCACGCTCCTGCCCCAGTTCACTACGAAGCTCCCGCTCCCGTAGAGATCCCAGCACCTGCTCCAGTCAACACTTATATCCCACCTGCACCAATTTCCATCCCTGAGCCCGTCCACCATGTGGCTCCTGCTCCTGCCCCAGTCTACCACTCTGCCCCTGCCCCCGCCCCTGTCTACCACTCTGCCCCTGCCCCCGCCCCTGTCTACCACTCTGCCCCTGCCCCCGCTCCCGTCTATCATGATAACCATCAGGTTCTGGAGGAGATTGAGCAGCCCGCTTCCGATGGCTACCGCTACAAGGCCGTGCGTCGTCGCGTCTTCCGTCATCGTTTCTAAGTCCCAAAGCAACTTAACGTTTCCTAACGAATTTCCCAAGGAATTTCAATCAAAAAAAAAAAACAAAAAAAAATCAAAAATAAATTTGTAAGAAAAAAAAAAGAATCTTTAAATTGTTTTTCCATTTATGCACTGAGAGAAAAACCAACAGGTTCTGCCTCGAACCTCTGACAGTCGGCCTTTTGTTTTTCCGAGTGTGGCAAATCACATGAGAAACCCACAAGAAAGTTGCAGCTCGCTTTAAGTTGGAAATTTATGGAAACCGAAACGAAGTAGGAAATCAGACGAAAAGGAGTTGCACAACCCAGCCACTACCCCCAAACGTTCTCCTCCTGGGACTTCTCCACATCCACATTTATCACAAAATTTATGGCCTGGAATGAGCTTTGATGATGTGGAAATTTTTTCTCGTTAGATTCAAAAGTTTTCGCCCACTCAAATCGATGAGCAGAGCATCGAACCAGGATTGGTCAGGACCGCCACTTGTGGCTGAGCTGCATTGGCAGCAAATTAACAAGAAAATGTCGCAGACAGCGTCGAACGATTTGATTAGGGAAATGTGCCGAGTCCTGGGAGTAAACAGCAATAAAATAGCCACAGAGTTCGAACTCGCACTAAATTTAATTACGTAATTAAAACAAATCAGTTTTCCACTTTTTTTCCGTTCTGGCTGCTGCTTGGTTTGTGCTGGCTTATTTTGTTAATTGCATTTTGGTCAAATATTGGCAGCTCAATTAAAATGAATTTAAATGCATTTTCCCACTTTGATGTGGCGAAAATATCTTTTTGGACAGGCAATTACAATTACAGCCAAAGACCACACAACTAATCAGCTGTGATTAGTTTTGTGGCCAGCGAATGGATATGAAATTGATTTGAGGGCAGTGTAGGATGTTCAATTAGACAGTCACCCTTTGCAAACAGATCGAGCTAGGGGTAAATTGTGGTCCTTAACTAGGGTAAGGAACTACAGTTATTAAACCAGTCAAGGAATGTTATTTCTAGTCTTTGTTCAGACAAAAGCAGGCAATATTACTTGCTTCATATTGTATACAGTTGCACCCTCCCTCAAGGGGCGTCGGTGGTGTAATGGTCAGCATAGTTGCCTTCCAAGCAGTTGATCCGGGTTCGATTCCCGGCCGACGCACAAGTAATTTTTTTTTAAATTATTTTATTTTTTCAGTACGTATAGGTTGGGTATTGTGGTTATTCATAGTGGAGTGAGGTGGAGATCAAGGATGGTTACCGCTCACACAAACACAATGTGAGCGCATGCCAGCATTCGATGCGGCAGATCAGAGCTTAGTTGCATCACTTTTTTAGGCCTCGCTCACTCTCACTTCAAAATATACTATTCCAAACCATTCTACGATTTTTAAGCGAAGATATATGGCTTACGCAGGCTCATTTCAAGGGGTCGATTTACAATATTTTTCTTTAGTTCCTTCTTCCTTAGTCTTGTCTTTAGCATGTAAATGTATAATCAGAATGGGGTTTAGATGCAGACACTTCAGAATTTAGATGCAGACACTTCAACAAGACATGTCTATCTGGTGGAGATTATAGATGTTTTAAATGGAAGTAATGTTGAAAATTGGTCAAAGCTTGCTAACTACGCAGAGCAAGCAATAGCTTATAGAAAAATCTTAATCGAAAACGTTTTAGTTTTGTTGTATTTCATTTTATGTTTACTCTTCATGTCTTTTTTTATTAATCAATATATGTAAGAAACCCTATGTCTTATGTTAAGATAAGACTGATGTTCTTCGGATATTCTCCGTGTTGTGAACGAAGTGGTATCTTGAGACGATCTTGGCAGCCATGTGTAGTACCAAAATAGGGAAGAGAAGAGGGGATGTGGCTGACGGTCATTACACCAAACCACTAAGGTTATATAAATATGTCTTTATGAATTTTGTTATTTGTAAGCAACTTTTGAAGAAATAAGCTAACAAAAGACTACTACTACTACTATCAATGAATTACTCAAACTAAGCTCAAAATTTGTTCTCTTCTTCTAGTTCCGATTAGAGATAAGCGAGTGTCGAATATTTTCAACACGACACGACATGTAACATAGAATATTGTAATGGCATATTTAAGACACGCACGATCAAATATCTTCTAAACACAGCACCACACGACACGATTTCTGTGGCCTAATTTTCTTCCATAGGTATATTTATTAAATTCTTGGCAGTTTTTAGATTTCCTTCTTAGCTTTTTATACCACAAAGAATATAAATTGAAACAAGGCAAATACACATTATCATATTTTTTTTTTAAAAAAAAAAGTTTTTTAAGAGAGAAAAATCACCCATTCTTCATTATCTTTCATATTCTCTTACACCGAGGGTTAAGCGACTTACATAGGTCAATTCATCTTTTAGTTCTTTCATTTTATGTTTCAGTTCGAAGACATTCCACGCCTTTTTTAGTTACATCTTCTCAATGCTTTGCAATTTACATGTCGCATTTTTTTATAAACCCAAAATTTTTTTTGAAAAAATATATATTTTTGAGATCGATTTCCCCGTAGGAATTTCTTCACCTGGTTGACGAGTTTCAATTCGCCCGTCAAACGTTTCAACACGTATTTATATCAACCATATTCTTGGATTTTCTTCAGCAAAATATTGTTGAAACATCAACAACGACAAGCTTCAAAGTAGCCAAAGGAATATATATATATTCCCAAATACTACCAAATACAACTTCTTTGAATATAATGTTTAATTTACTTTTAATTTACATAAATGGTTCAAACCTGAACCCTGGTTCAGCGACATTCTGAACCCGCTACGAGAACCCGAACACAAAAAACCCCGGAGTGAACCCCTCCTTAATTTTAGAAGGTTCGCAGCCCTGGTTGTAACGATGTAGCTCGCCGATTTGTCACATATGTATATTATTTTTTTCTGGGACACTTGGCTCTTCTGTTTGCTGTAATCGTTCACCCACCCAACGAGTAGACTTTGGTGATCGGATATGTATTCTTATTTATAACAATGTCTTCTTGGTGCTGGAGTTTGTGCCTAATGCAGTGCGTCAATCTGGTGGGATCGGGCCAGGCCGATCTGGTTCGACTTGTTGCTTATCAAGGGAGCCACCCCAGTGACCGGAAGCCGATTCGGAAATCCTACATCCGGAGCCAACCAAGGCCGATTTGAAAACTGCATCTTGA
The DNA here is from genome assembly GCA_018904265.1 of Lordiphosa collinella. Taxonomy (NCBI): domain Eukaryota; kingdom Metazoa; phylum Arthropoda; class Insecta; order Diptera; family Drosophilidae; genus Lordiphosa; species Lordiphosa collinella. The sequence goes on along the minus strand of JAEIFV010000430.1, from coordinate 45,393 downwards.
TCTCTTGGTGGAGAGCGCGTCGTAGCCGATTCGGAAACCGTACTATGGGTGTCCCAAAGATGAGCTGGTAGTTGGTACTTACTGGTCCAAGGTGTTAACTCGACAGATGCCGCGCGCGTCGTCTGCGCCGTCGATGACAATAATCGATAGACCTTGTTGCTCGATCGCTGTCATGGCGTCTAATTCGCAGCTGTTGTTATGGCGCGCATCGGCCTGTGATTTAAATTATTTGACTCATGAAATTATAATATGGGACTTCAGGTGATTTATTACATCTAGGACTTATTAATAATTATTATAATATTTTTAGATTGTCTACCGTTGCGAGCTCCTGGGACGTCGCAGTTTTCAAAATGGAATATCTTTTCTTGAAAAAATCGCAGAAATATTTCGAAAGTTTATTTTAAAGTAAAGATACATATGAATATGAATTTGATGCCCAAATTACTAAAAATCTTAAAGTGAAGGGACGAAATGAAAACGATGATATCACCCCAAATTTAGTCTAGTTATATAATTTGGTTTACTCATTTAAGATTCAAGATTGATTTAAACAATCCAACTTGCATATTTTCCGAAGTGCAATTTTCACTCAGTGCCTTTCATTCTGTGCGATCAAACTAATCCACTTCAGCGATTAGTGGGAAACAATCTAGGATGCATCTACATCGGGCAATTTTCAGCCTCATTGCATTTCGCTCAGCGGACAGAAAATAAAAATGGAATCCAAACAATTGACAGTTGGTTGCATTTTCAACCGCACTTAATTAGCAGTTAATGAGGCCTGATTAACACGCATTATGACCGAAAAACTCCAACCCCAGAAGCCAACCAACCAACCGACCAGCTCCGGCACCTGTCGCAATGTGTAATCAATGCTTTTAGGCGCGTTGGATTACAAAATAATCAGGCGAGTGGCCAGCCCAAAAGTATGCAACAGCGAACAGCGAAAAAAAATACTGAAATATGTATAAATAAAAATTGAAGTCTGCATTTCGTAGGCTTACAACCTTAAATCGAAGGGAGCAAACAGAGGGAAAATTGACAGTATCAACGTAATTATATCGCCCCCTGGTGTTGGCCGAGTGGAGGTGAAACTGGTAGCTGAAATATGCAAACGTTGACTGCCTCCATTTATTTTTACTGTTACTGCATATTGGGCCACCGACCGAGGGAAAGGAAAAAAGGTAGAGCCAGGCGCGAAAATAATCGTTATCCTGGACAGGTGGTTCGATGACGCAGTCGTTGCCTCGCCGCCAGTTGCACTTCATTTGCAGCATTAATTTGTCGCCCGTTGATTTATCTGGCAAAAATATATACACACACACACACACACACTCACCCTCACACCCGGTCAGGCGCGTTGGTCGAATGAATTTATGAGTTGGGCAACGGCAACGTCGACGGATGGCATTAAAAATGTTTTAAAATCGATTGTTAAGCGTTGTCAGCTGTTGAAGTTGGTCATGTCAAAATACTCCACAAAACAATGGTTTTTTTTCTGCATTTTGAATATATTTTGAATACAATTTTTGCACCAAATAATGCAAAATAGTTGTGCAAATTTGAATTGGAAATTTGTTGGTCAAATCAGAGTATATTTTAGTCCAACAGTGAAGAGAGCTTTAGCCTTGAGTTCAGAGGGTCAGTGAACTTTGATTAAAGATAAAGATAATTTTATTTGTACAAAATATAAGAAAGGAGCGTGAATTGCCTTAAAACATTTTAGGAAATATGAACAGCTCCATTTCTTCTTTCACTTTTAAAGCCACCTAAAAACACAATTCTAGTTTGTTTTCAGCACTTCAATAAATATTTCTTTCAAAGCCATTTCACAAAATGCGATTTTTCACTCCCACTCTTTGTTCTCCATTAACACCCATACAACTAAATTACGTATACGCAGCATTGCATGACCGCCAATCGAGTTTTCTCTGAAAAAAAAAGAACAAACAAAAACTACATATGCAGTTTCGCTTTATTGGCGCTACCAAAATAATGGAATTGTCAAAATAAAAAGGGGGCTAAGTGCTGGTGACGTCTTTTGCCTTTGTTTTTTTGTCCGACGCCCAACTGTCTCCAGTCTGATTTTTGGCAAATTGCGTAAAACTTATTCATTAGCAATTTGTGTAATTAAACCAGCGTCCTTCAGCCCTAAGGCACCCACTCGAGTTCAGAGTCCACAAATTGGCGACGGTCTAGCTGGCGTCATATTCAACTTTTGACCTGAACGACACAAATTTATGCATGTACAACAACTGACCAAATAGGCCCACTACTCAGACACCTTATCAAAGCTAATCAAGCGGATTAATGAGTCGAGAAAAAAAAACTTGAACTTGCCCACCGTCGGAAATGGCAACAAAACAGAATGCTGCTCAGTCGGTAGTTCAATTCGATACACTAAAGCCTAAATGTTTTTTATGCAAATGATGTTTTAACAATGACAAAACCAACAAGTACGTGGGGCAAACAAAGAGGCTTGAGCTATGACGACCGTTAGAGACGCTGTGAGAGAAGAGTTCTGTGAACATATAGTAAAGTAGCAGAGTTGTTGACCTTGGGACCTGGGAACTATATAACTCTAGATGGATTAATGTGAACCACCCCCCAAACGGGAGGATCACATGTGTAAGTATACAAGAAATTCTAGGTAACTAGCCAAAAATTGTATAAAAAGAGACCAAAATCCGAATGAATAATCTTTGATTCCATAAATACCATTCTTAACTTGAGTTTTAAGTCTTACAAATGGATCATTTACCCCACGTTATTCCGACCATACACTCAGAGAATAAATAGAGAAATTCATACTTTTATCAAGAACTAGCTTAATACCCGGTGTCGCCCGGGTCAAATCTACATTAAGATTTGAACTCGTCCAACCTTGTTCAAACCGAATTTCAAATAGGGAAAATATCAAACTTTATATTTCCAACCCACACACCAAATTTACCGTTTATAGGGTAAGTCAATTTTGAAATTTGGTAAACGTCTAACGCTCACACTATAAGCCTTCAGACCACTTTTCCAGTCAAATTGGATTGGTTCAAAGCTGGGAGAATGTCTAACTTCATTTCATTTCATTTCAAATATTTGGTTCTTGGCTTAACTTCAGAGATATGGCTCAAAGCCACATTTGAACCGGTTCCATTTTTACACAGTTTCTTACCCGGTTCTGAGCCAGCCAAATATACAACTTCACATTTTTAACCCACCGTCCAACTATGTATCAATTTCCTAACCTAAAAAGCTTTTGAGATATGGCTCTGAACCAGTGATGAACCGGGTTTGAGCCAGTCAAATATTCGACTACACATATTCAGCCTACTGACCAAATTTCAAGTTCTTAGCTAAGACAACTTCTGAGATATGGCTCTGAACCACTTTTATGCCGATTCGAAAACGGTTTTAAGCCATTAAAATATCCATCTTTATAATACAAACCTATATACCATATTTCAAGCTCGTAGCTTCAATAGCCGGCTCGAAGAATACACAACACCACAAAGCAGCAGCAGTCTTTGCATGTCAAGCATAACTGGTTGGGGATTCCAAAGCAGCATGAGTGCAACAATCGATGGCGCTCTCCTCTTGGTAGTTTCCCAACACACCCCTTTCCCATAAAAAATGAAATTGTGAGAGCGGACCTAAGGCAATTCTCACAAATATGCTTGCTCTCCTCTCTCAGTTTCTTTACCTCAGTCCATTATCCTAAAATCACTAAACTGAGAACGAATTATGCAGAGATGCAAGCCACTCGAAAATAAGTACTGGTTCGGTTCAGTGGTTCACAAAGTTTTTGGATTTATTATATGGTTTTTGGGGCTAACTGAACCACGGTTTCGATTCGGTTCATAAAGGCTTATTATGAAATACAGCCGAACTTTTATATTTTGAGACTTCCAGATAACAAAAATAAAACAAAACTTCGTTGTACAGAAGTTCGTAATAGAGAAGTTCGACTGTATTATGTTATCTGTCGTAATGTGACTTTTCCCATACTATGGAAATTGAATTCCTATAAACCATTTGAGTATCTTTAAGATCCTTATAAGAACGTCAATGTGGTATTCGGTTCGGTTCAGCATTTCTGAAAGGAAGCCGGTTCTGTTTGCGGTTCGGTTCACCAGCTGGAAAAAGCGGGTCGGTTCGGTTTGATTCGGTTCAGTTCAGAACCGGCTTACATCCCTGGAATTTAGCTCGATTTCAAGAGCGAATTTCTTGAAATTTCAAGAACGAATAGATTTTTTAAACTCTGTACCAAAGGTACACAGAGTATATTAAGTTTGTGCAAAAGTATATATATTCTTGATCAGCATCAACAGCCGAGTCGATACAGCCATGTCCGTCTGTCTGTCCGTCTGTCTGTATGAACACCTAGATCTCGGAGACTAGAGGAGCTAGAGCCACCAAATTTGGTATGTAGACTCCTATTGTCCCTATGCAAATCAAGTTTATTTCAAATTTTGGCCACGCCCTTTTCAGCCCCCACTATAAAAAATGTTGAATAACTCTAACAATTTTGAAGATACAGTGTAGTGCATGTGCCTAATATTTACAATCTATGAATGTTTCATAAATATCGGATAATAAACGACAAAGTTATAAAAGTTATAAAAAAATTGCATACTTTTTGGCGCCACCTGCTCTGTTTGCTTACATAATGTTGAAATGTTCTTATTAAAGTTAATGCTCTGTTAATGGAAGCTTTAGAAGAAGAGCATTTTTATCAATTCGTAAAAATTTGTCGAAAATAGGGTACAAATTTGATTGTCTTAAAATGTTATGAGCCCAAAGCACGCAAACCAAATTTTCTACACATTGTTCAAGCAAAGTTAGCCCGAAATTGAAAATGTTTCCGCAAAACAAATTTGGAGTTCCCTCTTACGCAAATATTTGCTTTAAAAAATTTGCGCTAATATTTCCCCTCTGTAAATTACATGTGTTTGTGCTCAAACTGTTTGGTGCAAATTTTATTTCACATTTTTTGCTCAATCTGTTTAATTGACAAGTTAAGTAGGCCGATTCGTTTGAGCAAATATTTTGATTTTGTTGGAACAGCTCAACAAGGTAAGCTCAACAGCTCAACAAGGCAAAGGTACTTATTATTATTTTATGCTGCGGAGCTGCATATTTAAGGTCACTGGAGCAAAAACAAAAGAAAAGAAAAATCAATATATTATCTAAAATTTAAAAAAATAATTGTTTTCATTTGTGTCTTGTTGGACAACCACATTCTCAATGCGATCTCGGGGACATGTCGAGCGATGGTTACAATGTGGGTTTTGTTCAGTGGATATAAGTAGCGGCTTCTGCAGTGTATCTTTCGCATAATACCATTAGCAAGATTATGCCTTAGAATTGAACTCACAGTTCACCGAGTTTTTTTTCAGACATATCATATGAGAATTCAGACAAGTACAGCTCAAAAATATACAATTATCCGAAATTAGACAATTATTTTCCATCCTTAGCGTCAGATTTTTTAAATAAGTTCATTCAGCTTACAACCCGAGTTTCCATTTGATGCTAAAAGAAAAAATTTCTTCCCAATTTCTGTCAAAGCAAACAACCTTGTGAATTTTGATGAAATTAGATAAAAGAGAGCCGAACTGAATGTTTCTAACTAAAGGAAGATAATGCTGAAAAATATATCTCTTAATCGTCGAGGAATAATTAAGAATAGCTGACTCATCAAACCTGACAATTTTACCATATTTTGCTGTTGGTATTTTTGAGGCATATTTTGTGGTACTAAGCAACGAGAGCCCAGCAACCCCACCACATACCCTACCAATGCGTTGTCTGTTGACCATATTCAATTCTGGTTTCTGGCATATTTTGAAGCTCATAATTTCCGCAGACTTCTAATGTTATTTTTTGTTTTGTTTGTTTCTCTTTTAGATTTGGTCACCGCTCTCAAGATTTCATATAAATACGCCTGATTTGTTCTGACCCGATTATACTAGAGACTCAAGTGTGCCAAGTAACATCCAACAAAATGGTTAGTATCTCTTTACATTAAACTCCAACAGCAAACTAATCCCTGCTCGTTCTTTAGAAACTTCTTGTGGTTGCCTTTGCTTTGCTGGCCATTGCCCATGCCGATGTTTCCCATCTGTCGGGTTACAATTATGCTCCTGCTCCCGCCCCGGCTCCAGCGCCTGTTAAAGTGGCTCCTGCCCCAGTCAACACTTACATTCCACCAGCAGCTCCAGCTCCGGCACCCATTGAAGTGCCTGCACCCGCTCCAGCTCCCGTGAAAGTGGCTCCTGCTCCAGTCAATCAGTACATTCCGCCCGCAGCTCCCGCTCCAGTGCATGTTGAAGTGCCCGCCCCAGCTCCCGCTCCAGTGGCTGTGAAAGCACCCGTCAATCAGTATATTCCACCAGCTGCCCCCGCTCCAGCTCCCGTACGAGTGGCTCCCGCACCCGCACCAGCACCAGCACCTGCACCTGTGCTTGAACAGATCGAGCCCGTGGCTGCTGATGGCTATCGTTACAAGACCGTTCGTCGTCGTGTGATCCGTCGTCGTTATTAGGAAGAAGGATTTAAAGTTCTTGGAATAAAACTAAATGCTTAAGGATTTTTTATTGTTTATTTGTCTTGTCTTAGGTAGACTAAAACACTAAAGCAGTGTGAGTTATTGTTAGAGATTCCTCAAATTTTTCTGTTGTAGCTTTATGAATTGTGCGAAGTTAAACTTTCATATAAGATTACGATACAGGATATAGGTGAAATTTAAGAAATCCACAACTATGAATGGAAAATTATGCATCTGTATATAAGTGTGGAACTTGAGGTGCAACTTGTACGCGCGAGTCCCAGTCTAAATTGCTGCCCACCCAACCGACCATAGGAAGCTGCTTAAAGTAAAGTGCGACTAGAAAAAGCAAAGAACTGGAACTTATGGCAGAAAATGAATCCTCCGATATAGAGGTATTTTAATCAGGGGCCATTTGGCATTCAACTCAGCTGAGTCGAGTTCAGCATCATTTCTTGGTCCAGAGTTAAACTCTATGGTTAAGAGAGCTCCAGCAGAATAGGTTGATAAACGGATATAGTCGGATAAAGGGTGATTTTATTAGCAGCTTTTGGATTCGGCACTGCCGAAGTTTTAATACCTTTGCAAATGCTCGCTTTGATATAATGATCTCGGCTAAATTCGGTTCTATTTAAAAGCATATATTATTATTGATGTGCAAATTAAACAACTGTACCATTGAAGAAATATGAAAAAAAAAATTTTTTTACTTTGACCCATTTTCAGACCGATTGTTCGTATGGGAGCTATAAGCTATAGTCACCCGATTTTGACAAAACTTTGTTAAGTTATGTGAAAGCATATAAAATAATCAAATAACAAACTTTAAAACATTAAAAACAAAAAAGTTTTTCCAATCAAGACCACTTTTTAGACCTATCTTTTGTATGGAAGCTTTACCAAATAGTTGTCCGACTTTCACCAAACTTGGTAAAACTATGAAAAAACATAGAAAATCAATAGATACAAAGTTTTGAAAACAAAAAAGTTTTTCCTACTAAAACTAGTTTTTCGACCGATCGTTCCTATGGGAGATAAGATAAAGTCATCCGATCCGGTCGGTTCCGACATATTAGCAATAGAAAGATGAATCTGTGCAAAATTTCAGCTCGATAGCTTAAAAACTGAGGGACTAGTTTTTCTCTCTAATTCTAGTTTTTCGACCGATCGTTTCTATGACAGCTATACACTCAGGGAAAAAACGCATAGTAAAATCTATAACAATCATATTTGATTTAACTATGCCTATTTCGTATTAAAATTAATTAAAAAGCATGTTGAGTTGACTAAAATCATATTTGAACGGCAAAATTCAGTTACCTCTTTTATATTCCCAAAGCATGGAATTCCAACTTGAGAATTACAAGGGGCCATACAAGCGACAACATGCCGGAAATATATCGTAGTTTACTTCAAGGCAATTCAATATAAGTAGAATTTTAGCCGTGTGACAACCATCATGTGCGATAGTGCAACTGGTAAAGTCGGCATGCCAATCGTGTTCAAGTGCAAAGGTCCCCGAGTTCGAGTCCCCCACAGAGTAAGTAGACATTTATAAACATTCATTTAATTTATATAATTCTTAGTTTTTCAGAACCAAATCTAATAGAATTCTTCTGCTCTTGGATCATTACAAAATAAATTGAGTCTAGACTGGCTTGTAAAATTTTTACATAAAAAAAAATTTTAACTACATCCAATATTAAATTTAACTATTTCCAATATTTAATTTGAAGTGTTCACTCTTTAGATATACGAATTCCATATTTAACGCTAAATCAATGGTGAAAATAGTAAAATCAACGTGTAAATATTAAAATATCAGTGTTTTTTTCCCTGAGTGTATGCTATAGTCGTCCGATCCGGCCGGTTTTCATACTTGTGCAGCGTATTTGTACTACAAGACTTCGTGTACTTAGTGTATACTCCACCTCGAATTGTAGCTTCTGCTGGATGTTCTGCGTCAGTTACTCTTACTAATGTTGCTGAGTTAACCGCTACTGATCCTGCTAGACCTTATGTCTCTTCTACTTCAATCTTCCCTTAGTCTCTTGGGTCCCTTCTCCTGATTCCGAACTTTTTCTACCTTCTTGTCAGCATTGCTTTTTGGACATCATGCTTGGCTTATCTTTACTTCAAGCTGATTTGTTTGGTCGTATGCTGGATCTACTGATAGTCCGTGAGCTTCTGTTTCCTTTGCATCTCCGATTTCTTGTCCTAAAGACAATTATCATCCCACATTGGAACTTAATTTGGATCTTCCAAGCAGAACTGAGGTGGTTGAGCCAACTAAGGCAGTGCTCAGGCGATGCTATAAGAAAACAGACTACATACGAGGGCGGTCCCAGAAAACCGCCTAACTACTAAACACAAAAATGTATCATTTTTTTTTATTTTTCAGCATAGGATCCTTTTATGTCGATACACTTTTCCCAGCGATGTTCAATAGCTTCGATACCTTTTTTATAATAAGAACTGTGAAGCTCTTCAAAATAGGCATAAACCTCGGACTCCACCTCTTCATTGTTGCCAAATCTTTTTCCTCCGAGCCATTTTTTCAAGTTTGGAAATAAGAAATAATCAGAGGGTGCCAAGTCTGGCGAATAAGAGGCGTGAGGTAGCAATTCAAATTTTAGTTCATTCATTTTAGCCATTGCAACGGCAACATCCTCACGACGCTGTTTTTGTTCTGAAGTCAGCAAACGCGGCACCCATCTTGCGCATAACTTTTTCATGTCCAATTTTTCGGTCAATATGCGATGTACAGCACTTTTTGAAATGCCTACACATTCAGCTAACTCACAAACTTTCAATCGCCGGTCACTCAATACACATTTTTTAATTTTGGCCACCATTTCTGAAGTGGTCACCTCATTTGGACGCCCATTACGATGTTCATCTTCGCAGCTCAAACGACCTCGCTTAAACTCAGCCACCCAATATTTTATTGTTTTAAACGAGGGAGCAGAATTACGTAAGGTAGAATCCAGCTCCTTTTTAATATTGGTTGAACTAAGACCTTTTATATGAAAGTATTGTATCACATAACGATGACCAATTTTGTCCATGTTTGCAAATCAATAACAAGCGTTCTCTATATCAAATCGACCAAAAAAAACTGTGCAAGGTAATGGCACCAAACTTCAAATAGTCGGTACTTCCCCTTTTTAATATTTTTTGTGAACATTTTCCAACACTACTGTGCTAGGTCGGCCATTTCTGGGACGGCCCTCGTAACTCTCCCCTATTTTTTAAATACAAAAAATAGTAAGAAAATACAAAAAAAAAAATAGGAGATGGGATAAGTCAAATTGCGCGGCATACTTAATATGAATTGCTAGTGATATTAGAGCAAGACTTCTGAGTAGGCTGTCATCGTGTGTGGCTCTGGTGTGTGATTGGATGTCAAAGGGAATGACTGGACGAGAAGTATCGAGAGAAAACACAAGCAGAGACTCACTGCGCTCCGTGAATTGTAGGAAGCATATAAGTCGGTAAAGTCTAATAAGCTGAATGTCTTCGACCCCGATATATACATTATAAAAGCTTACTTCAAAATGATTGCAATTGAAAATACAAATAAAACGGACACCGACAGTTTTACACTTAGTGCCGCACAGTTGTCTGCCAAGAGTTCTCAGTTCTATGAGCAGCCACTAAATTGGCAAGCCCAAAATATATGCACAGCCCGGGATCCCATCAATGCCAGTCTAAAAACTCAGGCAGAATTAAGACCGATGTTACAGAAGGGAACACATATCAAATTATTTATAAAAATTATGTGAAATACAGAAAATAACGCAGGAGCTGGTCTGAAGTATCCGAAAGCAGAGGCCAGACTGAATTAACTTTTGATGAGACGGAGAACTATGAAGTTAAATGTATGGATTGGCCTACTAGATTTTATTTGTTAAGTGAATTAGATGGCCTAATATGATTAATTCATTAATGTGTCAAAAATTTACATAGTTTTTGTGCCATAACTTCTAAAAGCCATAACTCAAAGGAAGGCAGGAACTCTCCTGTGGTTATGGGGGCGTATTTAGTGAAGTAAAATTGCTGATCGGTTCAACATGGCAATCGCAGTGCGATCCTGGCTTCGAATTTCTGCGACTTCCTCGATACTATTACCGCCAGAGATCAAATCGTCTACATAAAAATGGGTACGAACGATCTTTGAAGCTACAGGGAACTCGGCTTTCTCATCCAAGGCTAGATGCTGCAAAGCACGAATTGCTAAAAATGCCGCAGGCTTTGTTCCATATGTCATGGTGTCTAAAGAATATCCTTGATTTCTTCATTGGGGTTGTGTCACCATAGGATGCATTGAAGATACTGATCTGGGAATGTTACCAGAACACAGCGATACATCTTACAGATATCCCCGCACAATGCAACCTTGAAAAATATTGGCAAAATGGCGATATTGGTTGCACATCCACCGACATTGAGATTTGACAGTTTGTATTTGGTCAGGTGTGTAATTTGGTGCTCTTTGCTTACGTCTGGCAACAATGTTATTCTTTTTCAGCACTACTGATGTGTTGTTGGCTGCAATTAAATTTTATGGCTGCATCTTGACGTTGACTTATGTTGTCTTTGTTGTTAAGAAGTTGGGTTAGCTTTCTGACAGCTTGGCCGGTCATAATGTTTGGTTTCCGACCACTTCCAACTTCTCTTTTTATTATTTTTCGTTGCCAAATACTATAAAAAGAGCGTTTGGACTTGCCCCCTTGGGTAAAATGGTTTACTGTAAACACTTTACCTTTGTCAGCGAGCATTTCGTAGAATTTTACAACGCAATCGCGAAGACGTTCTTGCTCGGGCGGCATGATGGCGACTACTTGTCAAAATTTTTGTCAGGGGGGCATGAAAACGTGTTGACAGGAGAACAATGAGAATGAAATGTCATCCCCAAAGCTTTTGTGTATAGCTCAGCTAAGGGCGCGCTCTCTCAAAGATTTTGTGCAGATTTTTAGTAGTCAACCGTTACGTTCGACTTTGCATAATGACGTTGAGAAGCACGCAAAGCTTCGTCAAAATAGGAAAGAACCTCTCCGAGCCTTTCGATACCAGAAGAGGTTTTAGGCAGCGTGTCACTTCTTTGATCTGCTGATGGAGTATAAACTGCGCCAGTGCCCAAATGATAACAGATCGGGTTATATATCTATAGAAATCGCTTCTTGGTTTCGATTTAAGTACTAAAATTTATTTCAATTGTTTTAGAATTGCTTTAACAAAATCCTCTATCACATTAGTCAACAAATTGAATTCCTTGGAACTCATCGGCTTAGTTGCGATGACGGAAGACACGACGACGCACAGTCTTGTAACGATAACCGTCCTGGGCAGGCTGTTCAATCTCCTCGATCACGGGTTCCTCGGCAGCGGGTGGTATGTAGGAGGGTGCGGGTGCAGCGGGAGGAATATAAGTTTCCACGGGGGCCGGTGCGGGTGCGGGGGGAATGTAGGTGTTTTTGGGTGCTGGTGGTGGTGGTGGTGGTGGGTGGAATGTAGGCCTTAGCCGGAGCTGCTGGTGGTGGTATGTAGGTGTTCTTGGGTGCTGGTGGTGGGGGTGGAGGAGGTGGGGGAATATAGGAATTCTTGGGAGCGGGTGGTGGTGGTATGTAGGTGTTCTTAGGAGCTGGTGGCGGTGGTGGTGGTGGTGGTGGTATATACGCCTTGGCCGGTGCCGCTGGTGCTGGCTGAGGATAATCATAACCCGAATTTAACTCCGACACATCCGCATAGGCGCAGGCCACCAAGGCTAGGCAAATGATGAAGGATTTCTGTGGATGTTCAAAAAGCTTAGTCCTGTACTTGCTGCTGATCCTGCTATTCACCTACCATGTTGTTGCTGCTGCTATCACAAATCGATTTGTGCTGTCCAACTGGGTACAAGTCTTGGGTTTTTATAGCTCATTCTCATTGTTTTGGTCTTTGGGTCAGCTAGAGCAATTAATTGCACGTTGCCCTCAGCTGCCATGTCGGAAGAGATCGACCCAATGCCAAAGTGGTTTGGCTGGTCTCTGCCGCCTGCATTGAAAAATTGCTTTGCGTTTTGCTTTGACTTTGGTTAGTTTTTTTTAATTAGATCAAAAACAAATAAGTTGGTTGAAGATTTCCATATGAATGTCGTGGTTGTTGTTGCTGCTTTTGTTGTGTGCTGTGAGCTCTTGATAAATGCTCGTGGGTCACACGCACAATTATCTTTTTCCTTTGTTTTATTAACTTGAGCTTTTTTGTTTCTTTTGGTTTTTGTATTTCTAATGCTGATTTATGTTTGCCAAATTATCTATAATCCAGCCTATGGCGTTGTTTCAAGCTTATGTTAAAATCAATTTTGTTTCTGATTTTAATGAATGCGCCAAGAACTTCTCGGGACTTGTACATGAAATTAACTTTAAATGGAATTTGTTTCTGTTTAAGCTCGGGAATCGCTTAGATTTGATGGTTAGGAATTTATTTTAAGACTCTGTGAAATTATAAAGTGCCACACCCACTTTTTTTGAGCGTCACTGGTCTCAACTTTATGCAAGCCATGCATGGAAACCGTTAGCATATGTAAGTGGGCAAAGTAATGAGGTAAATCCTGCGTTAGTAGAGGGATGGTAGGTCCAATAACCTGTTTTTGAATGGTTCTGTAATTTTGGGTAGTGTGGAGACCAAAAACACGAAACATACTCAAGTGTATAGACATACCATAGAATGTTCAAAAAAGTGAGTGTCAGTCAAAATTTTAGGCTGGACCAACGATTTTGCATTTGTGAACTGTTTGGTCTTTTCAGTATAGTTCGCCCAAACATTCACTTTGTGTTTCCAGAGGAGTTCAGTCAGACCAGAGAGACATACAGTTAAAATGCTTTAGACCATTTTTCTATAAGGCCAAGAACACTTAAAGCTTAATTTGCAATGACCAATATATGAATACTAATGAATCAAATACTCCAAAGAGAATTCTTACAAATAGTCGTAAAAGTACACAGAGGGAAAAAACCAAAAGCATTGTACTCAAAATGAGCTCATTCGGTCACAAAAACTAATCATGAACCGATTTTCTCACTTTAAGAACACTTTCTCACTTCAACAACTTTTTTTTGAGAACGGAAAATCTTGATGTGAGTTGATATGATCCGTTTTTAAGAACATTTTAAATTTACCAAAAAAATTTGAGGTCCAGGTCCGCCGTCCAGATCCACACCGTCCAGGTCACCACCGCGTAGGTCCCCCGTAAGGTTCAACCACCACAGGTTCGGTCCGCCGTCAGGTCCACTGTCCAGGTCCGGATCCACTGTACAGGTCCTCACTGTCCAGGTCAGTCCGCGGACCCCCACCACGTTTTTATTAATAAAAATATTTTGGCGGATAACTGGGAGTAGAGTCAGATCGGCGCGCGCACACCGGCCGTGACGCGTCGTGACGTTAATCCGTCGAGCGCTCTATTCTATACTTCGGTGTGTGTGAGTAAGTGATTCTCTTCGAACACGCATTGCTCAAATATTGAGAGAACTCGTTCTATTTGAGTGAAGAAATCTTATTTTCGAAAGTTTTAATGTACACTACAAGAGCTCTATTATTTAAATAAGTTGATCGAAGTAGTTGTAAGCCGTTTTAAAGTCAAGGATTGATTATCATTCAATAATCAACAGAAATCAGCAAAGATTGTGTACATTTGGACAGCAGGTTTAGTTACTCAGACAGACTGTTTTGAAGGCCTCCCGGCAACCACTCATCAGTGAGCTTCAAACGCTGACACTATCACGCCGTTGGCAAATATGTAATGGGATCTGGCATTCTTACAGTTCTCAATCTCCAAATTTCCGCTTAGCTTAAATTAATAGGTATTTACCAACACCTTGATGGTGACAGTGTTTGAAGCTCACTGATGAAATGAGGCCGGAATTTTTGGAAAATGGATTTTGTTACCTAAAAGTTTAGGCTGAAATTAAATTTTCAGGCAATAAATTCCTACAATATAGCCCATTTTACCTAAAAAACTAATATTGGTAGGGTAAGGTTAGTATTCTGCCCAGAATCCCTGCGTTTTGCCGCCCATGTAAAGTTTCTTTAACTTTGCCAACAACATTTATATAATGTCATTAAAACCAATAGCCATCTGCCACCAAACTATGTTTGTTTGCTCCGATACTTGCTTTTGTTATATTTCTCTCCTTGCGAGTTCTATATTTAGACATTACAGCTGCGCAGTCGCTCTCACAAGCTCATTAGAATTAGAACATTTGAAAAAATCAGGCGAGCTTCTAAAATCCTAAGATTCCTAAAATTCGCGCGCCGTTTTAATGTCATTTGGTTGGTTTTAGCTTGGCCAATTGGGAATGCAAACCAGTATCTCCACAGTAAGGTAAGGTAAGAAACGTTTATGTAGCTTTACTACGTCACATTTACTTTTCTCATTTCATTTATCTCCACAGTAAGGTAAGGAAAGGTGATAAGGTAAGGTGGTAAGGTAAGGTAAGGTAAGTAAGGTAAGTTAAGGTAAGGTAAGGTACGTTTATGTAACTTTAATACATGTCACGTTTACTATTCTCATTTCATTTATCTCCACAGTAAGGTAAGGTAAGGTAAGATAAGGTATGGTAAGGTAAGGAATAGTAATAAGGTATGGTAAGGATAAGGTAAGGTAATAAGGTTAGGTAAGGTAAGGTCAGTTAAGGTCAGGTAATGTCAGGTAAGGTAAGGTACGTTTGTGTAGCTTTACTACATGTCACTTTTCCTTTTTCTCATTTCATTTATCTCCACAGTAAGATAAGGTAAGGTCAGGTAAGGTAAGGTAAGGTACGTTTATGTAGCTTTACTACATGTCAAGTTTACTTTTCTCATTTCATTTACCTCCACAGTAAGGTAGGGTAAGGTAAGTTAAGATAAGGTAAGGTATGGTAAGGAAAGGTAAGGTAAGGTACGTTTATGTAGCTTTACTACATGTCACGCTTACTTTTCTCATTTCTACATGCGACATGTAGATTTTCCACCTGCCACGTTTAGGGCCCAGCTCATACAAAAAGCAAAAAAATACCACTTACATATCTATAAGAGAAATTTAAAATACGTTAGGGAAATCTAAACGACTTCAACTAGTATGAGAAGAAAGTTAGTGTGAAAAAACAGAACATAAAAATAAAAAAATAGACGAGGAATGCTGAAAAGTAAAATGGTTCGTAGACAAATGGAAAGGATACATGACAAAAAAAAATCAGCGTTTTTTCAAAGAATTTCTACATTTTTCAATTGAACAATCTAAATACCTCACGGAAATTTAGATTTTCTACATTAACGTTCAGATATTGAAAACCTACCTGAAATTTTAAACGAAGACTAGCTCAAAATCAGCACAGAAAAGTTATATATTTCATTTAGAAAACGGTTTTCCACACGTGATATATAGGTTTTCAAAAGAATTGTTAAGGATTTCAAAAGCTGAATGCTATATTTAGAAAATCTACCCCAAATGTGTAGCTCATCGTCGCTTCCCTTTATAACTGTGATCTGCGGCAATGCCGCGCGCGTGTTTGACAGTCGTATGGGCTAAGATGCCGGCAATTTTATCTGAATTCCCGAGACAAGATAAGTAAGTTGTGAGTTTGAATCCCAGACAAGTTAAGTGAAAAAAATTTAGTTGTTCGCTTATCAGAAGGAACACCCTGCCCTCTTTGTGCCCATTTCACCCCACACTACCCTCCTCCGCACATTCCATTGTGTAAATGGTATTGTGTAAGTAGCGTTTTTTCTTTGTTTAACATGGGCAGCGCCGTAACCGTAAAAATGAGAAAGCTAAACGTGGCATGTAGAAAAGCTACACAAACGTACATATTTTATTTTCTCTGTGTACTCGCAATGAAATGAATAGTTTTCAAAAGTACTTTCTTCTTTTTATTCGGTCACTCACTTTGGCTACAAATCGTAGAAAAACTTATTCGAAACGGCCGCCTTGTGTCTTCCATCAACGCCGAAGTCTTCCTGGCCACTCATCGATCGCAGAGCGCACCTTATGCATTGGCAAGTGGTGCACAAGGACGCGCTTTAAACACTCAATATTTGGATGTTGAGTAGAGCAAGCTATAGCCTCGAGAACGGACGACAGTTTGTAGTCCAATGGATTCAGATCTGGGCTACCAGCAGAACAATGATCCGTAGAAATAATGTTTGGTACTAGGTTTTTAGCCATGATTGAGTAGTTCTTGCCTTGTGAGCAGGAGCAAAGTCTTGTTGAAAGGACCACGGCTTGTTTGCGAATAATGTCGTGTTGAGAGGCAAAAATAGTGCTTGGTGAAAACATCACTGGCGACTCCCCACCAAACTATCACGTATGGCGGATGCTGACCTCTCTGAAGTCTTGGAATGAGTTTGGACGCTTGTTTTGATGACACAGCATACACTATATCATTCTGTTTGTCGTAACGATTACTCTATGGTGAAAATTTTCTCGTCAGTAAAAAGAATTCGACCAGGGGGTGTTGTTCGCGCACTGGCGATGCAATGGTTTCGGATTTGTCTTGCGTTTTTGTTTTAATGCAGTTGTGAGCAAGTGGCCGGTGTGTCTCTTGTATGCACTGAGTCCCAAGTCACGATTTATGATGCGCGACAAGCTGTCCTTGCTGATATTCATCTCACGAGACATGATTTTCTGCTTGCGCAGCGGATTTCGATGGATTCGATATTGCACGGCTTTGATGGCTTGCGAATTCGCGCGGTCTTTTAATCCATCAGTATCCGCAAATAACTTTACGGTACGATACACAAAATTTCGTGTGATTTCCAGTTGGCGCCACATCCGAAAGATTCCACCTCTTTCGTAGCCCCATTTACGACAACGAGTGAGCCATATTCCATGATTGAAAACCACTGACTTCAAAAACTTTTGATGCAGTTTTTATGCATAAATGTCACTTGTCAAATAGCCGTCAAGTTGGAGTGGATGCGTTCAATAGTTCTCGAGAACGAGTGTGTTCAATACGTGTACCAAAATAATTGCGACTACTAGGTAAAAATTTTGATAAACTAATATTTAGTGCCGATTTCACATCTTCTAGATAGCTTCTATGTGTCAGATAAACTCACAATTTACTCTGCTAAATGTTAGTTTATGTGACAGATAGTGCTATGCAGAAGAAGTGAATCGGCCCTAAGAATGGTGGTATTTTTTTATACTCTGTACCAGAGGTACACAGAGTTTATTAAGTTTGTGCAAAAGTGTCGTTGTCTGTCCGTATGAACAAACAGATCTCAGAGATGGTAAGAGATAGAGGTTTGACATGTATGGAACATATGTTTTTTAAACTTGCAGGCAGATCAAGTTTATTTTCAATTTTGGCCACGCCCCCTCCCGCCCCCGCAATTTGAGAAAAACGTCATATCTCCCACAGTTTTATAGATAGGAGGTTCGAACCTTCTGGACATTTTTAGTATTCGGGATTCTTTATCGATCCGCTGAAGGAATTTTAAAGATCGGATGAACGATATTGGAGTTAAAAGGAAAACAAACAATTATGGGCAGTACCGGCGCAACGGTGATAGGCAGCACTTCACAGGTACTGAGTATGTTATAGTCGTTTGTTTCGGTTCGGTCGTTGTTTCTGGTAATAATAGGCAAGCTAAACTAAACTGCCTGTCCTACTGATACTAGAGTTAATGATGATTTAGTCTATTCTCTATCAATGCCATCGAAAGCTGTAAAGATTTTAAAATTCTATTCGTTTTTTTAATCACTTTCGCGAGCGAAAATGCCGAGTTGTCAGAAAACCAATTTGGTGGGTTCGGAACAGCTTAAGCTATCATTTCACACGTTATTCCGTCTAAGGCTCGAAATGTCGGATTCTCGGTTTTGAACCGACTCGCAATCCTGCTCATAATATAAGAGGATAATGCGATATTTTGAGTTGTTAAATTTCTTTCCCATTGACATGTTCTGTAAAAGTCTTCAAAAAAGTCGCCTTGTTTCAAGTATGATACATATGTTTCTTTGATCTCTGGTGTGCTATGATGAATCCACAATGTGTTCAGGGTAACGGAATGGATCAAAAGCTCTCCCAATATTCCATTGTAGTGTTGGTAAACGTTGGCTCAAAACATTTTTGAACTTTTAGGCCAACCCAATCAGTAAACCCCAAAGAATTTTTACTTCAAACTTTCGTCTTTTTACAAACAACTTTAACCGCATTAACAGTTCATCAATTCCCCAATCGATTTCAATCAGATTTCTCAATATAACATTGTCTATCCTCCCTTCTCCCTTTCTCCACTCCGTAGAAATCACTTCAACCCCTCTCGCGCTATCCACACTCAATTGTTGGTGCTTTCACAAAGCCTAAACAAACCGCTCAAGGCCAAACACATGTCAACTCCCCTCGACTCTATTGTGGGCAGTAAAAAAGGTCAAACCAACGACTAGACCAATTTGACTTGGCTGGCTGCTCCTCGTGCCGCCGCCCACCGCAGCCACCAACGAGAGAGCAAACAAAATCCTCGATTACAAAATCAAACAGAAAGCGAACGAAAAAACAAAACGAAGCAAAAAGAAAAAAAATAATGCAAAATGGGAAAATATGCGAATTCAATAAACCGGCAGGACATGTGCCGAGGTCCTAAGAGTCATTTGGCCAATTGCTGTTGACTTTGTGCAAAAGGCGAATTTCCTTTTGCCAGGAGTTGACAATATTTTGCACTCACTTTATGCTGATGACATGCAAGTGGCAAAATTATTTGTGCGCCAGGCGAATAATGAGCAAAGACCGGGACCAGGACGAGGACCAAAGCTCCAGACAGCTTCTTCTGCTTCCTCTTTGTCTTGACATGCGGGAAATTCCCCACGGAGTCTATCAACAGTTGATAAAGCAGAAGATGGCGGCGGCGGCGGCATTTCTTTGCCTTTTTGGTATGTACATAAGTTTATTATTTTGAAGGTAATTGGATTTGTGTTGCAGTGCAGCAGCCACCACCACTGGTCCAGCGTCGCATATTCTGCGGCAAAATAATAAGAAAATATATATTTTCTCGCTCCTCCTCCCCCAGCAGCAGCTCAGCGCTGATGCTGTTGCTCGACCAGGACATTGAACTGACGGCGACAATCTCAACATATGCTCGATGCCTCTGGCCAGGGAGTCGCCATTGGCCATTTGACCATTTGGCCATTGTTTGCAGTCGTAATTGTTTTCCTAATGGATAAAGTCTATAAATTTCTGTGCACAACGCGCAGCCAAATGCGAAATATGTCACGAATGTTAAGCGTTTTATAAACGACTTCTGAATGGGGAAAGAGTGAAGAGATGAAGATGCTAAAGGAGCGGGAGGAGGAGGAGGAGTAGAGATTTATCGATGGGGGCCCCCACTCAGCGTGGGATCTGTTTGCCAATGCATGCCAAGTTTAGTTCGAAATGTTCAGTTAAGTTCACCTCGATATTCGCATAGACAACAATTTCAATTGGTATTTACTAAATTCTGATTTATTTTTCTTTGCAAAATACTTTGAGGTTGATCAAAGTAAATGCAAGACATCTAGTCATATCTTCTTTTTCCCCAACTCTCCAAGTGGATTTTTGTGTAGTTGTTTTTTTAGGCAAATATCACACTTGAGTCAGAAATAACAAAAACAATTCATAAACAAATTCCTAAAGTTTAGTTGCGGTGACGGAAGACACGACGACGCACAGTCTTGTAACGGTAACCATCCTGGGCAGGCTGTTCAATCTCCTCAAAGACGGGCTCCTCAGCCTGTACAGGTGCAGCGGGTGGTATGTAGGCAGGTGCGGGTGCTGCAGGCGGTATATAAGTCTCTACGGGGGCCGGTGCGGGTGCAGGAGGAATGTAGGTTTCAACTGGAGCAGGAGCTGGGGCAGCTGGCTGTGGGTAGTCATAGCCTGAAGAGCCCAGTTCTGAAACATCAGCAAAGGCGCAGGCCAAGAAGGCAACAGCAAAGATCAGGAATTTCTGAAATGAGTTTTACCAATATTAGTTGGTTTTTTTTGACTAGATTTCCGCTTTGACCTACCATGATGGCTGGTTGTGCTACAAACGATGTGTGTGCTCTGACCACAAAGCATCTCAATGGCTTTTATATATTCGACTCTTATCTTCCGCACCAAACCAAAAAAAAAATGACTTTGAACTTGATCGCCGTGGGTCGTGATCGATGCCTCCATGGCAAGCCGGAACCGGTTCGCCAACTACAAACTTCTACTTTTTTGATGCACAAACATTTAAAGATTGATGGAAATGCTGCTCACGTTTCATGTTTGGCCTCTTAATGCACTGTCCCATTGACTTTAGAGGTCATATTTTATGTTTGGTCTTGCGGGCGCAGCCCTTTAATTGATTTGCTTGTTGAACGTAGCTAACCACAACCTTGACAGGCGACCCCCTCTTGGAGTAGACGTACACCGAATGGTTTGATTAAAAACCAAAAATTTAATTTGTGTTTTGTCTGCTGGGTATTTATGGCTGAACTAACTGCAATTACCTCTGGCTGAAGGATTGGGGAAGATGTCTGTGGGCGGGGGAATACAGTGGGATTCTAAGGATTTGTTGAGGGAGTATCTGAAGATATCGGATTCTAACGCGAGAAAGCAACTTACTTTCAATGTGTTGACTAAATGAATTAGGGATTATTCCAAAATTAATAAAACTGTAATTTTACTCCATCATTTGAAGGATCAATCTCTTTAAAGTTCTAATAAATACCAAACACCAAAACATCAGCTCTGGTCACACTTCAGTACAACAATCAGTCGCGTCCGTTTAAAAAGTGATCAGTTATTAGGAAATCATGAATCATTGGCGTTCAGGTGTTGGTTTTGTATTTATGCTGTTTTAAAATACCCAAGCAGTTATAGCAAAGCTAGCATGAGGAACCCACTGCTTCTGTTCTAATGATAGAACCGGGAGCAGTGTTGTCAAATTTTGTCTAGAAAAAAATAGAGGAAAGTTAACTTCGGCTCGGCCGAAGTTTGGTATACCCTTGCAGCTTCCATTGAAAACAAAAAAGTTTTTCTAAGACTACTTTTTGGACATTACTTTTCTATGGGATCTATACTATAAAGATATCTGATTTCGATTAAACTTGGTGAAATCATGGATAAGCATAGTACACTGTTAATTGCGAAATTTGGAGGCGATCCCATTTAAAACAAAAAGTTTTTCTCACTAGAACTTCTTTTTCGACCGATTATTCATACTGCAGCTATATGCTATTGTCATCCGATTTTGATATAATTTTGTTGAAATGTGTCCAAAGTATATAAGATAAGTGTATGCCAATAAAAATGACGTTTTCATTAAAAACAAAAAAGGTTTCTTCACTCAAACTAGTTTTTCGACCGATCGTTCCTATGGGAGCTTTATGCTATAGTCATCCGATTTCGACCAAACTTTGAAGAATTGTGTAAAAGTATATAAATTAAGTGTAAACCAATGATAAGGACGTTTTCATTAAAAACAAAAAAGTTTTTCTCACTAGAACTAGTTTTTCCACCGATCGTTCCTATGGTAGCTATATGCTATAGTCATCCGATTTCGACCAAACTTAGTGAAATCATAGGAGGGGATAGTAAACTAAGAAATACGTACTTTGGAGGCAATTCCATCAAAAACAATAAAGTTTTTCTCTTTAAGACTAATTTTTCAACCGATCGTTCCTATGGCAGCTATATGCTATAGTTATCCGATCCGGCCGGTTCCGACAAATGTGCAGCGTATTTGTACCAAAAGACTTCGTGCAAACTTTGGTGAGGATAGCTTTAAAACTGACGGAGGAGATAGCATAGAAACAGACGGACAGACGGACAGGGCTAAATCAACTCAGCTTGTCGTGCTGATCAAGAATATATATACTTTATGTGGTCGGAGATGCTTCCTTCTATGTGTTACACCATTCCGGACAATTTTATAATACCCTTTGCAAGGGTATAAAAAAGCTGTCTTTGACGGGACGGAGACGGAAAAAAAGCTATTGAAAAAGCTGAAAAAAGAGCATGGCCTTTCATAATGTCTATGTAATTTTATAATAGAATAATTATAATCAAGCTGCCTTTACACTTGTCATATATCTCTAAATAGTCTCTCTAAAGATATCTCTGACAAGAAACTTTTGCCATCTCTTTAGACAAATATGATGAAATAGGACTGGTTCTATTTGATAAAAGTAACTCTGCTGAACCAAAGCTGTCAAGTTTATGTCGTTGCCAATTCCCAAAATAAAATACCAAATTTTTATTCAATACACTCGATTTAATTTATAGATTAAGCTAAGCTGAGAACTCTGAAAGTTGCTTTCATACTGTCAAGTTGAAATTAAAATTTGCATTTCGTTTATGTGAGGATATTGGCAGCCAAACGTGAGAGTAAAAACCCGTTGCAGAATCTGAATTGTGTTTCTGAATGGTCAAAAAGTGAGGTAATGGCACTTCTTGTGCTTTATGAGGATGATTCTCTCCTCTACGATTGTAAAAGCAACCTGTACAAAAACAGAAACGCTCGCCAAGCAGCGTTTCTTCATATTGGTCAGAAGTTGTCTTCAATCAAAAAAGACGTGAACATCGAGGAAATTAAAGCTAAACTTAACAATTTAGGCTGTCAATACTCCGTTTACTTGAAGAAGTCAACAAAGAGCGGCACCGCCAGGTAAAACTGCATCATCCCGGAATTCCCATCGTAAGGGTTGTCAGTCAAAAATTGTTAAACTAGTACTGAATCCGTTGAACTAGTCATGAACAACTACTTAGTTCAAGAGTCTCTGTCATTAAAGGTGTAATAGCTCATCATAGCTTGTCTAAAGAGTTTCTCTTTGGAGAATTTTGACAAACGACTATTTAGAGATATATGATAAGTGTAATGGCAGCTTTAGCCAGTTCCCGTTTTCGATTTCAATCAGATCATGCGGAATCGGAATTGGTAGCTGTTTCTGTTTGCGAAATACGATCAAGTTATTCGGATTCAAAAGAGACAGTAGAATGAAAAGTATATGACAATTTTCTTGGTAACGGTGATTCTTTTCATCTTGCGAATATTTTCCCTTTCTCTTGTGTGAAAATTAGAAGCGCACAAGCCAAGAGATTGAGAGAAGCTCGGCTTTGGCCCTTTGGGGCTGTGTCAACTAGACAAGCCATTTTACTTTACTTTTACCTTATAATTAGTATAGCTGTCAAAGAAAAGTAGTCTTTTGTTAGAAAAACTTGTATGTTTTCAACGGAAATGTCCTTAAAATTGGCATTTATTTGTTTGGTATGCTTTCACACAACTCTACACAGTTTTGTCAAAATCGGATGACTATCGCATAAAGCTGTCAAAGGAACGATTTTTCGTGAATCGTTAACAGTAGTTGTCATGTTATGAACATTTTTATGAACGGCTTGGGCATGTTTTCAGACCGTTTTGTTCTCGCTAAATAAAAAAAAAATCGAAGAAAAACTTTACTTTCCATGTCTGGGAATTGAACTCGGGACATTGTGTATTTATCTTAACGCTGTCGACCGTCGATCTCACGTGAGACTTTGCGATAAATCACAGTGAAGAGTGCAGCCATATGGATGGGGGGGGGGGGGGGGGGGGGGGGGGGGGGGGGGGGGGGGGCAGCATTCAAGCAAGCAAGCATGGGTTTTGGGCTGGGTTTTGGACTGTCTTTTTTTCTCAGTGTAGTACAACGTTTTAGATATAAGGCATTTCAGATATGGAGGAAAGGTAAATTATAACAGGTCCAATAGAGAACGATGGTAAATGTTATTTCTTGTCCCATTTTATTTAGATTTTCAGCTTGAAAATGTTAAAACTTGAGTGTTTTTCTCTGACCTTATTTTGATATTTTCATTGCCTTTCCATGTCAAAATCCTATGCTTATAATTTTAGCATATTAAATTTTTTAAAAATTCTGACATTAAATATCGAAACGATATCTTCGCCTTCTTCGTTTCCTTGAGTGTCTGATTTTTCCCTTGACACTCCCCACTGTTCCGTTTCGTTCGGTTCAGTTGTAAGTTTTGCCTGCTCCTTGATAATATTGCAAATAATTTTCTTTTTTTTATGTTGATTATTTTTTGTGCCTGCTGCCCCGCCAACTCCCCCGCCTAACAACACCTGGCGGCGGCGGACTACGATGCCGCCTTTACAACATTTTTATTAACTTCGTTTTCATTTGCTGGCTCGCCTTTCACGGGCTCATCATATTTTAATGTGGGAGGGATTCGCGTGGCTTTTCCTATGTTTCAAATTATTCTCAAGAGATTTGCAGTTCGTGATTTTATTGGTTTGTTTGCCGCGTTGTCCGCGGGGGGGTTGGAAAATGCAACTTTATATTTCTTAAATTGCTGGCTTGGTGTCATTCATTACCGCTCCTAAGTCCCGGCTTAAGTCTCTGGCCTAAGCCGTTTTTAATTTCTCCTGCTTTGGGGCGCACATAATTGAATTAGCCAGCAGGACAATGCCGTGCAGTCGGGGTGTTATCCTTGATAATTAATTTAGACGCCATTGTCCAGTGCACTTCAGACTTCCACACCGAAATCCTTTGCCATTTCACATCACGTGCGACATTCTGCTTTTTTTTGCTGTTGCTTTCTTTTTTCCATAAATCGCCGGCACACACGCACACACAAAGTAGTCCAGAAAGGACCAGTCGAAGCTCCGTTTTATGGGAAAAAAATGAAGCGGCAGTTTTGACAACGCACGTCCTGCATCCAAGAGGTCATGTGGCCTGCATATGGAACTACAATAGACAGGTACAAGATGCACACGTAGCACGCGTTGGGGAAGCGTCAACGAAAAACGGAATCACCTCTTCGGAAGGGGGCCATGAAATCGAGTTTACAGCTTACTTCGGTGTAACTATAGCTGCCTGGCAGCATCCGCATCCGAGTAACCAGCGACGACCATAATTAAATGTCAAAAATGATGCTACGTGCACGGCAAGCTAAATCAGCTGCGAAACTATGTGAGGGCACGAAATATCAGAAAAAAATGAAAATAAATGCCAAAAGTCATACACGGAGTCTTAGACTTCATATGTAAAGTCAGAGGGAGAATAAAGAAATTGCAAATATAAATAAAAATAGAGCTTACTCTAACGAATTGTTAGTCAATTTGGACCCCATTGGTAAGGATCTGATCAAGGTAATCTCCAACTGCATCAACATAGACTTTTAGTTTGGAAGTCGTCGACTTTTTGGAAGGCAATGAATTCAGCTTATGCATTAGGTAGAAGTCGCAAGGAAGTGATTGTTATACCAAGGGTGTAAACTTGTTCTAAACCGAACCCTACCACTATTAAGTGTACAATGTCTTTTCATTCACCAAGGTTTTTTATTAGGTAAAGCATTCAGGAATAAAAAAAAACAAGCGTTCAAGAACTTTTCGTACATACAGTAAGCCGAAAAATTTAAGAAAAGCGCGTTCTTAATGAATCCCAAGAGCAGAACAATTCTATTAGATTTGTTTCTGAGAAAACTACGGAATTATACATTAATAAATGTTTTACTTACTCTGTAGGGGACTCGATCTCGGGGCCTTTAGACTTGATCACGATTGGGAAGCCATCTCAACCAGTTGCGCTATCGCAAACGCTGGGTGTCACGCGGCCAAAAATCTGCTTATATTAAATTGCCTTGAAGTATTCAACAATATATTTCTGGCATAAATATGACCCCTTGTAATTCTCAAGTTGGAATTCTCAAAGCCTGAATACAAAATCGCCGTGGTTTATCTATTACAAAAAGGGGGGTAACTTGAAAATGAATCTTGTTGAAGTATCGCCGTCTAATTAAGTTTTTAGTCATATGCCAAGTGCTTTTGCATTAACGTGTGAAGTTTTAATACGAAATGGGCATTTTTAGTTTATACTATTCTTTTTTTCCCTGAATGTAACTGTATTTTTTAATTCAATTGTAAGATATATCTAAAATGTTCAAGCCTCTGCACCGGGGGGAAATTTTTCGATTTTTTTGGCATAAAGTCCAAATACTATTAAAAGTAGTATTATTTTCTTTATTGTCAGTTTTGATTGCCCTGATATAATAACAACAACAAATAACAAACTTAATATTACAAAACTAAAAATAGGGGAAAGTTAACTTCGGCTCGGCCGAAGTTTTGTATACCCTCTGCAGCTTCCATTGAAAACAAAAAAGTTTTTCTAAGACTACTTTTTAGACATTACTTTTCTATGGCGATCTATACCATAAAGATCTCTGATTTCGATTAAACTAGGTGAAATAAAAGCATAATACACTGTTAATTGCGAAATTTGGAGGCGATCCCATTTAAAACAAAAAGTTTTTCTCACTAGAACTTCTTTTTCGGCCGATTATTCATACTGCAGCTATATGCTATAGTCATCCGATTTTGATAAAAACTTTGTAGAAATGTGTTAAAGTATATAAAATAAGTATATGCCAATGATAAGGACGTTTTCATTAAAAACAAAAAAATTTTTCTCACTAGAACTAGTTTTTCGACCGATCGTTCCTATGGCAGCTATATGCTATAGTCATCCGATTTCGACCAAACTTAGTGAAATCATGGGAAGGGATTTAAAACTAAGAAATACGTACTTCTGGAGGCAGTTTCCATTAAAAACAAAAAAGTTTTTCTCTCTAAGACTAGTTTTTCGACCGATCGTTCCTATGGCAGCTATATGCTGTAGTCATCCGATCCGGCCGGTTCCGACAAATGTGCAGCGTATTTGTACCAAAAGACTTCGTGCAAACTTTGGTGAGGATAGCTTTAAAACTGACGGAGGAGATAGCATAGAAACAGACAAACTGAAGGACAGACGGACAGGGCTAAATCAACTCAGCTCGTCGTGCTGATCAAGAATATATATACTTTATGTGGTCGGAGATGCTTCCTTCTATGCGTTACAAACATCCGGACAATTTTATAATACCCTTTGCAAGGGTATAAAAATAAAGTGGACAGATCGGCGGACAATGCAGACATGTTACATTTTCTAAAATTTGTATCAAGTCATACATAAAGGTTATATAAATCCTGCATCTACCTTGTATAAGGTCGAACGAAATGTATAAAAATTGTCTTATGCTAGATTCTCACCGCCGTGATCTACATCACGATTTATCGAAAAGATGCGATAAGGTGTTCGCATTGGCACCATTATTGCATTCTTGGATCCATTGAACAGTTGACTGGGATTTGTTGACCTTGTAATAAGATAAGTTGCTGCAAATAAAATGGAATTTTATGATCGATTTCTATTAGTAGCTTTGGAAAGAGACGTGGCAATGTTATTGTAAGAGATGGATATCACGAGCTGGCAATCAGCAACTGAATTTACTTACAATGGAGCAATTTTTGAGAAGTTAATTATTTTTTACACTTCTTAGCAATTCAATAAAAATTCAAATTTTTAATATCCAAAACGTCAATAGGCGAGAAATCAAATTTTCTAGAATTTTATTTTCACAGTTTTTTCTTGAATTTTGTCATGAAGCTCTTTATTTAAACTTAATTTTAAAAAATATTTGGTCCTAAACATCAGCCTAAAGGGCCAAAGCCGAACTTCTCTTAATCTTTTTCTTTCATCTGATAATTATTATTATTCTTAAATTTCTATATTTTTGGCATTTTCTCTCTCCCTTTCTTCCCTCTTCGCAAAGTGAGCCATCACACGGCTGTGTTATTTCACTGACTCCTCCATCATACCCTCCATGACATCCAACTTACGCTCCTCGACGTCAAATACCAGATGCATCAGTCATATTGCCTCTGCTGTTGAAGTTGCTCTCCGAATCCAAATTCCCTTTTTCAGTGTATCGGGAGGAGTCAGCAAAAAATTCTTTTGTTATATACTAAGCATTTTTAGTTTTCTAATATTCTCGCCTGTACTGGCAACTGGGCCAATTACTATGGACTTCGACACATTTCCAATAAAGGAACCTTTTTCAAAGTGCTCCCAGGTGGACGGGCTGCCGCCTAATGGTCCAACTTATCCCCGCACCAACCTTAGAGACATAGTTGAAGTTTAGACATTCGGGTCTCTACAGTTTTGGTCTCTACAATTTTGGTCTCTACAGGAGTCGGTCCGAACATTTTTCAATTTTTCCTCGTCTCACGGAGTCTGGTGTCTCCTGTTGCTACAAAACTCCCAATCTTGTCATGCACTTAAGCTGAAAAAATAATTAACCTTACCTGCTTGTTTTGCGATGGCGAATTTTTTTTTTTTTTTGCGCTAAAATTTTTAAAGCTATTTTTTGTTTTTGTTAGTGGTAGCACTTGTAACGATTCCCTTACGATAGGCAAAATTATCGATACCCTGTCGAGTCACTACTCGAAAAGTCACGGATGCAAATAAAAACGATTCAAATTCCCAAATTAATAAGTATCATTGGCTAAAAGAAAGCGATTCACGTCTTAAGACTCGTCAGAGAACTAAACCGAACCGTTTTTCTTTGTGGTTTTCGGTTCGGTTCAGCGTTTCTGAGAGGAAGCCGGTTCGGTTCGGTTCAAAACCGGTTTGGTTCAGAACCGCTTTGCATCCCTGCTTAAAAGTGCACATCTTTTAATGTTGTCGAATTTCGACCACAGCCTAGTATAATTAATTAATTTTAATTAAATTTAAATGGATTCCCTTTTTGTTTCAGAAACCCGAAAATTCTACTTTATCACTTCAAAGAAATTCCCCTTTAAGTCTCCCCTCTGCAAATGCAATTTGTGCAAACTTTTTACCAACTTTGCTTGATATCAATTTATATTTTTCTATTATCAACAATACCCATTTGTAATGACTTAATTTAGTGCAAGAAACT
This sequence comes from Lordiphosa collinella, assembly GCA_018904265.1. Taxonomy (NCBI): domain Eukaryota; kingdom Metazoa; phylum Arthropoda; class Insecta; order Diptera; family Drosophilidae; genus Lordiphosa; species Lordiphosa collinella. The sequence goes on along the minus strand of JAEIFV010000430.1, from coordinate 16,089 downwards.
TTTGGGGAAAAAAGAACTCTTAAAAATTGCTGTAAAAGTAATTTAACATTCGCCAAACATTTTTTGAAACTCTCTTGAAAAAGTAGCGGGGAACTATTTAAAGTTTTCTTCTCCCTTTCCCCCCTCTTCTCAATATGTATTGTACTTTTTATTGCCATTCTCTATTATTTGTTACTGCGCTGCTCCGTTGTTGCATATGCGCTTGCATATTATGCCCCTAAGGCATAGGAAATACCTCCCCAAACCAGACAACAACAACAACGAGCGCTGGTTATGAAAAAGTACTTAACGTGCACAAAACTTATGTGCCAAGAGACGTTTTCTCGTTTTTTTTCTTGCTTGCGTTGTAAACCCAGGCAAAAGTTACAACGACATGCCAATTTTTCAAAAGAGGGCTAGGCTAAAGTGTAGTAGTGTTCATGGCTCTTGGCAAGCTTATAAAATATTGCCAATACCACGTAGCAGAGGGACGAGGGTGGGATGAAAGCAAACTTTTAGCAAACGCACAATGCAATTTTCAATATTACAAAGTTGTCTTTTAAAAGATTTTCCAAATTGATTCATTTAAATATGGTTTATACACCACTCAGAATTCGTTCTACTCGTGTTACCGAGCGATCATCGAAGCGCTGCGCCCCACGAAAGGGCACTGCGCAAAACCTCACGCTGCCGAATAGAACGATTCAACTCATCAACGCGGGTGTATAGAGCTTTCAGTTAGTGTGAAAGTAAGTGAAGACTGACTACAGAAATGATCCTGTGAAGTATAGTCTTAAAGAATCACACACCAACAAGAGCCTCTCCATGACCTAACTGCTAAGAGCGGTTGGGAATTGTAAGGCCAACAAAGTGGAAAAACGTATAGCATGCGGTGGTGTTTAGAATTATCTCGCACGCATGTAAACAAAACAGGGTCGAAATCGTTTGCTGAGGGTTTGATCATTAGACAGTGGATTTTGTATATTTTCAAACTGATTTTAACAACAGTAAATGTTGTGCTGACTCTTTACGCTAATAAATTGTCATCAAAATGCACTCAATTCCAAGATGACTAAGTTACTATTTAATAAGTTAAACCGTCAGCAAAACACAAATTGCAGAGAACAAAATGACAAAACACATTCACTCTAGTCTACTAGATTTAAAATCGATTTAAAAATATGCAAAAATCCGCTGTCTAGCGATCATATTTGTTTGTATTAAAAAAAAAAAAATAATTAAAAAAAAAATTGCCACTTGGCAGCGGTGGGATTCGAACCCACGCCTCCGAGGAGACTGGTGCCTTAAACCAGCGCCTTAGACCGCTCGGCCACGCTACCATGTCTGGCTGGCGTGCCAAATGGCTTACAACAGACAAGCCCATGTGCGGCCCACCAACCAGGCACATTTGTTCAACTATTTTTTATGACGCAACAACACCTTGCCTTTATTTCTCCCTTTTTCTCTTCATGCAGCGCGACGGCGCATATAAATTCCCTCATTTGGGATGAAAAACAAAAAATGTCAATCAAGCGAAATCAATTTCTGCATTTAAAATGTTTATTATTTTCTGCATTTCTGCTTAGGACAGCTTGCTGTTTAGAAATGCGTTTAAAATTCAAATGGAAATGCGAATTTATGCGTGACAGCAGGAAAAACGAGTACGCCGCTTCCTTTACATACCGTCGTACAGTGTGTCAAGATAGTTGTGTTTTGACAAGTGAAAAAATTTGAGTTTATTCATTTTTTTGCCACCAAATGGTACTTAAGAATCTTAAGGATGTTAAATCAAGTGTGTTAAAAAAGAAAGATCCCTTGTTTTGTAACATTCAGCAATTTATCCATTTTAATGATGCCATAAAAGAAAATATTTTTGACAAAAAGATAAAATGATAAGTGTTGGGACTTTGATCTGACTCCGTTAAAATAAAGCTTAAAAGCTTTGTTATGAAGCTTTAAATTGTCCGAAGAACACAATTTCTTATCTTTTTTTGGTTATAGTGACCACATCAGATTATGAATAGCTCTGAAGAGGAAACAATTTCCGATTTGGCCATGGTAAATATCGATTTATGACTATCGATAGGCGCTCATCAGCTGATTTTGTTATTTGAAGTGATGCAAAACAAGTTGGGAATGAAACATTGTCAATAACAAACACTGGCAAATTTTGGAGAGATCTAAATTGAAATCGTACGAATTTGCTTAAATCGCAATTCGCAAAACTAAGTGAAAATCGGAGCATGGCTATATATGGGCCTTTCCATGATGTGGAACGTGACCGTGACAATAGGCTTTAGTTAAAACTCATTATTACGCCTATGATTGGTGCTACTTAATATTTCTAATATTTATTCACAAGTTTGGTTATATCTAAATTAATTCCACCGTTCATATTCGATTTGCTCAAACTAAAATTCTTCTACCCGACAAAATATTTCAAAATTATTAACTCAAAATAATACCGAAGAATTAATATCATAAGTGTGCTGTATAAAGCTTAGATAATATTAATAAAAATAAGTGTAAATAATAAATATCATTACAACTTGGTAGATAATAAGGCATTCGTAGATACTAAGCGTGTAATATGTAGATAATATTTTGGTAAAAAAATTAATTATAAATTAGGCAACATTTTAAATGTAAAAAATATGATATGGAAGTTTCTCTCAGTGTTATTTAATCAAACTTTTTTTTTTTTATTAGGCGTGTTTTCATTTTATAACAGTTGGGTTGAAGAAAGCACCGCATTTATTTATGGGACAGTAATGCCAAATCAACTCGAGCCAGATTGGCCAACTAACAAACGCATTTGTTTTTAGTTTTATAAATATTAATATCCATAGTTGGATCAGTTGTCGATCGCTGCTTAAGCAATGCGTTTGCTTATCAGTGGTTGGGTTTCGTCAAGCGAAGCAAAAGAGAATCAAAACAAAGCTGAAAAGGCCATAAAAGCTTATCGCACTTACCGCTTCCAAATCCCACGCCGAAAGTACTTTCGCTGGAGGCACTGGAACGTAGCTTGAATATGTACAGGAGATTAATGTTCACAAATGATACGGACTAACTCGCCAATCATTCTAAACCACACTTTTTACTTTTCTTTTGTTGTTCTTCAGCATGGTTTCGATTTGTCTTTGTTTCGCTTTGGGTCTATGTTGTTTGCTTCACTTGTTGCTGGAATAGCTGTCGCATGTGCACAAAAAAAAATTCACTGATCGCAAGATTTTTGGTGACTTCTCTTCCATTTTCACATAGGCCTCTATTCCTTTTCTAACACACTTTACGTAACCAAAAAAAATGAAAAAAAAATTATATATCTAATTCTGCTGCATTTTGCCTTAACAACTCGATGCTCTTCGGACACTTCTTGGACAGGTCATCCAACATGTTTCCATGCTCTCTAGGTAATCGCGACTCAGAAACTGGAACAGCGTGGGGATGAAAACCAAAACGAAGTGGTCGGAGCTTGCTTTTGCTCTCCTCAATGTGGGTGGGATGGAAAGCTTGATCTTGAGCTTTCTGTGTGACGTCGTATAGGCCGATCACCATCGAGGCGTCACCTGGACGCTGGGTGAGATTAGGGCCCAAGGGCCTCTCCCTACATAAAAAAAACGCGAGAGCACAAAAATAAGCGTCTGCTTCTAACCAAATAACACTCGATTGCGGACATTTACCCTTTTATATCCGAGGATTGGCACTTGTTAGGTATCTGGTTGAAATCCACTTTCGATCGAACACAAAAAGAAACATAAAAATCACTCCGTCGCCTTTCTCCTTATTTTTCGTGTGAGGTTTTTGTTTTGCAGTACGCAACTTTAAGCTGCGTTTGTATGCTTTGCTGTTTTAGCAACTAGAAAATTGTACTTTGACTTTTGTACCACTTTTCACTTTTATTATTTCTGGAGCTGCTGACGATGATGTGTTCGCAAGGACGGAAAAAGAGATAGCGGAATTTTGCAAAAGCCACTATAGCTTAAGCCGGAAATGTTAGACGCATGAATTTTGACAATCAGCTGTCACCTGTCACTAACTATCGAGTGATTTGCGATACACCTCTGACTTGCACTCATATCGATATTAATGAAGGTATTAGTTTAGTATTAATACTTAATAAAATACTTTTGAATGGAAAACAATTTAAACATCATTCATGAATATCATTTTCATTTATATTTTCTTCTTAAACCTTACGCTGTGGCAATATTTATTTCTTTATTTTATTTTGCTCTAATTCTAACCTACACTAATAGAGGTCTTCTCTTAGATTTTAGTTTATTTATTTTTTCAATTTAGGCCGAACCAAGCGCCATTACACAAATTCAGATGAGCTTTTCGCAGGCAACAATTCAAAAGCTGATATTAGTGAGTTCTGAGGCTACATTCTAATATGATGTCTGTATAAAATGGTTTTGATGTAACCCAAAAATGATTTATACATTAATATTATGACGCAAAGCAAAAACTTACAGTTGATTGCAATGACATATTTTGTAATGGTTTCTTATGCAATCTTCATTAACTCTTTGTACCCATAGAATGATTTTAGAGACCAAAATTCAATGAAATCTATAGGCACTTTTTTGAAAAAATTATGCATCTGAACGATATTGAGAAGGCTAAGCTAACTTCCCTTGCAAATGCTAGTTTTAATTTAATGAATTCGACCAAATTTTGCAAAATTGGAATAAAAGCATATATTATTATTGAGGTCCAAATTAAAGAACTGTAACATTGAACAAAAATGAAAAAAAAATTTTTTTTTACTTTGACCCGTTTTCAGACCGATCATTCGTATAGGAGCAGCTATAGTCATCCCGATTTTGACAAAACTTTTTAAAATTATATAATATATATACATAAACAAGAAAACATAAATACAAAACAAACAAATTCAAAATTTAAGGGCGGTACCGGAAAAAAACAAAAAGTGTTCCTCTACAAAGACCGTTTTCGACCCATCTTTTGAAAGGGTGATATACCATATAGCTTGTGCGATTTTCACTAAACTTAGACAGATTTAAAAAAAATATCCAAACCAGTAAAGACGAAGTTTGGAGTCAAAAAAACATATGGGCCTGTTCCGGTTCTCCCCACTCTGACTAAATTTGTTCGAATTCGATTTGGTTACCTGTTCCGATTTTCACTATTTGATAGATTTACTCGATTTGAATTCACTTTGCTTGGAGCCGATGAATTCACAAAAGTAAAAATCGATAGCTTTTAAGCAGAGAGATTAGTTTGCGAAGAAACAGAGTAAATCAACTCAGCTCGTCGCCCTGATCTAGAATCTATATATATTAATACGCTAAAAAGCTTCCATACGAATGTACGGCCCCCTTTTTAGCATAGTAAAACAAATTCAATTAATCAAAATTTATAACATATGTTTGTATGAGAATTTCAGCCCAGCCAGAGCAAAAAAAAAAAAAAATTAATTGCAATTATTTATTGTTTTATAACGAATTAAAAGTTGTACTAACACAGACACACTTTACACAGATAGGAGAGCAACAACAGCAATAGGCCAACACTCAAGGTGTGCTTTGCTCAATTGTATTTTGAGCTTTGTAAACAGAGAGAGTGGCTCTCAGTGCGCTCTCCCTAAGAAGAGACGATCAACGGGAAAAAAAGCTTCTACGCATATTTTGTTTTTGTTTCAAGCAGATTTACAGTTGCTGGTCTGACTGAAATCCAATTGACAAGAAATTTTTTTGCGAGGCAAGTGCTGTTAATTAAATGTATTTTGGAGCGTAAACAATGACTAATATTCTTAAAAAATTTGTTATATTGTTAATCCTATTGATATGTTCGTCTTTCTTTCTAGCATGGTAATGTTGGAATGAGTATTAAGATCAGAAAAAATTGTATTGCAATTATTTATTATTTTATAGCGAATCAAAAATACATACGGTACATGCAAATGGCATTAAATTCAATTGACTAAAAAATTAGTGCGAAAATAGTCAGTATTGTTCGGGAAATTTAATAAGATGACAAGAATGGTACTTTACAAGGAAACATTCAGTTCGATGGCAAATTCACTATTCAAATTTAAATACAAAGAGCACAATTGTAGAACTGTGGGGCAGTAAAAAAGAGAAAGCGGTTTTACAAGAATTAAAAAAAACAAGGATTCTTGTGTTTAAAAAACTGTGGTAGGGTCAGCCATTATCACTACGCTACAAAATCTCTTCAAAAATATGTATATATTTGCCCTTCCACACTTTCTTTGGAGCCATCCTCAAGCAACATTTCCCAGGCTGTCGGCTTTAAAATTAAAGAAATACATTGAAAATTGCTTTAAGACCTACACTTTACCAAAAACTTTAACAAAAGATCAAGGAAAGAACGAAAGGATGTTTATAGCTTTCTGGGAAGCTATGCAAAGTTAGTTAACAAAAATGAAAAAAAAAAAAAGTTTTTTTTTTTTTTTACTTTGACCCGTTTTCAGACCGATCATTCGTATAGGAGCTATAAGCTATAGTCATCCGATTTTGACAAAACTTTTTAAAATTATATAATATATATACATAAACAAGAAAACATAAATACAAAACAAACAAATTCCAAATTTAAGGGCGGTACCGTAAAAAACAAAAAAGTGTTCCTCACAAGGACCGTTTTCGGACCTATCTTTTGAAAGGGTGATATACCATATAGCTGTGCGATTTTCACTAAACTTAGCAGAGTTATGAAAAAGCATTCCAAACCAGTAAAGACGAAGTTTGGAGACAAAAAACAACTGGGCCTGTTCCGGTTTTCTTTCTTACTAAATTTGTTCGAATTCGATTTGGTTACCTGTTCCGATTTTCACTATTCGATAGATTTACTCGATTTGAATTCACATTGCTTGGAGCCGATGAATTCAAAAGTAAAATCGATAGCTTTTAAGCAGAGAGATTAGTTTGCGAAGAAACAGATAAATCAACTCAGCTCGTCGCCCTGATCTAGAATATATAATATATATATACTATGAATCTCTCTTAAATCATCAAAAGGGCTTGAAAAAGGCTCATTTAATTGATTTATTTTAAAACGATCTTACAAGTCTTGGGTGGGATACCCCGATACGCAATAGATTTGTTGTTGTTTTCGCTTCTTAGCGATGCAATTGTGCTTGTCTTTTTATTTCAGAGTGTGCGGTGGCCCAAGAATGTAAAACAACTCTCGGGAGCAACGGGAGAAAGGGCTATCCCCCCGCTGCTCTAAAGACTTTCTCTGCAGATAGTGTAAAAGTAAAACAGATAACTTAAAATATTTAGAAATAGAACTGGATTTTTTAAGAGTTTTTTCTTAAAGAATTGTGTCCACTGAAAACAGCTATAGACGCGAAATTTCATCAGAATGATATCTTAGAAAATCTTAGAAAAAACAATCAGGCATGTTCTCAACTCAATTCCGTTTCGGTTTAGACTTGCAGTTCTCAATTCCGAATGATATTGCTTACGTTTTACTTTTGCCAAACCACTTTCCAAGCGAAATCGGCACGGGAGAATCAAGCGAAACGATGGAAAATGGAACATGCGGAAACGAGAGAGGCTGACTTTTACTTTTCGGTATGGCAAGACACTTAACAAAAAATTATTTTTAATTCAATTAAAGACTTAAATGCGATTCAAAGTACATAAATCATTTCTACATTGATCACAGAATTAAGGAAAATTAACTTAATGTACTTTTGGCAACTGAACGAAGGCGTATTTTGTCAATTACTTTTCATTTCTCCGGCCGGCAAGCAATACTTTTTAAAAAGATGTGAAATTTAGAAAATGCCTGAATATTTTATACTCTAGTTAAAAGAAAATAAAATAGAAAAGCTAATTAAATACCCTGCGAGTAATTACTCTTTTATTTCAGTTTAAGTTTAAAAATTCCATTTGCTCCCTTGTGCTGACACTATCTTGACCCACTGTAAATGCAACCGCAGCAACAATTTCGCAGCCATAAACTGAAGCCGGCGACGTCAGCTCTGCGGAATATCCGCAATGAAATTAGAAAATTGCCATAAAAATCTTTGCACGGGGCGAAGGCGACAACAGACAGGCAAAACAACAGACCAAGTCTGCGGTTGCCAAAAAGGGTTGCTTGCGGTTTCATTAAAATGCCAACGAGCAGCAAGCAAAATATTTACCACACACACAAAAACTCACGTGAATTTATACAAATTTTTAAAGGAAATAATTGTAAAATTGTTACATTCAGCCAGGCCACAAACTCTACGGGAAATGCAAAAAAATCACGTACAACCTCGGACAACAACAGCAAGCGACCAGGTAAAAGCGTTAATGGAGTTAATTGTGGGACATTATCCGGAATGCGCGCGGCATGAGAAGAGAAAATTCATGTCCGAAACAAATTAAATTTCAAACAATTGACAAATTGAAATGCCTAAGAATGTTTGAACAAAAGGCGCATTCCAGGCGGAAAGTGGTACATAATGAGAATGAATGAGTTGACAAAATAGTTTGGCGAATGAAGAAGCCTTTTGCTTAATTGCTGGCCAAAACAAAGGCTAAACAATGCAGAGTCAAGGGAACAAAACACAAATTGTTAAATGTTCTTGGCCAGTGGGTGGCAAATGTCGCACGGTAAAATTTAGACTTGTCTCTTGTGAGCCATTTGGCACGCCAGCCAGGCATGGTAGCGTGGCCGAGCGGTCTAAGGCGCTGGTTTAAGGCACCAGTCTCCTCGGAGGCGTGGGTTCGAATCCCACCGCTGCCAAGTGGCAATTTTTTTTTTTCTATAATTATTAAAAATACAAATTAAAACGATCACACACTCGGCGGACGATTTCCACCCTGTTTTGTTTACATGCGTGCGAGATAATTCTAAACACCACCGCATGCTATACGTTTTTCCACTTTGTTGGCCTTACAATTCCCAACCGCTCTTAGCAGTTAGGTCATGGAGAGGCCCTTGTTGGAGTGTGATTCTTTAAGACTATACTTCACAGGATCATTTCTGTAGTCAGTCTTCACTTACTTTCACACTAACTGAAAGCTCTATACACCCGCGTTGATGAGTTGAATCGTTCTATTCGGCAGCGTGAGGTTTTGCGCAGTGCCCTTTCGTGGGGCGCAGCGCTTCGATGATCGCTCGGTAACACGAGTAGAACGAATTCTGAGTGGTGTATAAACCATATTTTAATGAATCAATTTTGAAATGAGGGAAAGGAAAAGTTACACCTTTTTTGTTGTGCCCTCTTCTAGTTGTTATTTTGTTGTAGAGCAATTAAAACTGAGCTCAAGTGGAGGCAGCGCCCTTTTTGACGCTTGTTTGTAACCAGTTTGAAGTGTTTTTTGTTGCACGTTGTGACATAGCCCCCCAGATTTTACATTTTTGTTTCAAGTGCAATTCGTGCTCAAGACTTGGAACTCGGGGGAAAAAAAGTGACAATTTTTAATGAAAATTGTGCTAATTGGGGACGGCTTATCTAATTATTTCAAGTTGTTGGATTTCTTGACCATCCTCTCTCTCTCTGGGGTACCTTTTATATGAGCTGACACGTACTCGAAATTTATTTAAGCAATGCAAAGCAAATACACACATTTGAAATGCGGTTGCCACCTCAGGGGCAAACAGAGAAAAATATATATACATATATATTGACATCATCATTATCATCGGTGTTGGCGGGGGGCCAATCGATGCTCTGATGCTGTAATTGATGTCTTTGCGACATGCTTTCCCAAAGTGTTTACGTTACGAGAATTACCCCAAAGAGTGTTGGGGGAGGAGGGAGAGCATGTGTGGGGGCATGCCACACCCACCGCCTAGTTGACAGGCTGCCAGTTTACGTGCACTTAATGAAATGTGCCCCAAAATGGAAGCACGTTTCCAGCATCTATTTAATGAGCACGGGCCAGGAACGCTGGCTTCCACCATACATACTAAGAGCAGGAATTCATGAAATTTTTAAATGTCGCTAGGAAAATTCAATTTAATTTACAAATTTCATGTGCATTATTCAATGGCACTCACTCGTAACGCCCACTAAGCAGCTCAAAGTTAACGCTTCCCGGAAAAACTCCGGTTGTGGCTAAGAGCAACCGCAGTTGTGCGGGTGTGTGTGCGAAACAAAATGCGATTAAATGTGTGGAAAATGCTCAACTTGCCACAAATGGGGTTAAAGGCAACGTCTTGTTTGCACATGTGTCCTTTCCACCTGTGTTCCCGTAGAAGTCAGTGAAAGGAGCTTGTCCGAAAGGTGCAAAAATGCGTTAAACATAACATGCTAATTCCAAACGCCTGCAGCTTCAATCTTTCACCTGAACTCCTAACTCCTGCCACTGCTGGCCCGAAGGGGATGTGTGTAGTTACGAGCGTTAGGTGTGCCATTTCGTGTTAAAATTTTCTCTCTCTTTCTTTTCTTTTATTTTTTTTTTTGTTCAAAAACTTTTGTGTTTACAAACAAAAGCCAGAGGGGCCCTTTTGGGTACAAAACGGTAAATTTCTTGTGCACTTTTAAAAGGGGTTTTATTTAGAGAGATTAAAACCGGGGCTGTAAACCGGTTCGAAGTTGATCTGCATAGGAAAAAAAATTTTTCCTGGCCAAACCTGAACCGGAGAAAAAGTAATAGCATATATTTACAGATTCGAAGTCGAATTAGAAAATCTTAACAACAAAGCGTAAAGCGTTTGAATTTGACTTGCAAATTGTGCAATCGATTACTAAATTTGAAAGAATTCTGTATCAAAAGCTCAGGAAATCTAAATGAGTTACACTTTCCCATCGATTTCTACTAAACTTGGTACTCTTGTCGCACACAAGTTCCAAAGTCTTCTGCAAAGTACAGTTTAATACCTTAATAAAGTGTTTGGAAAAAATTTCTCACATTTTAAATTTAAGTCCCAACTCTTACTTGTTTCTTGGATGCAAGAAAAAAAAATTTTTAACCTTAAGGCCTGTATCCAGCACTGCGGAAAATTCTTGCCAGGAATTTGCTATATTTTTTGGTTGTGTGGAACGCAACTAAAACAGTGTTTGCCATGCTGCTGCACCTTCGAGAATAACAGATTTGTAATCTCCACCTCAGTTGCAGTAGCTAAATCGGCTGGCAATTTGGAGAGCAACTCATCCCAAAAACGGGAAGATCGTTCTGGTCTTCTTCTTGTTTTGAAGGTACTGCAAGAACCAGCGAGGCCATCAGTTCCTGTCGGTTCCTCCACCTTACGCCTTTTAGAAGACCTTGACTGCTGCAAAAGGAATTTAGATTTTTTACTGTCATATTAAACAGGTAAATAAGTAGCACTTACATAGGAATAAGCCGACGACGTGCTTGCCTCGACCTCATCATCTGTAAGAGCCCAGTTTGGTTCTTCCAAGCCAGGAGCAGAGGAGCTCTCCCCGATCAGACTCGTGAGGGGACTCGAGCATTCATCGGGGCTGCATGCTGGACTGTTTTTGGTACTAGAAAAAAAAGTGTGAAATGCATGCAGAAATTATGAAGGGCTATAACTTACCGTCTCTTCATCGACATTACAGGAAGAAATGCCATTTGCTGTGCAAACTGCCAGTCCACACTTTTACTAACCACCAACGCTGCCACTTTTGGCCAGCTTGTTGCGAGAAAGTATATATGTACACATTAATGATCTTAAACCCTTTGAACACAATAACTTGTATCTTACCTTCTTTATTTATTTCTGCAGCCACATTTTCCCAAGCACTTTTGAAGAAAAATTATCTAAATGCTTCTTGTCTGTGATTTGCCAAAGACATGGTCTTGCCTCAACTGCTTTAATTAAAGCGACCCCCCCTCAAAGTAAAAATTTTCAACTCTGTTTTTGGTCTTGCGCACAGTTTTTTGCCTTTCAGCATTTCTGTCTCAAATATATGGTGTAATGTAGATCACAGAAGAGCTGAGTGCGGCAAAAAAAAAAAAGTTCCTATGAGCAACGAACAGTGTGGGAATATTGAAAGTATTTTGAAATAAACAAAGGAACCGACAAATTTTTTTCTTCCGAACCGGTAACGGAAAATGAAGTCCTCAAATTTTTAGAGATGCGGGTTTTAAACGGTCAGAATTCATTTAGAAAAATTTCTAGAAAACGTCGAAAACAGAAGTATTCTCGAGGTCGATTGTCGGGTGGGTGAAGAAGATAAGGAATGAAAAACAATGAAAGGACTGGAAACCTTAAAAGATTGAATTGAGTAGTATATCCGTAAATCGAGTTTGAATTTTAAGCTCGTGCCGGGATTATTCTAAGAAAAAAAAGATTGAATTTATTCGCCGTTTTATTCTGTGTAGTTTTATAAAGATACAAAATGTTATATGTAATGAAACTCCAATATATTGAGAATGAATAATATAAAAGGAATTTATGAATGAAAGTTAAATAACTTACCATGTTATTTAATGAAAATGAAATGGAGAATTTAGTTAGAGCTACAAAATAATGAGAAAGGGCTTTTGGGAGGAATTTAAAGACTGTTAAAATTGAATGGCTAAGATATTTGGGAAAACTATATTGTAAAGAACTTTAAAAATGTCTATTTTTTGTATTAAATGTTCTGAAACAAAGTATAAGACGAGCGGGTTGTAAAGGTTTGATTACAACCAATGACCCAGTATAGATGAAAATATTGAAACACTTATTAATGATTAATTTAAATTAAGATCAAATATTAAATTAAAATCAAAAGACTTAACTAAACTACGAATAAATTATAATTTTAACGTTAAAAATAATCACAAGGTAAACAAAACGTTTAAAACCCTTACCCCTGTAAACAAAAAAAATTTGGGGTTAACCCCGGAGTAAACCCCTCGAGTTTAAAAGGTTTGTAGCCCTGATTGAAACTGTTTAAAAAAGATATATCTTTTTGTGAAAAACGAGCTGATGGGTCGAAGAAAATTTAGATTAATTTAGTAATTGTAAGTTTTTAGGTTTTTTATTCATTTGTTAGATATTGAAACATAGATATTGACCAAACCGATCTGTTTTGAATTCCACCAAACAAATCGTTTGGAATTGGTAACAGCTAATTGTAAAACGATCATTTCTACTTTTAAAATACATTCGGAACAGGCCTGTATAAACTGAACCGATTCTTTCGGTTCCCAGCGATCGGGCAGCCCTGATTTGCTCAAAAGCTTTTCACACACTCATTGAGAGAGCTTTTCTCTGAAAAGCGCTTACGCTCTCTTCCACACACACGTGCTTAAAAAAAAAACTAACAAAACTTATAAGCAGTCTTCAACATGGACAGCCCCAAGAATGGTCTAAAAACCTTTAACTATAGACCGGCTATTCGAATTGGAGCTGTGGTTTTGGTTGTCCATGCCGTTTGCTGGATCGGATGGAGTATCACTCAACCCAAGGCAGATAACAACAGTGCAGTCAATGCCCAACATGAACGTCTACGTGCTGCGATCGAACAAAAATAATAATTAAGTGTGCATGGAAAGTACGAGTACTTACACACATACAAAAATGTGAATACATATGGCTGTGACGTAATAACCTACTGATAAGAACACGAATCATATACAAAAGTTGAAAAAGTATTGTTGTTTGTAAAGAGCTCATCTGTGAATAAAATGCACTCATAAATAAATACAAACGGCACTTGCTTTGGTTCGTGTGCGTGTCCAGTGTTGCCATTTTAGCTATTTAGCTGCTAGTTATAGAAATTTTTGAAATGGAAATGCTGTTCTCTACAAATCTGGCAAATTTAATCTGGAATACAAATCGGTTCTGAACCGAACCTAACCGTGCTCGTAAATGTAAATCGGTCCTCAAAACAAACCAGCGAATGATTTAAATTGCAAAATGGAACCGAAAAGGTCAAGTTTAGTCAAGGCTTAAGTATGGAAGTTTTAATCATGTCCCTAAAATAAGTTCTTATGTAGCTGCCAACCATTTTTAAACATGTGATCCCGTAATTTTCCTCTTAATATTTTTTTGTCACAAGCTTGCAAACCTTTTTGGGAAGTTGCTAATCGATTTTCTTTACATGACGATATTCTCATTATTCCGCTGTGATACTTCATCTTAATCCAACATTAGCCTGGATCACGGCTTTCAAAGTAAAATCACTATGAACTATTTTTATATTCTCTACGAATTCAATTTCAAAAGGGTTGAAAGGACACAAAAACACTTAAGAAATTATAGTATTTCATATGTTGCAGTAAAAGTACGAGGTAAAAAGCTTCAGCTGAGACTTGACATTTTAAAAAATAGCTAGAATTAGCTAGACCAAATATGGTTGTTTCAAAGAAAATTTGTCTAAAAACTTGAACGAGTACATCATACCCAACTTTATCAAATAATACGAGGGCCGTCCCAGAAATGGCCAACCTAGCACAATAGTGTTGAAAAATGTTCCCAAAAAATTTTAAAAAGAGGAAGTACCGACTATTAAAAGCTTAAGTTTGAAGTTTGGTGCCTTTACCTTGCACAGTTTTTTTTTGGTCGATTTGAATAGAGAACGCTTGTTATTGATTTGCAAACATGGACAAAATTGGTCATCGTTATGTGATACAATACTTTCATACAAAAGGTCTTAGTCCAACCAATATTAAAAAGGAGCTGGATTCTACCTTACGTAATTCTGCTTCCTCGTTTCCTTGTTTGGGTGGCTGAGTTTAAGCGAGGTCGTTTGAGCTGCGAAGATGAACATCGTAACGGGCGTCCAAATGAGATGACCACTTCAGAAATGGTGGCCAAAATTAAAAAATGTGTATTGAGTGACCAGCGATTGAAAGTTTGTGAGTTAGCTGAATGTGTAGGCATTTCAAAAAGTGCTGTACATTGCATATTGACCAGCCGGTTCACACCTCTGCCGTTGCAATGGCTAAGATTAATGAATTAAAATTTGAATTTTATTTCCAGACTTGAAAAAATGGCTCGGAGGCAAAAGATTTGGCAACAACGAAGAGGTGGAGTCCGAGGTTAATGCCTATTTTGAAGAGCTTTACATTTCTTATTATAAAAAATAGGGGAAAGTTAACTTCGGCTCGACCGAAGTTTTGTATACCCTTGCAGCTTTCATTGAAAACCAAAAAGTTTTTCTCACTAAGACTACTTTTTGGACCTTACTTTTCTATGGGATCAATACTATATAGATGTCTGATTTCGACCAAACTTGGTGAAATCATGGAAAAGCATTATACACTGTTAATTACGAAATTTGGAGGCGATCCCATTTAAAACAAAAAAATTTTCTCACTAGAACTTCTTTTTCGACCGATCATTCATACTGCAGCTATATGCTATAGTCATCCGATATTGATAAAACTTTGTAGATATGTTTTAAAGTATGTAAAATAAGAATATGCCAATAAAAAGGACGTTTTCATTAAAAACAAAAAAGTTTTCCTCACTCGAACTAGTTTTTCGACCGATCGTTCCTATGGGAGCTAAATGCTATAGTCATCCGAACTTTGGGGGCGTTTCCATTAAAAACAAAAAAGTTTTTCTCACTAAGACTAGTTTTTCGACCGATCGTTCCTATGACAGCTATATGCTATAGTCATCCGATACGGCCGGTTCCGACAAATGTGCAGCGTATTTGTACCAAAAGACTTCGTGCAGAGTTTGGTGAGGATAGTTTTAAAACTGACGGAGGAGATTGCATAGAAACAGACGGACAAACGGACAAGGCTAAATCAACTCAGCTCGTCATGCTCATCAAGAATATATATACTTTATGTGGTCGGAGATGCTTCCTTCTATGCGTTACAAACATCCGCACAATTTTATAATACCCTCTGCAATGGTATAAAAACAAACTGCAAGGGTATACAAAACTTCGGCCGAGCCAAAGTTATCTTTTCCCTATTTTTTGTTTTTAATGGAATCGCCTCCAATTTTCGTAATTCTTAGTTTGTTATGATTTTTCATGATTTCACTACGTTTGGACAAAATCGGACATCCTTATAAAAAGTAAGGTCTGAAAAGTAGTCCTAGATAGCAAAACTATATTGTTTTCAATGGAGGTACCAAGGTTGTACAAAACTTCGGCCGAGACGAACTTAACTTTCCCCTAAATTTTTACACTTGAAAAGGGTACTTTAATTTTGGCCAGAAGTTTGGAACGCTTGATAAGAATCATTTCCGACCACATAAAGAATATATATATTCTTGATCGGCATA